>VZRW01000016.1:61832-219764 GCA_013398125.1 Aegotheles bennettii
TTTTTTACTGTGTCCCCAAGCTCCTGGCATTGTTTACCTCTCCTGATTTTGCTTAGCGTTTTCAGGAATTCCATCACGAATGTGCTGGTTCCTCATGCTTGTAATGACAAGATGATCTTTTGTTCTTTCCTTATAACCTTTAGAATTTTGCTTTGCTCCCATAACCACGAGCATCTCATGCATAGCTTCCTCTTCCTTACAGATCTGCCTTCTTTCTCAAAAACCGTTCTCTCTCTTATTAGAATCTATTTTGAACAGCAAGGAAGACCTGAAAATCATCACAGCAAAAGGTAAAGGCAAACAGAAAAATGTCAGAGATAAGTAGGGCTCTGAAAAATTTCTATAAGCAAAGTTGGGAGTTAAGGTCATTTGTGATGTCGGGCGAAAAATATCCATGAGTTTGACATTGGGTATTTCAACATGATAGGATTATTAGAAGATAATTTTACTCAGGACTTGATTTTTGGATTGCATTTTACTTGCCTTGTAGCATTCTGCAGTATCATGGTGCTCTGGAGCTCTAGCCAGGTATTAAAGGAGGTCTAGCAGGGATATAGATTTTTGTATCTGGACACGGAAGTAGTTCAGGTACTTTGGAAAGTTTGAGTCTTTGTTGAACTGTTTGGCTGGAAACACGTAATCTCTCCAACCTGCATAGCACTACTTCCCTTTGTTCTGTTTGGTTTGCAAGCTCTTTGAGGCCAGTCTGTGTGTGTGAGTTGTCTGTGTGCACATGGCACAGGGGGATGTAGTATCAGTTGGGTTCCTACTTCAGCACTATATAATTCAGCTCACTATTTCTTTAAAAGAATGATAAATACACAGTCTGCCTAAAATGCACTATGAAATTGGTGCCTTAAAACCGACATGTGAATCTCCTTACTAACTTATTCCAGATGCATGTGCATTGTGGTTATAAGGAAAATACAGCTTCCCATTTATGTTGTTTTGTGACAGGCCTAGGACAAAGTTGCCCACTACTGGGGGTTGTTTTCAAACCATTGTGTTTGTTAACTCCTAAAGAGGAAAGCAGGAGGTGTGTTGAAGCTATTTTACACATGGCTGCAGTTTCTTGCTGCTCCTGAAGTCTCCATTCCTACTGGGTTGTTCCTTCCTAGGCTCTGATGGGGTGGCAATTTCATGGGACCTGTCCTGTAAACATCCAAGCACGTAGGACCTAAGGTGCAGAGTCTTGATAATTCCATGTACCAAGGCATCATTAGATCATGGTGTAGAGGCATGGAAGAATAATGTTAAGAATAAGCATTTTATATGCGCACTGAGGACTTGACAGATGTGAACTTTTCTGTCTCTATTCAGCACTGGTGAACCCATACCTGGTGTGATGTCTGTTCCTGCGGTCCCAGTGCAAGAGAGACATGGACGTACCAGGATGAGGCCAGTGAAAGACCACAGGGATAAGAAAATGGGGCATGGAGAGGCTGGGAGAGCTGGGGTTGTTCATACTTGGAAGGCAAGGCTTAGGGGGATCTCTTCAGTGTGTACAAATATCTACTGGGAGTAAGTAAGGGAGAGCCAGACTCCCTCAGTGGTACCCTGTGACAGGAACAGAGGCAATGGGCACAGATGGAGTTACAAGAAATTCCATCTAAGCATAAATTTCAACTGTGAGCATTGGCACAGGTTGCCCAGAGAGGTTGTGGAGTCTCCATCCTTGGAGGTATTCAAAACCAGACTGGACATGGTCCTGGGCATCCTGCATTAGCTGACCTTGCTTGGACAGGGATGTTAGACCAGGTGATCACCAGAGGTCCCTTCATGCCTGAACCATGCTGTGATTCTGTTGTTTGTGTTGACTTTAAGGTGTTCTTACATGGCTCATTGAAAGAAACAGCTTCATAAAGGGAAAACAGTAGCCTGTGTTGCATCCAATGGTTTTAATACACTACCGAGTAAATGGCTCAGTCCCCTGAATGTGCTTTTTTGGTCTCTTCTGTAAATTTCATCCTTTTTCTGAGGACTTAATTTTCCCTCTTTAATTTTTTTGACAAGTAAGGGAAGGCTTTCAGTAGAAGCTGAAAATGATTTTCCCTGCTCTAGGGGAAGAATCCTGGACCCAAATGCTCATAAATTTTGTCTGATGATAGACAGGTACGCTTTCGGAATATTAAAAAAATAATTCAAATAAGAGTATTGTTCAGTAATAGAGTGCAACTCACTCTTACCTGTGCTCTCAGCTAACTTGTTCCAAGTCCGGAGAGAAGAAAGTGTTAAAGTCCTACTGCTGGTGTATTTTATTTCTTTTTAGCTCAAAATTTACCAGCTCCCTGGTTCAGTTATAAGTGTTTACTAAAATGGTCACCCCCACAAACCCAAGTATTCAGCTTTTCAATGTTTTCTAGTGCTTCAGGTATATTCACTGATTAAGCCTCTCAACATCCCTGTGATGGGGATGAGTTGGTATATATTGCAAATTAATAGCTATGGAAGTTAATAATTCAGTCACACAGCTATTTTATTTAAGCTTTAGTCCTTTGATTTCTAATTACATGCTGTAACAACCACACTCTGTTTCCCTGGTAGGGAAAGTCCTTTAATGAAGAGCTTTATTTCAGGAAATATCTTGTTCCCCTCCTGCTGATCAGGAGACTTCTGTCGGATGACTTTCTGAATCGGTGTGGAAAAAAAGAGGGATTTTACTCTAAGACAAACTTTGGAATGCAGACTTGAGGTTTGATTGGCAGAAGCATAGGATTTGGGAAGACTTGGCATTAAATGAGGGCAGCAGTTGGTTAAAGTGCCTGAAGCACTGTCAGTCACTTTCTAAAGATCTGCTCATCAAACACGAAAATATGCTGGTAGCAGCACCTAGCTAATCTTCCCTCTCGTGCCCCCTCAAATCCAGTATTGGCCATGTCTAGCAGCCTTGTAGCTCTATCTTCTGGAGAAGATAACCTGCACCTATTGTTTTCATTCTATGCGAGGAAGGATTTGAGTTGTGGAAAAGGAAATCCTGACAGTGGGTCTGAGAGAGGCAAGTGTGGTCTCCTGGGCAAAATTAAGTCAGCTGGTTCAGCTCTTCGAATGATTCAAAGCAGCCTTAATATTATTCTAATATTTTGCCAGCTGACACTGGCCCCAAGCAGCTGTTCCAGCAGCTGGAGAATCATGGTCATGAACTGCTGCTGACATTTGCCTACATTGCCTCTGCAGGGAGGAAAAATGATGCGGAGTTGGTGTTTCTGGCTTTGTGGTGCGTAAATTCCCTGTGTAAGGGGAATCTCTGGCTTGTCAGCCAACATGGCTTTATGGCTCCTTTGTGCTACTGCAGAGGTGTACATTAGAGCCAAGTTTTGTGTTGAAATAAAGCAGAATATGGCTGCTACTACTTTTAATGACACAACTAATTCTTTCTACCCATTTCCACTCTTGTTTGAACTCAGAGGCTGTCAAGTTAGTTCCATATTTTGCACCCTCTATAAGAGGTATGTGGCTGAGAAACTTCTCCAGGTTTCCTTCCAAGAAGCTCTTACCATGAAATGTGTATTAGAATGCTCAGATATGATTTGCATCACTGTTCCTTGTAAAAGGTGTTGGTCAGATGAGGGGTTATCCATGTTCATTATACCGGCTGGTGATGGTGGAGCAGAATTTAGGGCAGAAAGGCAAAGACCTGTATGGTTTCCTTGATGCCCAGACCCAAACATTTTTTTCTCCAGTGCCAAGTACTGTAACCACTAGTATAAACCTAGAATACCTTTTATATTGTCAATAGCAGTTATACATGCCACTGAGGGCATAGGTTATGGATTCAGGTCCTGCCCGAAAGTTGATTCAAAGCTCTGATGATGAGAAGGTTTCTCTTACTGACCAGTACAGATTTCCCACCTTCTTAACTTTGGGCATGAACTCATTCCTTTCTTTTGGATTCATATTCTCAGTTTGTGGTACAAAACAATACTTACCTACGAATGCAAAATATGACCTGGGCATACTCATTTCTATCCGCTGTCTTGGATTTGATAGTCACAGTCAATAACTGTGATCGTTTGCATTTTATTTCTTCACCTGGCTACATTCACTTTGCAATGTGTTGGGTAAATTAACACTGTTTTGGATGGCTCTGATTTTACCAATAGATTGGGAAAAAAGTCATCTAGCCTCTCTTTCAAAGTCTACTTTTTTTTCCAATTAATTTAAAAGCAAACAGCCCCTTCTTAAAAAAAGAATTACCACAGAAAATAAACAACAAATAAACTTGAAGCAAAACAAAGACTCTGCAAAATAAGACTCATGAAAAATGTAATAGATGCAAAATAAGCTGAAACCCTATTTCAGGTGTGCAGTTGCTGTGATATCCCTCCTTGGTTTTGTGTCAGCAAAGGTTACTACCAAACTGTAAAAGTTCACTGAATAAGCTACTGAACACTACGAATGCTCCCACTATATCACAATTACAGAAATAGAGGCACTAAGTAAGTTTATGCTGATCCACTGGGAACATTTTTAGAAAGTTTAATAGCCCTTAAAATTTCTCATTTCTAACCTGTCATGGTCTTGCCTCATGACTGCTCATTTTGCTGTGTTATAAAAGCAGATAGAAAATCAGATCTCTGGCTTAAGACCTCAACAAAACCATCATTCCTCTTTAAGACAGCGATAGCCACATACCATTTCAGACTGGATAGCCATGTCTTTCTACATCTACTGCAGCAACATAGCAACACATTGCATGGCTTGAAATGCTTCTGATCTAATTAGAAGAGCTTCCAAAATTCTGTGTAAAGATTATATGGAAAGATCACTGGAAAGAATAAATAACAGGAATCTAATTTCCAGTTCTGAGTACTTCACAAATGAGAAAGGCAAATTTAAAATATGGGTTCTGTTGACAAGATCATTAAATAGCTGCGGTGATTACAGGGGCTTTGAACTCCAATCAGGAACTTCTGCTATGATTCACAGAAAAAGGAGTTTTTTAACTCTCTGAGGCACTTCCAGTCTAGTAGCTCCAACTATCTGGATCATGTCCAAGCGCACCTGAGCGAAGCACCTGTGGTGGCAAAGAACTTCAGAATGCACATAACTTTAAGTGAATTAATTATCCCCCTTTTTAAAAGAGTATTACCCAATTGAGGGAAGCATCCTTAAAATGTAGGACATTCATGTATGTGCTGCTGGATCAGAACAGAAGTACCCAATATTTTACAGGATTGCACTTGTGAAATAAGGAATCTTTTACAGTTGCTATACATGTATGGCTGAAAACACGATCTTGTATTAGTTCATTCAGTAGTCAGTAGAGAAAGTTGGAAACTAGCCTATAAAATCACTCCTGTTGGGATGTCAAACAGCTATTAAAAATTGAATTGATTAAGGGTTCAGTATAGTTTTAGAGAATGGTGATAAAGACTTAAATATCTGCCTTCTCAATGGGTTAACAACTGAGAAGAAAGGCCAGCTGCTGGGGAGCTACATTCCTAGAGTGTGCATTTTTTACCTTTAAAAAGAAATATGGTATCAAGTATAACAGGAAATTAACCTGACATGGGATTTATTTCTCTGTCATTGTTTTCTCTGTCTTGTTCTGTACCTCTTGGGCTGCTCTGTTCTGACTGGCGCAAAATGCACATGCAGAGGAACAGGAAGGCTGGGAAAAGGCAAAGATTGTTTTAAGATGAGCAGATCACTACTCCAGAGGAGCCCGGGTTTGGGACATAAACTGAACATGCTGTAAGGGGAGCATTCATCTTGGCTTTATCTTTTCAGTGGCGTGGGAGAAGGGTTTCAGGCTAATTGCCCCTCAGCAAAGCCTCTGTCAGTACTCCATAAATCTAGCAGTAGATGACCATTATTCTTTTTCAAATAGTTTCTTCTTTAACCAGGATCACAACAGTGAGACTTTGTGCTCTTCCTCCTGGAGTGGATGGGTGACCCTTTGAACCATGTCAGAAGTTGACTCACTGTCACTGTAGCTGTGGTAGGTGGTACGGTAGTCTGCTCGGCAGGTCTAGGTTTAAAACCAGGTCATTAAACCTTCTACAAGAAGACATGGACTGGTACAAAACTGCTTATCTGTGGTGCTAGGATCTAGATAAAGTTATGCATAAGCCTCAGAGTCTGCCCTTCTGCATTGAAGTGGGAGACAGCCTGATGAAAACACAAAGCACATGCACAGTTTGCATTGTTGGCTGAGTATTTTACACCTGTGGTGCTAGAGACTGAAGGAAAGATTTCACAAGGTCCCTTAAAACACGGTTCTCTCATTCTTTGTTAACACAATTTCACAATTTCTTGTTACATCTCTCTGTGGGTACAAGTTAAACACATAAATGTGGCCTTGCGATTCCTTATATCCTGTTCCTGATAACACTCCTGTTGGACTAGATGAACTTTAAAGGTCCCTTCCAACCCACACTATCCTATGATTGTCTGCAGTGACTTCTGTATAGGAAAAAAAAACAACTTTAACTCAACAGAATCACAATGAACCAAGAGTGAAAATTCAGCCAGATTTAGACCAAAGAGGAATCAAAACTGGATGAGATGGATGGAGCAATGGTGAAGAGATGCTAAAACCCTTAGAACATGTTTCTGGGCTTTTCTGGAATGAGCTGTGGGAAGTCAGGGGTGGTCTTGCTGAGGTCCTGGTTGCATGCAGTTTGTGGGAAGGGAAGGTTTTGGGCAGGATGCTCCTCCCATTCGAGTTCTGCTCTGGGGTGGCTCTGCCTGCTTCACTACAGTTTCTCCTGGTGAAAAATCTTTGTCTCTCATCTCACGTTTTCTCTTCCTCTGCTCTTTTGTTGTGTGTTTTTACGTATTTCAGAGATCTTTGATTTCTAAGATTTTGTTTAATCTGTGGGTTTTTTTTGTTAATTTCTATTCCATTAGTTATTGCACACAAAACATAGTCAGCAACTGGGAATCCATCTCACTTATATGTATTTCACTACTCATCTGAGAACTAGTGGGTTCATGACCAATGCAAGTTCCCTGCTTGAGAAGAAAGGTCTAAGTTTTGCTAAGCACTGATGGTGAAAGTGGCCAGCTGGGATATAACTGGCTCTCACTGGCACCCCTGTAAGTCAGAGTATTCTCAGTGCTTAAATGTACTGAAAAATTTGAGAAATTCTTCCTTGTTTTAGAAACATGAAAGAAAATGAAAGCAAGTACTCCCGGGGTAATTCATAATATCAAATGCCTTTCTGGCCATAAGTCAGACTGAAAAAAAGAGACTTATGCAGCAGTGCCGGGTGAAGAAAACTATGTAGCCATTTCAAACAACTATATGAGACTGAATCCCCCTTGATCAAAAGGTTTTCAAACCCATAAAACTCTTCTCACTGTATTTTCTAAGCTGTTCATAAGTAGTTCCTAAGCTCTTATCCACTTATATTAATACTAATACATTAGAAGATTCAGTACATGTAGCATCACAATATGATATAAGATAAATCCTTGTAGTATTGATAGAAACAGGTGATATATTGTTCCTTTGTGGATGGATTAATTTGTTATTATAGCAAGCCTTATTTGTTTGTTTGTTTGTTTTTAAAATCTCTGAAAGCCAAAATATGTACATTCCTGTTATGGTGTTTGATTTTCTTGTAACGGACGTATTTTTTGCTGGATTGCAGTCTCAATTTCAACTGTTTGATTTATACCATGACTTTATCAGGTCACTTCAGGTACTCATATTTGTATTTATAATTCAGCTGTTTCAGAGAAAAGGGCTGAAAAAGCTATGTGCAAAGGAAAATCAAAATCCTTTTGAGCTCTTAAACATTCATAGACTTGTTTTGCAAGTACTTTTATCATACAGTTATTACAGGAAGGGGATTACCCTGCACCTTAAAACTAGAAGGAGTTCTTGGTCCTCTTTGGTTTCTTGTTACCACTTTCCTGTAAGAACAGGAAATGTGATCATGACAAATTGATGCTTTTTTGTGTCCACACTGTCCTTTAGCATAAGTTGTCATTTTCCCTAGTAGGTGTTTATTCTCTGTTGTGCTTGTGGACAGCATTTATATCTCCTGAAGCCTTTGTTTCACTTCTGTTCACATCCTTTTGAAAGATGAAGCTGTTCATTTCCTTCATCATCTTAATCACCTGTTCCAGATTCAATTTTTTTTTCTCTGTTTAAATATGACTGCCTAGAAGTGTATTGCAGAAGCCATCTCTAAGGCATCTATGAGCTATGTGGTGGCACTGATACTTCCATTTTGCCTGATAACAACCGAGGGCTGTATTTATATTTTCCACCATGGCTCAGTCATCCTGTCCTCCATGAATACCCCCAGGCCTTTTCCCCTTCTGTCATGGCTGACTAATGTGTTCTCAGCTTAGAGAAAAACTTCTTGTTCCTAGTCTCTAAGTGCAAGGTGATGTCACTTTTGTACTATGCAATTTGATTCCATTTCCATTACTATTCTTAAACATCTCAGGTTCTTCCCACACAATATCCTGATACTTGTCTTTACCGAGGACATCCCTCAGCAAACGTCGTAACTCAGTCCTGTTTTAAACTCAAGTTGTTATATGAAAATATGAGACATGACTGGTTCCCACTGATTTTTAAGCTACAGCTGCAGTCAGCTCTGTTTTGCCCAGGAACTTCCTTTTTAAACTCACACTGCTGTATTCCTTGCACTAATCCCTGTCTTCTCATGCTTAATAAATACTTTCTCATGTGACATTTCATCAAATGCCTTTTTTATGTCAAGCTTGATGAAGACCCTGTGTTTCTTTCATCTAGAATATCATCTATCAAAGAAAAATAGTAAGTTTATGTTGTATTGTCGTTCAAAGTGTGCCCCTAATTACCAACTCTTCCACGGGTTCTGTTCTCTTGTTTGCTGCTGCTCTTGGCACTATACACAGGTCTAAATGTCTCCTGGCAAGACAACTCCTTCATTACAAAAATCCCTCACTAATTTTTAAAATACTAATGATGGTGCCTTTTTACTGCTCTTTGAAAAGCCGATTTCTTTCCTCTTATAGTCTGATGGAGGTTTGCCATCAAATCCAGGTTTCAGGAAAAGTAGAAGCCATGACCCTTCAGAATAGAAATAATATTTTAAGAAATATGATCTCGGTTCTCTCATTCTTCAAAGTTTAAGGCTTATTTAGGCTTTCACTTGAAGTATTCTTTCCTAATTTCTACCACTACCACATAAATATTTGTCTGCATCAAAGTGCCACAGACAGCTAGAGGGCATCAACTGATTATTTGGTTAAAAGGCATCAAGTTGTGAAATAGCCAAGTTTTATTATTTTTTTTTTACTTTGTCTCCTGGTAAGGCTTAAAGTGAAATGTGGCAGTAAAAGAGTAGGTTTGAAATAACATCTGCCCAGGCTATGCTTGGCTTTACGTAGGGCTCTATGCACCAGCCTTCCTGAGCTCCTAAATTCATTCTTTATTGCAAAAGAATGAATGTTAACACTATCTCTCATTTCAGTCATGCCATTTCAGCAAATTTACCTCTCTGAATCACTAACTGAACTCAACAAAAGGTTTTTATCTGCTGATAACTTTCCATCTGAGAGATTTAAAGTGCCAGATGACATTAGCTGTAGCTCAGTGATGTTATTAAATTCTCACCTTAAATCTCACATACGGAAAGCTCTTGTCAGGTCACATGAATGAGATGATTGCATTAGTCATACTACAAGAGTGATATCCTCATTTCAGTAACTTCACTGTATTCAGACTAAAGTTTGATCTATGACAGGAGACTTCATATCTAACATGATGTGGTTTCTTTGGTGTTTTTACTGGTTATATTGTTGTCATTGTAATTTATGTCCCCTTTGCTCTGGAGTATGCATTCCTCAGTATCCTTGCTGCTTTTGTTAAATTGTGATCTGCTACAGTAAAAAAAGCACAATTTGTTTATTCAAGAGATTTCCTCTGTTCGTAGTTCAGCTTGAAACTAAGTGTATACTTTTGAAGTACAGTGTCCATGCCCTGCTCTCTGAACTGCAAAACTAAGTTAGTCTGACTGACATTTTGCATGTGGGAATTTATGCATGATATATTTGTGAAAAGTTTAAATATACTAGCTGAAGCATTGACAAAACATGAATGATTAAATTTAAGTGGTTTTATTTATTCATTGGTTTTATTTAATTTCCCTCTTTTTCTGGCTTCTCTTAACCTAGTAATATCCAGATAGCTTGGGATAGATATATTCTGTGTGTGTGTGTTGATCTTGAAGGAAACCACTGCTATTGACTAGATTTAAGGATTAAAATGAATTTATCTATGGATTAAGAACTCCATATGCCAGTTTTAGTGGGTGTTATGAAATAGAAATCAGCTAGCTACATAATTCCTAACCTACTTATGCACTTTTATAGCCTAAATCATCTTAGTATCAGAGCCCTTCAGCAACTTGAATGTACCTACAACATCCATGTGAATTAAATGGGTTATCTCCTGATTCTCCTAATGGGATAACTAAAGTGCAGAAAGATTAAATGGCTAAATCAAAGCCACTAAGAAATCTGCAGCAGACTTGGAACTAAAAGACAGTTTTCTGGGTTCCAGGCCATTGCCTTGAACACAAAGTTATTTCTCCCTCCTTGCATAGCAGCCTTACTGCAACCAGGAGCACACCTCCCAAAACACCCCCCTGCACAGGCAGGGGAGCTCCTTAGGCAGGGCAGAATGGGGAAGCAGACACCTGTCCTCCCTCCTTTCAGATCTGTAACTCTATTTATGGCATCTTTTGTTGGAAGATCACAGGATGCTTTACAGACCTGAATTGTGTCTCCCAGCCCTTCTGGTAATTACAGGAACTTCATAAGTACAATTATCAACTTCTTATAGCTGAGGAAAAGAGAAGATGAAGTGTTTGGTAAGTATGCGTGTCACTGTAAAATGAATCTGTCTATGAGCCGAGAATCAACTTTTGTTTTCCTGAGATTGTCCCATGTCTCATCCATCAGACATTGTACCATCTCTGGAGGAGACCTTCAGATCTAATCATCACATAATTTTTTTTGATGCACACTGTTGATTTATTTGGTATATTTTCCATCAGCCTTGGGAGCACTGGAAGAGGCTCTCTAGAGAGGTTATGGAGTCTCCTTCTCTGGAGACATTCAAAACCCGACTGGATGCATTCCTGTGTGACCTGCTCTAGATTGTCCTGCTCTGGCAGGGGGATTGGACTAGATGATCTTTTGAGGTCACTTCCAACTCCTAACATTCTGTGATTCTGTGACTCTTTGGTCTGGTAATAGGTGTGTTTCTCATGGGACCTTCCCTTTGTCTTTTATGTCATCTACTGGTTCAGTGGCAGACTTGCTGATGGTACACTCCATCCCTTCATTCAGGTCATTGATGAATATGTTGAACAAGACAGGACCCAGTACTGACCCCTGGGGGACACCAGTAGCTACAGGCCTCAGCTGGACTCCAAGCCACGGATCATAACACTCTTTGCTCTGCCACCCAGCCAGTTCTCAATCCACCTCACTGTCCGCTCATCTAACCCACACTTCCTAAGCTTCCCTATGAGGAGGCTATGGGAGACTATCTCAAAAGCCTTGCTGAAGTCAAGGTAGACAACATCCACTCCTCTCCCCTCATTTACCCATCTATCCAGTCATGCCATCATTGAAGGCCATCAGACTGGTCAAACATGAATTCCACCTTGGTGAATCCATGCTGACTACTCCTGAAAACCTTCTTTAGAAGGCTTAGAGATGACATCCAGAATGAGTTGTTTCATTGCTTTATCAGGGATGAAGGTGAAGCTGGCAATCTTTTCCCTCTCTAGCAACACAGTGCTGGGACCAGGGGTCAACTAGGACCATGCCTTGGGCTGGCTCCTGCAGCATCCTGCTCCACCCTCCACATCCCACCACCCCAGGACAATGAAGCCTTTGCACCCTCATTCCTCCAGCAAGAGCAGTCAGCATTCAGTGTGCCAAAATATCTGTGCAGGCAGGGTTAAATGGCTGCTGCCACCTCTCAGAGCAGTAGTACAGCCATGTGGGATCCTGAGGATGCCCTTTCCCTCTCCGCCTGCTTTGGCTACGTGGGTTGTGCTGCAAATGGATGGGGTTTGAACTTTGCTGATGGTCAACCTGATGCTTGTGATAGATGCAAGCCTCTGTCCCTTGGCAGTGTATGAAGTGACAGAGGATGTGGCTTGAGGTATCACTGGTATCATGTGTGTAAACTTTGCACTTTCAAGCTTTTTGGCCTTCCTAGTTGACAGTGATATTCCCTAAAGCTATTTCAGCTTAATGTCCTGGCACTTATTTACAACTCCACCTTGGCCGAGTTTTATTTTATTTATGCACATGTAAAATACATTGTTCACGAAAGCAAGGGACTAATAGCAGACTAGAGCTAAGCCTAGCAAAAGCAGGTGTTATGCAATTTGTCACCGCATGACTCTGCTAATGCATCTTTAGTCCAGGACTGCAGTACCCCTGCCACGTTTTAAAGTGCAGAAAGATAAGCGTACGCTGTACCCTGGAGTGCCTTAGTCTATAAACATAATTCAGAAATATGGGAAACAGTGCTCTGAATCCGATGGCCTTTTTTGACGCAATTACAGAAGCAGCGTGAGATGTTGAACATTTGCAGCAAGGGTGCACAGAGCAAACGGGAAGTTGGCTGCGTGGGCTGTTAATTCAAGCCTAGATAAGCTTCTGACTAAGAGGACTTTAATTTGTCTTTTACCCTAATACGATGCTTGTATGATAGCAGTTTTCCCGAGAAGACCTATTGCAATCTGTGCTCATCTGTAAAGCCAAGTTTAATGACAAGGATACCTCACACTTTTGAATGGGCCTCTACAGACTTCAAGGATATGAATCTAAAAGAGTGTTGAATATCAAATGTTTTTTATTTGATTGCAGATGAAGATACTTTAATCTGGAAAAATTGTATGTGGTTTGAAATTCAATGAAATGAAAGGGACAACAGATGAAAAACAGTATTTTCTCTGAAGAGGGTGACAGAAAAGGCATTTGATCCCCCAGTGCCACATTTGTGCCTGTCCTTTCAGGATCACCTCCAGGAAGTTACCAGGAACTTCTCTTGAGCACTTGGTGTCCTCAAACTCCTGCTAATATGAATGGCAGTTGAAGACTTTCAGTACTGCAGAGGAGAAGTTTAACTCCAGGGGTCACATATAGGAAAGTGTATGCCTAGGCTGTAGCCTCCAGATGTGCACCAACGATGTATTCAATCACATTGGCAGAACAAACCAGGCAAGGTTGGACTGGCTACTAACAGTTTTTCAAATGGTTGAACAGCAACAAATCATTCGTCTAGTTAACTGTTGAGACCTCATTGAGTAATTGGAGCCTGGAAATCAATAAACCCCAGCTCTGCGTGTCTGGGAATGGTTAAGAACTAGACAGAGAAAAGATGGGCAAAGCAAGCATCAGCAGATGCACCCTTCCTGGGAACAGGCAATCTCCATCATTTCATGTGTGTAAAATCAGAGGGAGCTTTTTCTCTGATGTCACTCAACAAGAGGTGGTTAGCTGGTCCACGTGACAGGTTGATCTTATCTGGTATATTTGGCTTTCTGTTTCTTAAGTGTATAGAAGCAGCTTGTGTGAATTCACAGTAGATGGAGAAATCTCAGTTTTTCTAACATGATTCCCTTTGATCTTACCTGTTGGAAATACACGATACCTAAGCAATTTTCCTAGAAATGAGATATGACACCTTCTCAAGAGAAGGTTTTAAGGTAGGCAGACATTGCATAAATTGCCAGCTGTTGCTAGAGTCTTTGATCTACATGTGTGTGCAAATGAGTTCATGCAGCTGGCTGGCAGCTCTTTCAAATCATAACAGTGGAGAAATGCGCTGTTCTTCCTCTCTGTATATTTATGAATAATTCTCTTCAGCATTGATACTGTGAGAATTTTTCACTCCCCTCACTTTGTATTCAGAAAATAGTGTAGGAAATGAGATATTTTTTTACATTCTGATGGAGTAAATTCTCCAAACTGGCTACCTTTAAAGTGTTCAGCAGTTGCAGGTGCTGGACCTGATACTACTTAGCTTCAATGCTCTTTTTCCAAAGGTACAGGTTGTGTAGCTACCAGCATTGTGTGCCTGCTTGACCAGGCACTTTCTTCTACAAAGAGCTGAGATTGTGTCCCCAAGGGGGAATCTCATCATCGGTCCCAAGCGTTGCTCTGCAATTTACTTAGCTGTAGGAAATGTGGTCCTTTCAGGTGCCATTACCAAGCATGGCAGGTTGTCTTCTTTTTCCTCTCATGCACTTCAGGAATACTGATCCTGCGGACAGGGAGGGAGGTCTCTCTTGCATAAAGTGGTAACAGACATACACTAAGGCAAGTAGAAACACCATGTGATCCTCAGCATGAACAAGTCTCAAAGATCATGTTCAGAGCCTCTTCAGAGACATTGAACTCAGAGGGGCCACGTCTGTCTTGAGTTTTGGAAAGATTTTGGCCCAAGTCTGGAGTCACCGTCCCTGGAGGTGTTCAAGAGGTGTCTGGATGTGGCACTGGGTGATATGGGTTAGTGGTGATGTAGGTAGGCGGTTGGACTGGATGATCTGGAAAGTCTCTTCCAACCTTGATGATTCTATGAGTCTATGATTCTAAGATTCTATCCTTTAAAGAGATTTCTCAAGAGAAGCTGAACTTTCAGATTTTTGCCTTCCCTCAGCTGCATGGGCCATTCTTCAGGGCCATCCAGACAGGTGTTCATGCTGTCATTTTTCCCAGGTGTGGCTGTTTCTACACAGCGTATATCTTCAGCCTATGCTAGTAATACAGATGTGAAGGAGAAAGGACGTGGTTGTTGCTGGAGTTAAGCCTGTTTTCAATCTTGCTCACAGCAGGGAAAAGGATGCTTCTGCCTTTGAGAAGTTCTGTACATTTCTGCTTCAATAAGTTCTTCTGAATTTACCCTAAAGATTATTTGCTTTCTTTCACTATGCCAGGTAATCCAAGTGTTTAGTAATGAGGTATGCTGTTCTTGGCTGTTTCTAATGAATACATTTTAATCTGTCAATAATTAATGTGGAAATCAGGAAGAATAATGCTGTGGAGGAGACAGCCTGAGATCTGCTGCCTGGCAATGGTGGATGTACATATCCATTATATCAGGAAATTAGAAACTGGAGTAAGAACTGATCTGTCTGACATTTTTTAAGATGATATAAATGGGCCCACTCAACAAACACTAGATTTATGTGAGGATATGAATGATATGTGTCTGGGGAAAAGATATTATCTCGTTTATAAGGTGCAGTTAATACCAGACATCAATTAAGTATAGTTCATTAAAGCCTCTGGGTAATCTTATTTTTGGATTAGATCAGAGGAACAACCTGCAAGGACTGACAGAGGGGTTATCTTGGTAATAATCTCCACTTTTGCATGTAGCATCTCTCACAGGATGGGCTAAGTGAAGTAGCATCTAGACTGTAATGAAAATAACTCTTTCAGCTGGAGAGACTGTGCAGGGAAAAGTAGTAGTGGCTTATTATGTTTGAAGTAGTTGCATCAGATAGGTATACTGAGACACGCCAGTCAGGATAGTAGTGCTGATATGATAAAGGTTGGTTTATGCACTCACTCCCCGTTCTCAGAGAGGTAGCTTTGCCTCTGCCATGTTCCCGGGGTGTGGCTTTATCTAAAATATTTCATCCTTACAGATGGAGTAACTGGAGCCAGAGAAGATTATGGTACTATTAGAGATAAGAAGGTGACATTTTCTTGCTTCTTCCTGCTCTGGCTAAAATATTCTTTTATATATTGACAGATACAGTGTTTTAATGGAATCAGTTTTAATGTTTTCTGGAATTCAACCATTTGTCTCCACCTTTTGAATCCCAAGTGTAATGTACCAATTGCTGCTAGGAAATAAAGTAAGCGTTCAGTAAGGCAAGGTGTTAATGGCTGTTGCAGTGCCATATCTTGTTCTCAGTTGGTGATGTTTCTGGCAGGCAAAGAGACAGGAGAAACAAATTTCTTCAACATACCTGGAAGAAACAGGGTAAAGCTTGGAACAGAGCCTGAGTTTGGAGAGTAACTTCTGACAACGCATCATTTTCCCATGTTCAGCTACCAAAGCAGGCTCCACACTTGCATTTTGACATTAACGCCAACTCCTTCCAAAAACTGCCCCTCTTTCTCATTTTTCTGATCTCTCTTCTGAAATCTTCTGTGGCTCCTTGCCTGTGTTTAATTTGTGTCACAGTTGCTCCTGTGCCATGAAGCATGGCGGGCTTGCTGCAGCGCAGGCTTGGGGGTGCAGGAGGCAGTGAGGAGACTGAGCATGGCCAGAGACAGAGGGGACCAAAGGCTGCCAGAGAGTTGTTGGAGGGTGTCAGGACACAGAGAGGAAGGAGGCTGGGCTGCCTGGTGTCATCCTTTCACCAGAGAGAAGGCTAAAAAGGGAGAGAATAGAGAACATAGCTCAGGAGAGTGTCATGGTTTTAAGCCTCTATGTGTTAAGGCAGTGTACTGACTTTCACCTGGTAGCTGGCAGAAACTGCAGCTCTTTAAGTGAGATGATTTTTCTAAGCCATTTTTTACTTCTTTGCTTGAACTAGAAGCTTTACCAGCACTTAGCATTACCAGCACTGGCACTTTAACTTTCAGACCCTGTCTGCAGGGGAGAAAAAGGAGCTTTGCTTCCCTGGGATCTCCCCAGAGATTACAACCTCAAATCCCTCCCGAGGTGAGAGGTCATTAGAGGGGTGCTTACCAAGAGCTGCCCTCCATGCAGCCCAAGGTGAGGCCCTGTGGAGAAGCAATGCTGCCAGACACTTCTGACTAAATGCTGTGGCATTGCTGACCACCTCTTCCTTCCTCGCTGCCTCCTTCCTTTTCCCTGTTTCCTGCAGCCCGGAGCATCAGCCTCGGTCACTGTGTGAGTAAAACAGCTACAGCTTTCCGGAGCCCCACACAGCCTAAAGTATGTTGGATTCCTGCAGTGATTTCAGTTAATCCTTGTTCATATCTGGGGTTTTCTGTTTCAGAGACACTCAGGGTAGGAAGTCAGGCCAAATACCAAATAATGAGAGAAAACTGGAAATGCTGATTTACTGAAGGGATTATTTCCCATGGGCCATTCATACCATCATGCATGGTGTTTGAGTTTTCTGCTTCCCACAACTCTCCCCAAAGCCTTTTGGGATCCTTGGATATCTTTTTCTAGTAATTATTCCGCTTTGTGGATCTGGGTCTTTTCCACTACCTGTGTTAATTGGGCAAACAATCATACTCCATTTCCAAAGGCAAGAGATAATCTGCGGAAGTTTTTGGACTTGAGGGGAATATTCAGAATAGCATAAAAGCAAATCTAGTGTATACAATATGAGACACAGCAGAGTAATTTCCTAAAAACCCAGCTCTAAACATCCCTTTTAGCAAAGCTTCTGCACTCTACTTGAAGAGCTGGCAGTAATGTAGCTGGCTTCAAAAGTATAAAATTGTATTGTATTACCTGCTTTGCTGCACTATAACTAGCACGGTTCTTTGTCGGGCCATGCTGTGCCTCAGTCCACAGCAGCTGTCAGCTCCTATGGTAGAGAAGATAAGAGAGAAACATATTTTGTGCTGCCAGACTCTGGACGGTGCCCGGCTTGCTCTCATTTTCGGGGCAGCTCTGACTCAGATTTCTGCTGGAGGGCTTTGAAGTAGTGGTGCTGGAAAACAATCTGTGGGGCTGCATCGCCCTTTCAGAGCACAAGAAAACTTGCAGCTTCGTGAAGCTGAAGGATTTAAATTCCTTTTTTTTGGTGTTTTGTTTTGGTTTTTTTCCCCTTTCTTTCCTGGCAGTTTTTCTGCTGGTCGAACCTGATGTTGTTTTCCAGGTTTATTTGCTGCTGCCTTTATATGAGAACCTGATGTTTTCCTTGCCAAAGTGCTGTCCCTCACACAAGAGGAGAGTAAATTAAGCAGGTTCCGCTGGGTTCTGTTGAGACAGACGGACTCCGTAGCTCTTCCTGACGTCTCGGCTCCAGGCTTAGCCTTGGCCGCTGCTGTTACTTATCACCACCTGAGGTCTCACCGAAACCTGAGTTCTTTATACCTCCTATGTACAATTAAATTAAATCAGCACAGTTCCCCAGAGAATAATACATGGACCAGAAGGGCGCAAATAAGACAGGAAAGAGTAGACAGTGAACTAGTTATCGCTTCCATTTATACTTTTAACGAGATGAATTAATAAAGGCATATTTAATAGCAAATCTCACTACAGCTTTTTCTGAAACATCTTTTGCTGTGAGGCTGGGAGAGACTTCTAAAGCTGGTGTTCTGATTAAAAAGTGTTCTACTGAAGGGCAGCTAATTAGCAAGCCTGCAGTATTTTGGCTGTTATGGTAGGTTCAATCACATATTGTCGAACTACGGGAGATGTGAGCCTCTCCCAGTCTATTTTTTAAAATCTTTCCTTTTCTTCAGGCTGGCTAAATACTTAATTTCAGGGCTTATTCTGGTTCACATCAATATCCCAAATCCTTACAAAATGTTTATCATAATTTGCTGGTCCAGCACTATTTGTGCAAACATTTTCTCTCTCACCATTTTGTGTGCATGTGTTGCCTTTTCCTCTGCTGCTTGCATTAACTGGACATTTACTAATGCTCTGTAACCAAAGGCAAGGAATAATCTTTTGAAGTCTTGGCATTGGAGGCAGAAACTTTGAATGAAGTAAAATCATCATGCTGATTTGTTTAAATTATTTACATTTTTCCAGATTGGCTTTTCAATTTATATATTTGAATCAATAAAAACATATTGCAAGTAAAACCCCATAAAATAAATGAGGGTGCAAATATGATACATTCATTAAATGACCCCCAGATCTTTATATCTCCACCAAAACACTGTATGGTTATGCTGAGCATCATAAGTTTGTCTCCTTACTCTGCCTTTCCAGGTTTCTTGTTATTGTATTAACTTTCCATCATATGCACCACTATTCATCTGGATAGGCAGCTATGTAATGTCCAGAATTCAGATGACATCTATTTGGCAGATGGTCTGTATCCCTTTGTGGTCTTCTTACATTCCTTATCTGGTCCTACTGTATATCTTAGAGGTCTTGACAAGCCTTGGAATAAAAAATTGGAGAATATGACAGCAAAACCCTTTGTTACTGAATGCATAAAGCAGAAAAGACTCCACAAGAAGGATCTGTGTCCCTTTTTCCTGTGTTATAGATAAGGTCATTCAGACATGGCAAAATGATTGGACCTTGGTCACCCAGGAGGCAAACAGCAGAGCCAGGAAAAAGTCATGGGTATCCTGAGCTCCGATTTAATCTACTTCCCACTGGCCAACACTGACTCTGAGACTGTCATCTAGTTGTTTTTTCTCTTACTCTGTAAGTCGCAAACCCACACAGAGATCTGTGTGAGCAACCCTACTGAAGGCAATGGGGAAGGCTAACTTGGGTCTGATTTTCTTTTCTCAGTGGTAAAACCAAATAAGACCAAAAATCCCCACTTTCAAAATAGAGTTAATATATGGAAGTGTAAAAAGACACTGTCTTGTGCGAAGAGCAAAAAATACATGAACCAAGAAAGGGCAATGAATTACACATAGATGCAAAGTATCCTGCTCATAGTATTGTAGCTTGGAGGATCAAGTAGTCCTTGTCCTAGATACGTGTGCTGATTCACTGAGAGTATGTGCAGTGTTAAATCACTGTGTCATATTTCTTACCCACGCTGGGGTTAGACCGAAGGTTGCAAACTGGGTTGTTATAACAGCACATGTGGGATTTCACAACTGTGAAATCTGGCTGTTTTAAACACCCATTCAGAATCTATCTTCACTTGAAAAAAATAGGAGGTGGGAAGATATGCCAGGGGAAGGATCACCCTGCTGCTTGCTGTGTTTTACAGCTCTATTTCCCTAATTGTCTTCTTCAGGCAGCCACCTGAGAGCAGGCCACAGACCAGGTGAACCTTTGGGGTGACCCTAAAGAGCCATCCACATATTTTCATGTGATGTTTCAAGAACCCTAACAAATAAGCAGTAAGCATCCACAACACTAGAGCTTGTAATAGCAATACTGTTGTATTTAGCATTTCCACTGCAGAATGCTTCAGCGTTACTGTGAAAGTAACAGGGGATTATGCCCACAATGTGCAGCAGACAATATCCTTTGATACCTTTTGGGGCAGAACCAAGGAGAAGGATTTTCACTACTATCACAACCCACACAGCTCTTGTGATTCTCAGTGTCATTTTGTTCTCAAGGGGAAATATCATGATTGAAGAGAATGACACTGTTGTGATATCTTCAACATTTATTTTTTTATTTTATAAGATCGCTTGGGTATCAACTTTTAAGTGAAGAATAGAAGCAGAACCTACAGTCAGGAACTTGCCTGGCACAAAAGAACTGGATTTTAACTGCAGAACTGAGGTTTTGTTGAACTTGGGCCTCAGATTTTCATAGTTTTTGTTTGTTTTTTTTCCTCAGAAACAATAACGTTAATAATATTAGATCACACATACACATGAAGTCACACATACATATTAGGTCACAAATACAGGTCTTCTTGAGGGGTAACATGTATATAACACAAAATGTGAGTGAAGGCTACTTTCTTATCTTGGCAGAATTGGGTTGGGTACCACTGGTCTGCTATAAGGCATTTGACCTCTAAGGTATGGTTTAGAATATTGCCACCCTCAGCAAAGATAGCTGTTTAATGAGCACTGCAGGATGAGTCAGTAATCTCACTGGGTTTTCAAAGTCTTCATTTTCCTGAAGCCGACATTACAAAAGGTGCTTCCACTCTTGTGTCTTGTTATTGCTAACAAAATCGTTAAGGATTTGATGGGCACCAAGACTGTTCTCTTTCAACACAACACTGGAGATAGACGTGATGTGTTTTGCATTATCCCACCTGCCCAGGCTTGGATTGGCAGCTTGCATTGGTGCTGGGTGCCTGGAGCAGCTCATGTTAAAGATGCTGTGTTTGACATTTCTGTGACCTCTTGTTGCCTGTTTCACAAGTAGTTCACTGGAATTTTGTTGCTGGTCTTGCAGACTCAAGTAAAAGTTTTCTGGGTTTTTAAAAATCATATTCTAACTTACTCTTTAGGTCTTATTCCTCATTACAAACAAATGCAAGTTAATAGTAGGAATGTTATGTTTGGCAGATGATGTCACAGCTGAAATTTTCGCACGCGGTACAATACAGCTATTTGTGCTGAGATGGATGGATGATTATTACCTCTTTGTTTTCTTTTTCATTATCCTTTTGAATTAAAACCTCCTTGCAAAGCCATCATCCTTCCTTTAAACAGCTCTCTATATTGAATATGTCTCTGCCTCTTCTACCCTCTTTTTCTTTGCTTAGATTGAGTTCTAATTTTCTGTGATTTCTGAGCTCTAATTTCCTTATTGTTTTATATTTGTACAAAGTCTTGTTCATAAATTCAATATGTGCATACTCTATTTTGTTTCTCAAGTGCATGTAGGCCAAAAGGTAGCAGGAACCTTCTCTAAAAGCTATATTTACAGCTCTAGTGGCAAGCACTCTCCTCCTACACTGGAAAGCTGTGAAAAACTGTCACTATGTGAGTGTGCATAACAATGCTCCTGGCGGCTGGAGCTGATTTATTTTTTAACCATGGCTTCATTTTACCAGTTAAATGAAATACAATGGGAAAGAAGCTCTTCCAATAAAACTTAGCAAAACACAGACTTCAAAACTACTTAAAATTGCAGCATCGGAAACTACTCCATTGTGTTCTGCAGTGCTGCGTAGAGTGGTCATAGGTATAACAGGACTGGCTGAGCATAAGTCTAACTCCTTGCTTTTTTTCAGTTCCAAAATGATCAAGAATGTTTCCTCTACTGTGACACAGTACCTGATGACCTCCAAATTTCATCCTAATGGCTACAAGGCTCCCTCGAGGCCAAAAGTAAAAAAGGTTCTCAAAACTGCCATGTGCTACAAGAAGGAAAGAAGAAAAGCAGTGGTTGTCCCCAGTGTCATAGATCTCTGCAATGTCATTAGGTGTACTCCCTAGAAGTGGACTGTATCTCATAATACAGAGGAAAGACAATAGCTTCACCCTCTGGTGGTTTCTTACCAATACAACCCAGGAAGGAAATATCCCTTCCTGTCCTTAATGATTGGTTTCACCCTAAACATCTGAGGCTGATGGGTAGGCTTCATCCTGTACATCAGCCAGGCACCTTGAACAATGTGAAGCTAGTAAGTGGGTTAGCTTTCCATAACTCTCTCATTACAGGCCAAATTCTCATACTTCTGCTCATACTGGACACTATTTTACCATGGCTCTGGAGGGAGCCAGAAAAATTCTGGAGAGACCTTATAGCAGCCTTTCAGTACCTGAAGGGGCCTACAGAAAAGCTGGAGAGGGACTTTTTACAAGGGAATGTAGTGATAGGACAGGGGGAAATTATTTCAAACTGCAAGAGGGCAGATTTAGATTGGATATTAGAAGGAAATTCTTTCCTGTGAGGGTGGTGAGACACTGGCACAGGTAGCTCAGGGGCATTGTAGATGCCCCCTCCCTGGAAGTGTTCAAGGCTAGGCTGGATGGGGCTTTGAGCAACCTGGTCTACTAGGAGGTGTCCCTGTCCATGGCAGGGGGGTTGGAACTAAACGGTCTTTAAGGTCCCTTCCAACCTTTGATGATTCTATGGGCTGATTTGAAATGTGAAGTCGATGTAAACATTGGCTGTGATTTCAGCATATCTGGAGTCAGGCTTTAATCGAATAATCCTGTTAAAGCTAATGGGAGTTCTTGTGAAGTAAGGTGTCATTAAATCAGAGTAAAGGCATTGGAATGTGGCTCTGTGTCATCTGGATGAATGACAAAAGTAATTCAGATCTGTATATGTAACATTTACTTTCAATGTAGCATTTGCATTATCTGCAGAGTTTTCTGTATTCAGGATAGATATAAATACATCCTTGTGCTAAGGGGAAATATTAAGATACAACAAATGATCAGTTTATTCTTTTATTTGCATGAGAACTTAAGCTGAATATCCAATGGAAATTTTTAAAAAATTATAGTAGAGAGAGAAAAAATAAAGCCTTTGGCTAAAGTCCTGGTTTGGCTTCTCCGTTTCATGGTCTTAATCTACTAGTGATATTAAGGCTGAATCCTTTAAAACCCCATCTGATCTCAGACAGTATGAAATGGAGATAGGAGCATATGTCTAATACTGAGCTTCTGTCACGTAGCTGCAGGTGTGATGCCTGTTTCCTGCAGATATCTGGGACAACCATTTCTCCCCTGTGTCATGCTCTCTCCTAGACAACCTTCAGGTGACATTTTTTGTCCCACTAAACTCATGTTTGTTTATTGAGGCTTTGGGGCATTTTAATGGGAAGTGCTGCTTTGATTTTGAGAAGTTTTCCCTGTCTCAAACAAAACTTCTGGAACTTATTAGATGAGTTAGCTTTCATTGGCTAAATGAGCTTTCAGGCCGGTACCTGCTTGATACAAGTGGGAAGTAAACATGCCTGACATTTCAGCTGAGGATTAAACCCTCTTAAACCTTTTGTTTGGCTTGTGAAATATCTCCCTCCCTGATCTGTCAGTGACTGATTTCTTAGGGGTTTATTGTGTGTACTGAAGACAGGCCTGCAATCAGCCTGTTCTTCTTATGCTGTTATCCACCCTTCTCCTCCTCTTGGGTTTCCCCACCTCTGGAATTGACCACAGAGATGGATGGACAGCACAGGAACTGGGAAACACAAAAAAATGCAGAAAATCTTTAAGAAGGAAACACAGCATCAAGACATGGTAGCTGCTACCTCCTTTGCTAGATAAATGGTGAATGGAGAAGGGAGAGTTAGATTCAGGTATCTGGGAATTTTGGAGATGGAAAATAATGTCTGAGTGATGTAGAGGATAGGGAACGATTAGAGATGGATTAAGAAAGAATAAGAACAGTAAAGGCTGAAAGAGATGAAGGGGCAACAAATGGAAAGGAACAAAAATTTAAGGTGAAGACATAAGAAAGAGGGCTGGAGGTTATTCAGAGGCAGATTTTCACTTTTTCTACAAAGTGTAAGAGAGACCTGGTTGTGAGAAAGCTTGTGCTAGAGAGAGGATGAGGAAAGGGGACACAAGGTGGGAGTAGGAGGAGGGAACAGGCTTTCTGCTGTCAATTTCTCTACGCCTGATGAATAAAATACCTTTTGCTTATCTGGAGAGCACATGCAATTTGTGTAGACAGTGTCATTGTTTATTTTCAGCAGATAAATAGGTTTACCGTGGTAGGTAGGCATGCCTTCTTAAAAGTCTGTTATGGGGACATTTACTCAACATCCCTTATCACCCCTGTCCTTCGTATCATGAGTAGGTTACATGTTCAGCAAGAGCACCTTGCTTTTCTAGACCTTAATTGCAAAACTTGACTGAGTGTTTTAGAACCGACTTAACTGCAGACGAATGTCACATGAGACTGGTGTTTTTGTGAGCCAGCATGGTTCTCCAAGCACTTCTATGTGGTCTTTTGTAGGAATTGTCAGTTGTTATGAGAAAGGTTTCAGCTGTTAGAAAAAAAAATGCTGGGCACAGACAGTTGGGTACTGACCAATTGGATCGACAGATTGGCAAGAAAGCATACAAAGATATTTTTAGTATTTTCAGGCTACAGTCTCGTTGAATCACTCGGAATAAGAAAAACAATAATTTATTGGTAACTTGTATTTGTTATAGTGAGAGAGACTTCAGGTCCTCTTAGGGTGTGCAGAGATAGATGTTTGTATGAAAGGTGCATGAAGTGTTTTCACAGTCAATTAAGGATGAGCCCCCTTGTAGAACTTTTCTTCTGAATCTCATCAACAGATAGTTCATGTCCTGGAGCACAAACTCTTATAGGTTGTGTAAACATTGCTTAGCTTAGCTAGTGTAATTAGAGATTATTGTCTTGGCGTCCCTTTAACTAGCAAAAGTCTGAGCAATAATTGGTCCTTTCCTCCCATTTCTGGTCATTAATCTTCATAAATGCGAAAGTCAGTCTTGTTTTGTATAAAGCAGTCAGTAGTGTGTGGCCCTATTCTGTTCTGCTAGTCCATTAATGGAGACCAGCACTGAATGTAGGATGCCTGCTTGATCAACAAATTGCTCTGGCTGATCCTCCATGCATTGCTTTTTAACAACAAATAGCGGTCAGTCAAGAAATGAGCAAAACAACTACAAACATATTGGCTTTTCTCCTCATTTTACAGATATTAGGAGGCAGTTTGGTTCTTTTTTACACATACAACCTTCATTTTGCTGCACAGCTTGAAATGCCGAAGTTTCAATATGGCAAATACTGATTTGCTGGGCTCAATAAAGAATTTTTTGAAACTTGTTTTAGGGCATGGACTTTGCATCATCCATCAGGGAAATCAAGCTAAACTCAGGCCTCAAATCTGTCTTAGCTTACAAATGAAAATGATCAGCAGACCTAAGTCCCCAACAGCAGACATTTATTTGCCTCATGGAACTGCTGAACAGTTAATAGACCTGAGAAATTGGTATGCCACAGGGAGGAAAGGACCAATATATTTCCTACTTGGAAGCTTTGTTGTAAGTATGGACATATTTTATAAAATTTCGTACATTTTAGGGTAATATACACCACCTTCAGCAGTGTTTTTATGAATGAAGGAGAATGATAGTAACTTTAAAGCCCTTCTAGCTTGTCATGGATCAGTTAGCAGAATCTGGAGACTGAAAGGATTTACTGGAAGGGCCTCTCTCCTTTACTGCTCAACTACAGTTATTCTAACTTCAATGCTAACTCCCCAGATGTTACCTAAGTTCCCTAAACTTCAACAGGGAAACTTTATAGAATTTGTGTCTGAAACTCATCTTGCATAACACCTGTGTTACAGCATACAGTGAAATCTGACATCTGATGCACATTGATTTTTCAGCTCATTGCCTTTTGGCCATCAGCACAAACAGAAAATTAGAGCCACTGCGCAAAAGACTTGGGCCTGTAGTTCTTAATATTAGATGAACTGGCTTAATGCTTGTTAATCTTGCATATGCAAATAAAAATGTTTGGTGACCTCCAGCTGAGATGAAGATATCTTTTCCCTTTGGACAATGACATACTCGTTGTTTGTAACTGTCAAGCTTGACTGACTATTTTCTTCAGTACTAAACACTACATTTCCAAAATTTTCTAAAAGGACCTTGGCTGCCTGTTGGGATCCAGGCAAGGCGATGTGTCCGGGATCCAGGTGAAGCTAGATGATATATTCCCAAGATGGCAGTAAGCTGCCCCGGAGCGCTGGGTGCGCAGAGATCGCAGAGCCGACCTCCTTTCTCAGCTCTCAATGTTCTTGCTGATATCGTAGGTTGAGTAGTTTCTCAAACTCCAACTCACAGAGCACGTCCTGCTCCTTCCCCCAGTACTCAGGCACTGAAGGTACTCTGGTGCCTCAAGCCCTGCCTTTTATGGTCCACCCCCCTTGTTAGGCCATTAGCTTTATTATTACCAAACAATTAGCACCTGAGCATGATGACCAGGAGGGCTGCTCTGTCAATCAACAATCAGGTAGCCCTCTGGTCATCCTCTACAGCTGCCCCTTCTTGTTTTGCAATTTTTTTTTTTAAACAAGTAAGCAATGTGTCCAGCCAACATAGAACTTGGCTTTTAAGGAAAGGGAGGCACTCAAGGAGAGCTGCTCAGTGATGATGTAGTGCAACAAGGAGACATTCAAACCAGCCTTGAAGAATAGGTTTGAAAAGTTCTTTTAGGAAATGTATGCTTTAGCATCAGAAGAGCTATGTACCTACGCCCTGCCTTCAGTAGGTGTAATACCATCAGGACCCCAAAATGAACTGTATGTTCCCAGACCATGTAATTCAAGATCACAGATGCTTCAGTTTGTAAAGTATCTCTCTGCCAGTCATTGCTGTTCAGCATATAGTTACATAAATGATTTTTTTTTGTATCTTCACTTCTTCAAACTTGCCTGTTAGTGGATTGGTAGCAGTCCCACTATGTCCAGTCACAAGTGAGTTGGGGTCCCTGCAGTACTTCTTAAAAAACCTTCTGAATACATTTCTCACATGAAGATCACGAGTGGGTTTCACTTGTGCCATGGCAATAACGATCTCTTCTTTGGTTTGTCTTCATGATATGCCAGGTAGTAAAGAGCTGAGCTAATGTTCTTCTCCCGCTTCCTGGATGCCTTACCCTCTGCTGGTGTTTCTCCTCTTTATAGTTCTTAATGTGCCAAAGAGAACAGCTCGCATCTGACAGTGAAATCACATTTGCAGGGACTGACAAATGAAAACATTTGTCCTTATCTAGTTCCTGAAGACACCAGCTGCACCAAAATGTGCCATCCTCTATATCAGGTTTCTCAGTTGTCCTGTTCTACCTTGTGGTTGGATTCTCTCTTCTTCCTCCCACCCATTTCCTCCTATCCCTGTCATGGAACAGGGAAAAACAGGTCAGAGAGATGTACCATTTGCACTGCTTATTTACAGCCCAGAGGAAAACAAAGGGAGAACTGAGCAAATCATGAAAACAGATTTTCTGTCACACACTAAAGAGACTGCAACTGTAATACAGCCAATGTGCTTAAATATAAAAGACATAGCATTTTGGTGAAGGATCAGATTAGGGAAGGAAAACATTCAGGTTTTAAGCTTAGCTAAAGGGTCTGGTGGAGATGGGAGCTAGTATAGGTTCCTCCTGCATAGACAGCAGCCAGCTACGCCAAAAAAGCAAGAGCACTCTGTGGTGGGAGCAGGTGTTCCAGATGTCACAGAGGGGACTGATTTTCCTCCTGTGCAGATGTAAACCAGCACTAATGCTGCCTTGGAGTGACAAACAACATAGAGGGATATTCAGACCTGAAAGTGAAGATATTTATGTACACAAGCCAAAAGGGTGCTTTGATTGAACTGAATTTTCTGAAACGCTGCCTTCAGCTGTCTCAAAGATCTCAAGGCAGTGACAGAGATGAGCAACTTATATTGCCCTCTTTCAAACACAATCTGGAGATGAAGATTTGCATTGCATTTTGGAAACTGTCTGAGAAATGCAGCATAGGTGCAGGATGACAGAAAAGAATGCAAGAAAAGGAATTGAGTAAAAACTAAAGCAGAGACTGGAGAGCATGAAGAACAGGTAAACAGACTGGAAAAACAGAGGAGCACGAGGAGAAAACAAAGACAGATACATGCCATGTACAAAAAGTAAAACCAGATCAGATAATGTATCTTAAACCAGAACAGAAACATTGAGTATTGCCTAAATTTCTATTATCAGATCCTGAAGTTTGGCTTATGCTTGTAATTTAAGTACAACATTTGTAGGGTGGGCAGGTAGTTACAATTATAAACCCTGATTTCAAATTATCTTTGTGATTTGTGATGATTAACACCTTTTCCTTCAGGGTCCATAGTCTTTCTTTCGTTCACTCCTAGTTCCTTCCTTTCTTTCTTGCCTGGAAGAACCTCTCTGCCTTATATAGTTTCTGAGCAGTATCAATGAGAAAAATGTAGTTTATCTATCATGATGAATTAGCAGAATAGAGTGAAGCACCTTCACAAGATCTTATGACTTGACACATGGTTACATATATTTATAACCTATGTGTAAGTTTGACGTATGGAATCTTACTTGAATTTAACACCCAGATATGGCATCAGGGAAGCATACTGAGAGGAGATTGTTTGTTAGACATATGCTATGTGTGTGTTTGTGCATATGTATTCTGTGGTGGTGCTATATATGAATTTTATATATTAGCTAGATGTGGATGAGAAGGATGTTTCTTTGAAAGGTTTAATTTCTTGGGTGCTGAGAGACAGAATGGATCAATTTACAGAAAGAACGTACAGTAACAGCAAATCAAATTGACAGTTAAAAATCCCCATAAAATTTCTAGCACATTAGCAAAACATTATGTATCTCATTATGGACAGATTATAGGAATAGAGCAATGAAAAGATGGCTAATTACAGATGCTCAAACAAAGCACTTTGTGCAGATTGGATAGAATAATGAAATTAATCAAGTATACATGTTGAATCAGCCCTCAAAGGTCAAAGAAAAATAAGCAGAACATGTGTGAAACTTTGATCTTCCAAAAAAAGCAAGTACACTGTACAAATTAATGTCTGCATCAAGACACTTTGTTAGCAGTTGACAAGTTTTTCACACATGCTCATGTCTCCCTAGGTGTATTAAATCTCCCTTTTTCAGAAAGAAATTATGCAGTGGGGAAAGAAGCATGTGATCCTTTAAAAAGGACATTTGGAAGTGAACCAAAGAGACCTTGTTATCAGTCTTTTTATCAAAAATGCTAAATCCTCCCCCCCACCGCCCTGTCTATTAAGAAAAAGGCAACATGACAGTGAACTTGGCAGAATATCGAATCTGAATGTGTGTGAGACTGTAACACTCCCAACAGCTAAACCACTTCTGTTGTTGAGAAACCAGCAGAAGTCTCTCCTCCGTTTTTATCTATGGGGAGCTTAAAAGTTTGTACGCTAATGTGCTTTGTTGCTTTTGTCACTGACTTGGAAAGTGTCTTCTGCTGTAATTTGATTAGAAAAACAAATGGAAGATTTTTTCTAACTTCTCAAATTATATATCTTGCACATATAATTTTACATCTTTTCTGAAAAGATTGTCTGCTAATGCAAAAGACCTCTATATTGTCACAAAGAGAGCTTTGCAAAAGTCAAGTTACTATAACAACCAAGCACACCTCTTCAATCCAGGAACCATGCTCTTATGCTAGTCTTCCTCTTCCTTTTAGAACCATAGGATCATTTAAGTTAGAAAATACCTTAAGATCTTTGAGTCCAACTGTAAACTTAACACTATCAAGTCCACTACTACACCATGTCCTTAAACACCACATCTATATGTCTTTTAAATTTCTCCAGGGGTGGTGATTCCACCACTTCCCTGGGCAGCCTGTTCCAAAAGGCTGGATAACATAGGTGGATACTCTCACAGTTGCACACAAGGTTTATATAGACTTAAAAAGGTTCACAGTTTGGACATGTATTTGAAAGACATCCAACATTATGCACGCATATATCTTTCTTCATCTCTATAACTAATCTAGAAATGAAGCAAGAATAGTGGAAGAAATTTGTCTTAGTTGTTTCTGTACCAAAATACCTACTTCTCTTTCAATATGATCCTTCTGAAAAGCCAGTGGAGAATATTAGCTAGGATTATCATTGGATGAACTACATTATTTACCTGCTGGCGTGACTGGGATCCCACTGTACCTTTCCTTTTCTGTGCTGTGGGTCCTCAGAGCTGTTGGCAGCTGATGGAAGAAGAGCAGTCTTCAGACAACTCTGTATATGCTAGAGGACTAACTGAGGCACTTTTTAAACCAGAGGCATAGGCAAAATTTTGTAAGTTATTTTCTCCCCATTTTCCTCACAAATTGCTCTCTGATGTCCTTAAATGTAACTAAGAATTTGACCCTCTCTCTCAAAAAAGAAAACACAATTTAGTTTACAACTTATCTGTTTGCTAAGCACTGCATTACCTTTTAACTTTATATTTTCCTCTCTGAAAAAATACCAATGGTCTTACCATTACATTGTCAAAAAAGATAAAAATAGTACAGACAAATGCACACAAAAAGCCAAAGCATACAACTCAGCTGTGATGCTCTCTCCACTTCCATCTGTTCTCCAAGAGTAAATTATTACAGTGTGGGCTCTCTACTTAAAGTGCTTGTGAAAGAAAACAAGCTGGGGTAAGCTATTAAGAAAATAACACTTTTGTTACAATTTTTGTTTTAAAGCTAAAGTGGGGAAAAATTAACTTCGTTTAGGCCACTCAGAGATCTTTAAATCTGGAGTTGGTCTTCCCTGGTGTCTATTAAATGAATAAACCCCCAACCTTTCTGTAGAAATCTGTCAGAACTTGATACGAAAAGCTTTCTGATGTATGCCATAATGATTGGTTTGGAAGTTGTTGAAGGCAGCAGGAGTGAAATTACTGGGGAAAAAATCTGTCCTTCAGGGCTAAAGTGTTCTGGGGAGAGTCTGCTGCAAACAACGGTTATAGTAAAGGAACTTTCCCTGGTTTCCTAAAGTGCAGGGTAAGGCTTGAAAAGCAAAAGTGCCATCAGAACATTTCGGGTGAGTTGTTCCATGCTGCTGTGTATCCCTTTGTTAGCCAGGACTGTGGCCTTCCTTTGTAGCTGTGAGCAAGGGATTTGGAGGGGGGCATCACAGATAGAAGAATGAAGATTAAGGGAAGGATAGCTAAGACTCGATCTTTTTGTGCTAGGCCACTGCTAGAGATCTGGAAGAGAAGCCTATTGCCAGTGGTCAGTCTAGTGAGAGCACACTTAGTAGATAGACAAACCAGAAGTAAATCCCCTGGCAGCATTTAAGATTTTAGGTCTGTGAAGATACTGTATTTCTTGACAAATGTATGGAAGAGGAACAAGTAAGGATCAAGTCCTCTTCCTGAGTTGACAAAGGAGGTGGGACTGATAAAAGAGAAGCTGGAGTATTGTTTTCATGTTACTGATGGTAAAAAAGATGAAAACCAAAGTGAGACTCTTGGCTGCAATCATACTGAGAAACAGAGAAAGGAAACAGTTGGCAGGACTCATTCAACATCAGTGGTCCCAAACAGCAAGACTATAACAAGCTTCATACTAGAAACCAAGAAGTAGAAAAAGTTCTTGACTAAGGAGAAGCAGGATCCAAGTGTGCTATTCCCTACTAAATGGCACTGTGATTTTGGATGGTGCTGGGAGAGAGATTTCCATCACAGAGGGGGAAGCATTAATTAAGGGAAGTGGAAGTCTGTGTGCTCTTCTGATCAGCCATAATCAAGAAACATAAATTCAAGTTGGAAAAGATACAGAGAAAAGCTACTTGGATATCTGAGAGAATGGAGAGCCTTATCTTATAAATAGAGATTAAAAGGACATGCTCTTTTTAGATTAGCAGCATTAAGACTGAGCAGGGATGATTGCCGTCTACACATACATCAGCAGAGTAAACACTACAGAGGGATAAAAACTACATTAAGACAAAGAACAATGATGGCAAATGAACAAAAGGTCTAAACTGGCTGTTAATAAGCAGAAAATAGAAAATAGAATAAGGTTTTCAAACATCAGGGCAAGATGGAAATCTGCTTTCCCAAGGTTTTAAAAAGAAGTTTGATAGGTTTATGAAAGGAGTTATTTGACATGTTGTTTAAGATTGAGATTGCTGTCCCTGATGGACCAGACTTGCCAGCCTCATCCCACGTTCCCACAGTGAATAGACGTGCATGTCACCAAGTTGAGATCTCTACCCTCCTTATGAAACTCTGGAAACATAATAGATTGACTAATTAGAGCCAAGGAAAATCATATGTATGACCACTGACATCAGTTTACAGGAGAGATTGTTGAAAACCATATTTAACCTTAGAGAAGTCAAGCAAATAACAAGAGAAGCTCAACTTTCCAGAAAAAAAGGGATCAAATGAGACAAACAAGTAGTGGAAAACAAGCGCAAGGGCTTAAGATAAAAGTTTAATGGTTGCAAGATGAGGCAGACAGTCTAAGAATGCAGATGTATTGCTCTTCAGTGTGAGTGCTAAGGAAAGTGATGGAATGAGTAAGGCTTGGCCACCACCCAAGAGTCCCTAAAATGGGAAACAGGACAGCTTTATGAACTGTGACTACTTTATGAACTGTGGCTACTACTATCCCAGGAAAAAAAAACCAGTAGGGCTTAGAAAGGATTGATGATAATCTGAATGTGGCTCTGAAGCTGTGCTCAAGTGGAAACTTCGCTTGTATAAGAATAGTTTAGATGGCTGTTTGTGCCGAGGTGAAAAATCTGAATGAATTTGATAGCATGGTTGGAGAGAAAGCTTCAGGTTGTGTTATTCCTTGGTATGGGCATATTAGCTGCTGCATGGAGTTTTGTTGACTGAAGTTCACTTCAGAAATAGATTATCTACCTTTGCAGTGCCAGCAGATGGCTGATATTGAGTTGATAAGTTAGCCACGGAAGTCCCCCTAGAAGGTCTTAAGTCGTATTTGTCAAGATAAGACTGCACTGGTGGGCAGACATGGAATAACACTAAAACACCATCTGAGCTACAGGTGTCCTGGCTCTCTGGCCTGTGCTCCTTAGGTAGCACAGTGACATGCATGGAAGATGTCTTCAATCTGTTTAGAGAACTTGCATCTCTGGCAGGTCCAAAGTGTCTTAGTGGAGCTGTTGGCTGAAGGAGGAGCCAACAGCCATTACATAGCACATTAAATCAGTGACCAGATGGATTTCATCTGCTCTGTGGCCCATCTTTGGTGTAATTCTGGCAGTACTGATAAGCAACAGCATTAGATCAGAGAAAGGTGAGTAGATGCTACTGCTGTGGAAGGGAACCATTTAGAGGCTGGTAGCATATGCAAGCTGCTGGCAAGAAAAGCAGCAGAGTATTTTGCCAAGATAACCCAGTACAATAAAAGATCCATAGCTGAACGCGATCAAGCATCTACAGTGTGTGTTGCCAAGAGCTCAGTATATTGAAATGAAGATAAAATGATACCTGGAAAAGACATTACTGATGGATGATACCAGCAGCTGGAAATAACTTCCTGAGCTCTAGAGGTAGATGTGTGGAAGAGAAAAGATAGCATACTGGTATAAGCTTCTGCATTTTTATCAGAAAGATGCTAGTGATCCACAAAAGTACTGGATGGGGTACTGAAAGGGCAGTTGAAAGGTTCATATTGTAGGATTGAACAGAGCTCAAAAAGTAAGCAGCACAGGAAAATATGCTGTTGGATTAGCTGTGGGTTCAGAACAGGATTTAGTTTAAAGGGGTGAATATAAATTTCAATGGGGTTAGTGGTTAATGTCATTAGGTAGGTTAGAGTTTACCACTCTAAAAACTTTCTTTTAAAAATTCAGTAGGATTCAAACTGTTTCTTTCTTTCTTCGCCCAGGAATTTGATTTGATGACAAATTAAAAAAAAAATCCGTTTCATGCCCAAATTTGAACTGGGAGAATACTTTGGCAAGGACTGTGATCAGGCAGCTAGAAAAGTTAGATGCATCAGAAATGAGACAAGCTTGAGAGCCTTTATCTGGGAGATTTCTGAACTCTATTTTGCACAGAGTGAGACAGGATTTAAATAATTCAGATGAAACTTGGTTAGCTATTGTATATATTACAGTAAGTCTCAGCTGAATTCTTTATTGTTTCATTTGAAGTTATACTTTAGTGTACTGGAGGGTCAGATTTGTAAACAAACACTTTCCTACTTAAAGGGATGTAATAGAAAATACAGGGTTTTTAATAATTGATTGACATCCTCATGGCAAACCCTTCTACAGATCTGGCTGAATATTTTGGTCTTTACATGACAGTATGTCTCTTCTGAAAATTTGTCTTTAAATCATGGAATCATAGAATGGTTTTTATTGGAAGGGACAGTAGAGATCTAGTTCCAACCACATATATTTTAAAGGCACAGAGGTTATAGCTTTTTCTGTAAACAAAGTAAACTTGTTCAGTGCTTTGTCTGTTGCTACTAAAGTCTTATAGACTCCAGAATTTGTAGATGCCAGATTCTTATAGATTCCAGAATAGGGTAGCTATATGCAAGCTCCCTGGTGAGAGCCTCAAACCAGGCTTGGGTACTTATTGAGAGCACATGGGTGGGCAAAAGACTACTGCTGCCCAGTATCTGTGAGCCTTCCCAGGCTCTCTTCAATGTGTTTGCAAGGATGTAGCCCCAGAGACTAAACTCTGCCCTGCTGATGTGTTTTTGGATCAGTTCTTGCACTTTAATACCCCAAATTGTGGTCTAACCCAAAAGAAAATAAAAATTTCAGCATTACAGCCCTATGTATAGCTGAGGGAGGAAGAAAACCCAGAAACCTTTGATAAATATGTTAGATGGTTAATTGTTCAGTTTAGTACTTGGTTGGTAGCGAAATCAGACACATATGGTAATATGGCTGTGTTTTTACTATTACAAGACACTTTGGGACATTTTGAATATGCAGGGTGCAATGGTATATTAAACCAAATTGTAGTTCTGTATTTGATAATTTGGCTTTGTTAGCGTAATACAATTTGTTTTTATTGTAGCAGTGAAGAGGGAAACATTTTGATAATAATTTGCTTTCATTATCCATTTATATTACTTCTTCCCACTCAATATTTTATTTTTATTTTTTAAGCAAACCAGAAAGACTTTACAACCAAAGGGGCTGATAAAAAAAAAAAGTAATCCCAGTCTAATTAGTTCTGTTTTCAATAATATTTAGCAAGGAGAGTGTTGGCATAAGAACACGATTTTAATATCCATCAATTCTCCACATATTCCAGATATTTTTACAGAAAAGCCTAAACATGATAGTTTAAAATCTGTGTGATAGTAAAAAGTTATTGTGCTTGTGATTCTCTCAGGATGTGTGAGAGAGATGGTTTGGAAGGAATGATAATATCTTTTATTAGGTCAACTGGTATAACTGGAAAAAATTGAGAAGCAGCATGTATGAGATCTTGTTTTTTTTGCAGCGATATCAGTCTTGTCTAATAAAAGGTATTATTTATTTCTTGAAATCTTGTCTCTTGTAAACAATAGATTCTCCTCCATGAAAAGTCTTGCTGTTTCTGCAGACTCTCATGTCCCTCAGCCTTTTCCTTTATGTTCATCTATGCCTAGATCAGTCATTTTCTTTCAGAGCCTACTCCTTTCTTCCACAGCTGGATTTTGGCCATCTGCATGGATGGCCATGGATAGCTCTGCCATCCCCTGTCTGCTGCTGATGCCCTCTCTCTGCCCTGTCTTGCTTCTCCCACAATTAGCTTCCTCTTCCTTTTCCCCAGTATCTGCTTCAGCAAAAAATACCTTTTCTCTTTGTGGTCTGCTCATCCACTACCTTTGTATTTTGTTTCTAACCTTGTAAGTAGGAGACGTGGCAGGAGAAGAATGAAAAGCCCTTTTGGTTATCTAGACCTGCACACCAAATCTGCTTGTGCCCAAGCCTCACACCCCTACTGCTGGCCCATGGTCCCCTGTAGGATAACAGGGAGGAGGTCAAATCCTGACAAATCTATGGCTGGGAGGTATCTGTCTAATGCTCTGGTGCACACACACTTAGTGTGCCTGATGGTGAGTTCTACCTGCCTACAAGGAAGGAAACATTGCAAGTGGGACTTGTGGCTGTGCTTCCTTTGTCTCCCTCAAAAGGAGGGAATATCTGCATTTTGGTATCCAATCTTAACCTGCATTCTGGTATCCCATCTTACTCCTTTGAGTTGCTCTTTTTGCAATACAGACATAGTTAGTTCCAGCCCTTAGCTATGGTCAGTCATTAAATAAGACGGTGTTATTAAGCTAATTAAAAAAGTGTAGCAGAAGAATGGAGTGTGGACTTCTGTAGGATGTACAATTAACCTGAAGTGAGCGAGGAAGGGAATTAGCAAATTAACAAACTGGTTGCCATTATTCAGTTACCGTGCTCAGCTTTCCTCTCTGTTAATCAGACAGATTGTTCCATGCTTTGGGAAGTTTAGCTGACTTGCTGTATCAGCACAAAACAGAGTCTCACTGAGGAGATCAGACAGTGTTTCCAAAAGCATGTGAAGGAATTTATAGCTTGTGAATTACAAAAGCAACTCTAATTAGTCCCGAGAGACAGCTGCGTAAGAAAAAACTGAGAACATTGCCTCGTCATATTTGCTGCCTTCTCGCGATTTTCATATGAGATTCTGATAATGAATATTTTCTAACAACTGGAGCTCCGAGACCCTATGGCTAATAACACTCCTGAGTAAATAGCACCTTGAATTTGCACTCCCACAAAGATCAATCGGATGTCGTTACTTTTGCTCTGTGTAAGTACTGCCACAGTGGCACAGAGGTTTAAGCTGGAAGACTCTGTAGCCACCTGGGAAATGTCTGAAAGAAAACGACAGTTCTGGTAGTCTATCAGTAGCCAAACCACTTGGCAACTGGTCATTCTTAGGTATGTTTTTATTTTCTTTTTCTGAGGTGTAGGGTTTTTTTTTTTTAGCTCTGGATGTATGAATTACTCTCAGTGCTTTCGTAATGAGGTTTGTTCCTACATCATGGAAATCACTGGAAGCTTTGCTGTGGTATCAGTGAACTTGATTTGAGATAGACAGGAGTATGGATATCGGCGAACGCAAACCACCACTCGTATACTTTCTAGATCTTACCATACTCCATGGCCCATTCCCAGATTTTGTTTTCCTTGGAGTTTAGCATTTGACACAACTCAAACCAGCTGCCTGGAAAAATCCTGGGAGCTTGACTTAAAAAATTTCTCTTGTGTGGGATGAGCTGAATAGGGATCATAGGGACAGGCCCATTGATAGGGGGCATTCTGAGAACTCTGTAATCTGAGACAAAGTTAAAAGTTTTAGTATAATAACAGTTTTCTTGCTGTCTGCTACAAGAGCAAATGTGATATCATGCAGTGGCTACCTAAGACTTAGCAGACTTGTGTGCCTTGAAGTACCAGTCATTAAAAAAAAATTAATTTGCTAGTTACCTTAAGTCCCTCAGGTCAATATGCATAACTCAGTGGCACACTGGATCAGTATGTTTGACATTGTACAAGATATAAGAAGTTATCATGTTAATCCCTGTATTTACAGTTATCAACTCAAAGCCCGATTTTGATATTTTTCATTTTTTGTACTGGGGCAGAAGTTTCTCAGAATACTGTTCCTAAAGTGAACATTTTCAAATCTGAATACCTAGAGTTAGGCACTGTATAAGTACTCAATTTTTCACTAGCAATGAAGAAAACAAAGTGACTAGGGAAATCAATAGGAATTGCTGGAAGTTCTGTATTTTTTTAAATTGGGTTGTTTATTTGGTTATTTATATATGGATTTATGTGCTTGTCATTAGGCACCTAAGTATGAAATGCTTGGCCTCAGGTAGTTTGTGATTTCTCTTCTATTTATCTTGATTAGTGGATGTTTGTTGCAAATTCCTTACAGGAAAGTGAAGAATATTTTCATTTTCCACACTGCTGAAAAAGAAATATTTGAATTAACAGCTTGATGATTAAAGACTTTTATTAGTTTTAAAGGTGAAACAGGACCTCAGAGATTCAGGGGAGAAAAGTTAAAGGGAAAGTTAAAAAAGGGGTGCAGGGTAGAAAAAAGGAATGAAAAACAAAACCAGAAATTATAAATCATGGACAGATCATAAAATGCGATTAACATGAGTGTTTCTCATTTAAGATTAGTGTTTGATCATAAATTAAAGAATTAAGAGATGTCTAGGGTTTGGAATCAAGAGAGTTTGTCTTCTTTTATTGTTTGTTAGTTTTATTTTTAATACTGAGAAAATCAGCCACCTATCCAATGGCAGGATCCCTGACCAACATTCACAGATAATATTTTATGATGCAAATTGGGCATTCTGAAAAGATATTTGCAGAACTATATTACTTTATTTTTCTCAATCGTTGTCTTTGTTAAGGATACAGTGGTCTCTGATTGACTGAAACACTGAACAGGGGCACCTGCTAAGATCACATTATTTTGCTGTATGCTGAGTGCCATGGAAGCTCATTGACTCCCTGAATCAGCACCTTACATAATACACATCACAACTAATCAAAAAGCAGCAGGTAAGTAATGGTTCATTGAAAAACTTGCACTCCACTGCACCAATAGGTTTATTAGATAGGATGATTGTCTACGCTGTGCATTTGATAAAATACAAATAACAGGGCATTAGCACAGCATCTTTGCTCTTACTGTAATAGAGGATAAGTGACTCTCTCTTACAATGATATTTGTCTGTATTATTATCAAGAAAGGTGATCTATCTTGCCAGTGCATGAAGTTGTGGCAATAACATAGTCCTCAGACCTTAATTCTGCAGTTTTTTATGCTAATAAGCATATTTTCTAGGCCATTAAAAAATACATAAAACTTTGAATGGCTTTGAATATCTAATTAAAAACCATTCAGCCCCACATTCTGTCAGCAATGAGATGCCATCCTGACATCCCTGTGTCAGATTAATACACAAGCCTAACTGCTCAGGGTTTGCATGTGCTGAGAGAATTGCAGCAGGACCTGTCCAATCACTGAAGCAAGAGAGAAATGACTGTGATCTAGTCTTGATCTTTGTTTGATCCCTGAAACGATATTGGCAAATGAATCAGGTCAGCAATACCTGCAGGTCACAGAAAGGGGGAAGTGTACCAGGTATTACTGGGAGGAGTGTGTGGGGTGGACTGCCATCAGCTGCCTCTCTGCAACTCAGATTAGTCCCTTCTCCAAAACACCGCAAATGAGGTAACAGAAAAATTGGGGTGAATCTCAGGGAATCTCCATCATGATCCATTACCTGTGTTGCTCTGTTTGGTTCTCCCTAATCTAGAAGATACTTATTTTGTGCATTTTTTAGTGGTTACTTTCTTGAATTTGGAAGCTGATGCTTGCTTTTAACAGTGCTTGTGACTGGGCTGCTGCTGACCCTTCAGATAGACCCTGTGACTTTAGCTTAATTGCTTCTGCCAACAGGCCAGCCAATTTGCACTTCCCAGGTGATGACCTTGCAGAAGATGCAACAACAAAAAAGCAATGCTGGTAGCAAAAGTGGGGAAAAAAAACAAACAACTTGTTGAGAGAGATGACGTTTTGAAGTGCTTTGAGTACTCCCCAGAAAGATTTAAAGGACCCTCTGGTCTCTCCAGTGTGTTAACAAATAAGTTTAATGGAAGTAGGCTGAAAGTCAGTCAAATGATGAATTGAGACAATGATTATCTCCAAACAACTCATTTTCTGTACCTTTTATCTTTGAGGCGGTGATGTTTCTGAGGGGATCTGCAGATGGCTGCCATTTATCTAGACAGATGAACTCATTTACAGGAGGAAGAGATGCAGAGATACAGAGATTGACATTTCTACAGTGTGGTTTGAAGCTATAATGTAAAGCCCAAAGTTCCTACTGTCCATGGGATACTCATCTGCTAAGGTCAGTGAAACACTAAATGGATCTAGAGAAAAACGACTGCAAAGGGCAGATAAGGACTATATTCCTGTGAATCCTATGCAGAAATCAAAAGAGGGTGAATACCAGAGGACTGCTGATATGCTGTGTCATGACAGTCACCCTTGAAAGTGAGATTAATTGGCAGCAGACCTACTTTGAAGGGACCTTCCTGGCTGTGGCATGAATGAGGAGCGTGTGGGCATGTGTAGGCAGCTCTGAGCTGTGTGCGGGTGCTGCGGGGCACAGCTGACCCTGTCATACAGGCCCATCTCAGGTAAAGACGGGCAAAGACTCAGAGAGAAGGGTGGGGTTAGGTGGAGAACTTAAAGAAAGGGTAGGAAAAGGATGGAGGGAGAAGTGTTGAAGGAAAGACACAAACTAGCTGGCAAACAGTTGGCAGGGAGTGGGAGGAACGGAGCAAGAGAAATTTGGGAGTTGTCCATTTGGGTCCAGGAGCGAGGTAGGAGCAGGGCTAATTTAACATGCAGGCAGCAGGAAGGGCTGTTGCCTGCAGCCTTGAAAATGAGAGCCAGCCAAGAGATTCATAATCATTTAATTGAGGTAATGGCGGTGGGCCGGGAGGGCTGACATTTACCAATTAGATTGAACAGAGTGAAGGAGGGAGTGTTTATATTTAAGAACAGGGCTCAAATTCACTCTAAATTGGAGGGAGATGCACAAGAAGAAAAATGTTTGCAATGACTTATCTGAATCATTAGCGATGTTCCTCCAGGTCATTTCTGCACTGCTCAAAACTCAGAGTCCTTCACTTGTTTCTCTATTCAGTCTATTCCTTTTCATTTCTTAGCAATTTATGGCCTAATCATGCAGGTTTTATTCAGGTAAATTTCCCTTTCAGTCTCAAATTAGTGGAGGTTTTGCCTGAGTAATGACTAAATTATTTGGTTCTTCAAGCTATTATTGCAGGTATTGTAAAGCCATTATTCATTAGTACTCAATTTGTGTACCTGACGTGTGCCCTACCTGAATTAAAAAAGGACAATCCATAAGAAACTGTAAGCCCAAACCTATAGAACAGGAGAGAAAGGTTCTTACAGGGCTTTGAGCATAGCCAGTGCACAGTGCTTTCCAAGCAATACCTTCTAGCAATGAGCAAAGTATAATTAATTTCAAATGAATTTCTAAAATTTATAAAAGTACTGACATTTCAGTGAACAGAATTGTCTTTAACTGTGTGAAATGGTATTTGTTTTAGTTTTTTTAGTTGTTTTCCAGTTGATACAAAATTGAGATTGAAAATTAAGTATTTCAAATTGTGAACTTTCAAACTTTTTCTGTTAAAAAGTATAAATGCTGAAGACATCTGAAGGGCCTTTTGGAGAGGTGTAAAAAAAATCAACATTTTTTTTAACTGCTTTATCATTGTGATGTGAAAGAAGCTTTACTTTGCTTTGGTTTGCTTTCCTCTTGGATGTCTACATTTCTGCTGCCCTTAGCATGTGAAGTTCTGCTCATGACTGTGTCCTTTGCTGAACTTTTCAACTGTGCCACTGGCATAAAAATACATTTCAGATTTTCCTCTGACTCTCTGCCAGCAAATATCCTTCTGTACTCACCTGATATCAAGGGGTTGAATATCTCTCCATGGGTTGTATAGTTCATCCCAGAGTCTCTGTAATTTAGAATACCTTGTTACTTTTAACTTTTTTTAATGAATACTTTGGCTTTTTTCCTCATTTTTCCAACTTGTTTCATAGCTATGTCTGCCCATCTTAAACCCGAGTTAAGTGTCCTGTGCCTTATCTGTACATATTTTAGAAATTTAAAAAGTCCTCTGATGTTACATCTGCTGTGTGATTGGCAAGGACATCCTTGCAACCTGTATTTTTGGAAAAATAACTGAGGACTTTTTTTGCCTGACGCCTTAGGTCCTTGTGCTTCAGGGGAAGTGAATCTCTTTCTGGCTCAGAGGAACATCGCTAGGAGTGGAGACTTTATATTTACTTACTTATTTATTTTCATTGTTTGATACCATCTGGAGGTGACTTATTTTGTGGGAAAAGAAAAAAAGAACCAATCTTTGCAATGCCAGAGGACTCGGGAACCTTGATTACTATCCAAAATATTTTGAGAGCTAATAAAAGCAGCCAATATGCCATTTCTTGATGATATTTCTTCTCTTCACACATACTTTCAGAGTTAATCCAGTGCTTCGTGGTGGGGTGCTTGTGTGTGAAAAAAGAAGTTCTTCATTGTCACAAGCCTTCGCACACTGTTCTGGTATGTGTGCCTGTGAAATGCATTTCATGCCTCATCTGTTACCTAAATGAGATGTGAAAGCAGTTCACACCTCGTTTACATTTGAGGTGTTTTATGGAACAGCATAGATGCAGTTCCACTGAAAGTAATGAAATGAGGTCATCAACCCCCTTCTCCCTCCTTGGATTGTATGCATGTGGCCTGATCCTTTCAATTCACTAAACTGGAAATGAATTTATTTCTCTGAATCAAGTTACTATGAAACACCAACATCCTCCAGCACGTGCAGTCATTGGTATTTTACAGAGTTGTAATTTGTTGATGCCAAAAGTAAAAATGTAAGCTATGCATTGACATGAGTTATCTGAACCCAGAGTGATTCTTACTGCACTGAACAGAACATAATCAAGGTGAATAAACAGGAAAATTGACTAACATGATATGGAAATGACACAAAAGAAGAAGGTGAAAAGAAACACTTGCTTCTGCGCTACCCTCTCCTTGGCTGAGTTTGCAGCAGACAACTGTAAGAGTGTGTTTGGGTGGCCAAGGGCTGCTGAAAGTCAGGGCACTTCCATGACTCTGGGAATCCAGAGTGCTGGTTCAGTTCCATTTCTGGAGAACTGCAGAATTTTAACTCCAGAGTCTTTTATTTTACCCGCTGCCTTTTATTTTACACCAGAATTGGGAAGTGCAAAATCCTACCTTTCTGTTTCAGTTTGATTTGTTTTTTTTTTTTATTATTATTATTATTGAACCTTTTTATGGTGTAAATAGCTTTGTAAGACAGGAGAGTGAAGGCCCAAGAATATAGCTGTGCAAATTCAACTACTTCTGTCCTTTCACCAGCTGAGTCGTAGTGTTGAAAGTAGAGTGGAAGTGTGAAGCTTACCAGATGCCATCTACGTTTGCCATACTGCTAATGTTTCAGAAGATGCAAACTGAAAATACTAGCTTTCTTCACCGAGGTACACTTATTTTCCTTCTAGTGCTCTGTGTTTGTTATGGGATCAGGATGCCTTGGCTGGACTTCCCCTTACATAACTCAAAGTATGAGCCATCCATGCACATCTGAGCAGTCAGCCTTGACTGCTGCTGCCAATGAAGAGAGACGCACATTTCAGTAGCATGCCTATTCTGCACGTATTTTCAGAGAAGATAGAGATTGATATGCAGGTGTATTTTTCTTTCTGTTGTCTACAATAGCAGTCTAAGGTGGTGGGTACCAAGGTTGGGTGAGATTAATCCCTCTCCTTAGTCTGTCTGCTAATGGAAGACATTAGGATAAAGGAGAAAATTCTCATGTTTCCCTGAGAAGAGGCAATGCAGGCTGAAGCCACATCTTCTCAGTGCTCTGCTCTAGAGATGCTAATCGTTCTCAGTTCATTTGATAACTGCAAGAAAGGCAGATCAAGGATGCCAGCGCATAAACAAAGAAGGAAACAAAACAAAGCTGTCTTGGCTCCCACAACGTGACAGCAGAAATATTATTGGCCAAGTGGAAAAAAAAAATTCTGTGGAGGAAGAAATTATATTTCCAAGTTTTATAAAAGAAATCACAAACATTAAGAATAAACAAACTGGAGAGTATGAAATATGGTTTGTGTTCCCTTTTTAGTGTTTGCAAGAATGATGAGAGGGAACATGCTGGACCTGTTGGAGAGGTGTGAGACTATAATGTGCTGAAATGCTTGTTTTACAAGGTTCTGGAGTTAAGTCATTACATGAGCAAGAAAATGAGTTAGTTTCTTCTAATGACTGGCTCTTTGGCTTGGTTCTGTACGGTGTGTGTGCCCTCAGACGCCACTGAAGGTGTTTGGAGTGATTCATAGGATCCTCTTTGTGCTAAGATTTAATGAGACGGAGAGAATTGTTTGTTTGTTCCATCATTCTAAGATGTACCTAACAATAGTGTTAATGCTTCTCTCTCTCTCTGCACACTAACATTTTTACTTTTTTTCTGTTATCATGTTTGTTTCTGCAACTCTCAGTCCAGGCCAGTCTGGGAGGTGTCTGGTCTGTGCTACCTATAGATGCTTGCATATCTGGATTAACACTGTTCAAAGCAGATTTGGGGTATGGTTCAGTTGTGTGGGCAAGTATTTGGGCTGCTTCCCTGGGGAGCAGCACCATGCTGACTAAATTCCTGACAAAATACCCACACTCCTCTTACTTTGCAGCTTGCCACACCCTTGTCAGGATCAGAAAAATCTCAGCCCAGGGTTTTTTCTTGCCTTTGTTGCGCTAAATGTGTCAGGTATGTGCTTTGTTTCTCATTTCTGTTGTATTTTGCTTTGCTTTCACTTTGTTGTGGATGCAGTACATTGGAAGATTTAAGCAATGATTCCACACTTGTTTCTGCTCTGCAAGGTAACTTTCCTGGGAAACATCCTGGAAACAGTTCAGACCTTCAGTATATATCTGGAAATATCAAAGAAAAGAAACAGCATATTCATTAATGAGGAAAATTTCTCCAAGGCCAAATTACTGTGTGTGGATGGACTGGAAACGTTTACAGTGGCTCCCGTCAGACCTGAGGAAATAGGTGCAGTGTCTAGTTTTACAGTGAGAAATTCTACCTTCTCTAAAAGTCCTAGTGAGAACTGGAGTATTTTGTGGTCTGAAAAGAGGTGAAAAAAATAAAGCTCTTCTCTATTCAATTCACAGAGACTGGGTTTATTAACTTCTGGTGCCCTGATATATGCATGCAGGCTGGTAGGCTGACATTGCTGACATTTCTCTATGTGTTTTGATCATTTGTGTGAAGGACCAAACTCTCTGTTAATGACGAGTGCACTAAGTCCTCTGTAGACTTTAATAACATGTGTAAAGCAGTGCCAAGCAATAAACTGAGAGAGCTAGTGGGAAGTGTATTTTAGCAGGCAAATGGTCTGGCTGGTGCCAAACATGGCATAGGATCATCTTTATGAATGAAGGGCAGAGCATGAGGAAATAAATAGAACTCATGATACAGGCCTCTTGATTTCTTCTGAGGTTTTACATCTTTCTAATATTCATAGGAATTTGGGTCTCACTTGAGTCATTGGTGAGTCAAACCATGCACATTGAGATCTTCTGCTTTCCTTCCATTGTGTCAGTCTATTCACAACCTCCTGACAGATCCTATATTTGAAGTTGTTTCAGATCAATGTAAATCAGGCAAGCAGGTAGAGAACATTTTCCCTGGCTTGGCAGTGAAGTCCTATTGGTGGTCTAAATTGTAAAGCTCAATGTCATGAAAGAACTTCACGGAGCATATTCTTCACGTTAGTGTAAAGGTCAAGAATAAATATCCTTGAAGGGTTCTGGCAAAAAGTTTCTGGGATTTAGCTCTGTAGTTTGCAGTGCTGATCTCTAGTCTGCCAGACCAATGCACCAGATTCTTGGAGCAGAATGAAGTATGGTTTGCAGAGGAAATGTCCATACTCAGAGGTTCTGAGTTCTAAGAATAATCAAACGTGAGATCCAGTCAGACTTGTTGAGAAAAAACAAGAAGGTCTTGTAAAGCAGTCATGGACCACTATGCCTCTACCACAGACTAAGCCAACAATGACACGTGCTGAACTAGCAACTTCTCTGGAGCAGGAGAAAAGAGGGGAAAAAAAGAGTGACAAGGGGAAAAATACAGAAGAAGGATTCTCCTAGGTGGATAAAAGGATAAAGGAAGAAACATTGTAGATATAAAAAAAAATAAAAATGGAAAAAATCAAGGGGAAGCCCTGTATTGCTTAGCTAAGGCCAAATAATTCTGACTTTTCCTAGCAGACCAATACTTCTCTAGAATAATGAAAAGATAATTGGAAAGTTGTGTTGTTGCTTGAACTGCTAAAACTGCAGTAAGACTCTTAAGTTACATATAGACTTCTCTGAAGAACTTTATGTCTGATGTGAAACAGAAGACTCCTGACCTCTGAGACACCTGTCCAGTATTCAGATTTTCCTGCTTAGATCAGCCTTTTCACAGAAACTGCTATGTACTTGATTTGCAAATGTTTTCCTGTTACTCTGCAAAATAGTAACAGCACATGGTAGCCCTGCTAGAAAATTCCACTGAGTTCCCTTTGTACTCTACCCTAACCCAGCGGCAGAAGTTGTGCTGTCTATGAGGAATGGTGGAGAAAGGAGAAAGCATTTAAATATGGATATTATTTTTCAATATATCTGGGAACTCATGATCTCAGGCCAAGGGTTATGAAGATACTTAGGAGCTAGTGAAAGTCAGAGGCCTGAAGAACTATTTTGTTTTTTCCATCTGTCCTTCTTTTCTCAGTATCTGCATCTCATGTAGGCAGATCCCTCCAAAAATTGTGAAATGTCGCATCCTTTATCACAGGACTTAGTGTTTAGATGAACATCTTAAGCTGCCAGAATATTCAATAGTAGACCCCCTTAGTGAAAATGTAGTGTCCATCAAGAACTTGGCTGTTCTCGTACATGTCAAGCTTTTTTCAGAAAGATATTGCTTTATTTTTGGCTTTGTTTAGAAGAACATGGAAGTGTTAACAATTTATTCACAGTGTGAGACAAACAGATATTAACAGAATTTTAATGAAGGCCTCTCAACAGGATTTGAAGATTTTTTTATTCGGTGTTTTGTGTGTTCCTGTTAATCCTGTGAAAGTCAAAAATACAGGCATCATAGGGCAAGTATGGAAACAACAGAACCACATTGCTAGAGACAAACAAGAAAGAAAGGAGGCAACTTCAGCTGGACAGTACCAGATGCTCTGTCATCACCAATGCCAAAGCAATTATTTTCAGGTTCCCTTACAAATTATCACGTAAATGCGTGAACAGGCTTGGGGACACCTGAAATGCATCTTCATGTGTTGTTCCAAGGTGGAAGGGACTTTCCTGTTTTGGGTTCATCTTATGTGTCTCTTTACATAATTGTTTCTCAGTTATGCCTTTTTTTCTATATATAATTTAACACAGCTGATACCTGCTGATACTCCCTTAAAAGCCTACGTATTTAAGTACACAGAAGCACAGTTTCAGGCCTCCAGCTTCCCATCCTTACACCTTAGTGACTTTAATAATGCCTCTGCCTACTGAAGTGATAAAGAGAGGATGTACTTCTGTTGGCCTTTGCTCTCTGAAGTGAAATATTGAAGCTTTCATTTTGTTAGTGAGAAAATCCTTGCTATGCACTCTCTTATCTCTGACCCTATATTTTGTTACTGTACTGTAATCTTTTTTTGGGGCACTGCTAGCTCTAATGCCAGCTTTTTGTGGGGAGATCTTGATGTATCTATGGAAGGCAGCTTCCCAAAGGCCGAATGCCCTTCCTTTCTTAGTGGACAAGAACAAAAGGGTCAACTATCTCCAAGTGCAGGGTACCAACCTTCTTACCATCTGAATAGAATAAGGGTGATGGTGCCTTCTACTCTATTAGCCCACAGAGCAACTTTATAATTAGCAATTTCCATTTCAACGCAGCACATTGCTGAAGGGCACAGCTTCATGTGCAGTTCATTCCCAAATGAACACTGATAACTCCACCCCTTCTAATTTTTTGTGTCTTTATACCACTGAAAACATTACCTGCTTTTAATGTAGAGTATGGCTTGGTCATATTTCCTTTGCCCTCTACAGTTAGTTTACCTAGTTTGATGGCTTTCACCCAGTCCTGTGCTTGAAATGTGAGCATGTAGAAAGGCATAAGATGCTGGGGCAGATGGGGGTGGGTACTCATTCAGGGACCCAGAGAAAAAGACATTGCCAGCAGTGATTTGGTGTGATATATAAGACTAAGGTATGTCAAGACTAAATAACTTGAATCTTAGCGTGCATCAAAACAAAGACCTGCAACGGTAGTAATTATTTTTTCCTTGGTCCCTGGACATATTTCTCACGTGTGTCACTGGCACCTACATTTGTCCTGTTAGAAGTGGGCTTTCAGTATGGTGGTTAGAGGGAAATGAAGCCTAGAATCCTTGCTTTTACATAAGACTTTTATGGGATGTTACTTACAGATAAATACTAACAATACTGAAAATAGTTTACTAACCTCTTCAGGAAGCCAACTGACTCGTAGATTTTATTCAGAGAAGGACTTTCAAGAGGACAGTTGAAAAAATATTAGGATCCCTCCCTCCGATGTTAAAGGGCCTTGAAGTATGAAGCCATCACTGTATAATACTGTAGAAATATCCTAAATGGAGAAACAAACACAGTAGCTCTGGTTTAGTTTCCTCTAACAGCTTGTGCTCCTAGGGTCAACTTTCAGTTTTTTAAACTTTTATCTTGGAGGGCAGGGCAAGTTCACTGCTCACATCTAGCACGAGCTGCTGCCAAAAGGACAGTTCAGTTTGATTCCTGACACTGCATGCTAGCAAAAGAAAAGAGGAAAAAAAGGATTGGCTGGTTGTGAGGGAGCCTATGTTTGCAGAAACCCTTCCTCCTCCAATTTTTATTGCTTTCACTCTGTGTGATGGCATCTTGTTTTATGAAGATGCCTGTGGGATATCAGGCTACATTCATGGTCTTTTATGGACATTCATCTGCTTCAGGACAACAGAAGCTACAATATGTTTCAGCTGTACCTTGGGAGAAATGCATCATAGTCACAAGAGATGCCAGACAGACCCCTTTTCCTGTTAGACTCAAAGAATCACCTTTGCACCTGCTCATGCTATGGACACCCGTGGTCCCACTGGCAGTGCATGAGTACAGACACTTTCCCCTCTCCTACCCACTATTTTCATTTGTTAGGCAAGCCTTACTTGCCCAGTCTTTCCAGGCTCCTGTTTGCGTGACCTTACCCTTAAGAATTAATTCTGAAGTGATTTAAAAAAATATAATCGATTTTATTTTCATGCGTGCTCTATTTTTATCTTTCTATGTGTGTGTCTCATGTGCTGAATATTAAATAGGAAAACAAAGATATATATCACCTGGAGCTGAGAAGGAGCACAGGTGCACCTATCAGGCAGTGAGCAAAAAGAAAGCAATGTATTTAAAAGGTTTTGATTCACTATTGTGTGCTCATACTTTATTCGACAGACCAAAATGACACCTCGAGTCTGCCTACGCGTGCACACAGCTTGGAACAGAGATGTTCTCTTGGTTCATGCACGTTGTGAATTTTTACCACGGCTCTGCTCAAAGTTGCTGGGCACAGGTGTTTTGCTAAGTATACTGAGTTGGGGGAGGATGTGGGGGTGGATGAGGGAAGAGCAGGGGGTGAAAAAGAGAAAAAAAGAAAAGAACATGAAAAGAAAATAGCATCTCAAATATTTGTAAGTATATTTCTTTACCAAATATGCTAGCCTCAGTCCTATTGGCTATAGGCAAAGTTTCCATTCATTTTTCAAGTCTGTGGTTTTGATTCATGCTGGGCAATCCTCTGACTAGCAAGGCACAAGAGCAGGGCTTGGCTCTGGGTGACTTTGACAGGAGGTTTGAGTGGCAAGAACAGAAAAGTGACATCTGTATAGAAATCTCTGCTTACCAACCTGAAGTACTGTTTTAAAAGAACAAGTGGTTAGCCTAATTCCTCTAATATTTTATTGGGTTCTGGTCAGGGTGGGCAGCAAAAATGACTTTTACATGGCTTAGGGTTGGAGCTTCCTCTCCTGGTTTTTCTCGGATTTGCTGCATATCCTTGGAAGACCATTCCACTCCCCATGCTTTCCATCTCCTTTCTTTGTCTCCTAAGACTGTAAGTTCTTTGTAAGACAAAATGTCTTCTTTGAAGTGTTCATGTCATATTTCCCACGTAGAAATCAGTGAACTCTCTGGTAGTGGTGGTATGTGTGTAGAATCTGCTCGATCCTGTCCTGCCTGCCGGAGAAGGAGCTGGGATATGAATCATCCCAACATCCATGTGTATGGTCTTGCCCTGTCTTACTGTAAATCTGTAGTTTGGTTTAGTTCGTTTCTTTTAGTCTGCAGATGGAGCCCGAGAGCAACAACCATGATTCCTGGCCTCTTTCAGGACCCTGCTGGTGCACAGCGGTGAAATTAAGTGGTAAAATGGGAAGGGTGTGCCTGGTGAACAACACTGGTGATGCAGTAGGACCCTAACTAGAAACAAACAGCAGAAACAATAGTTCAAGAGAACAGGAACTGATCATGTATTCCTCTGAAAGATAAAATTCTGGAAAAAATTACATCTGGTTGAAACATGTTTGGTCTGTAGAAAGCGCCCACATAGGAACTGGAAGAAAATATATAGTCACCATATGTATAGTTTAATACATAAGACACTCATGGTGAGCCATCACAGGTGGCACAGAATACCAGCTCCCACTTAGGGTAAGGACTCTGCCACCCTGCTGAAGCTCTGTGGTGCCACATTCACTGTCAGCACTGTGTACACTTTCCACTGAAGGATATCACAAGAACAGCCACATTCTGCCGTGTGATATTCAGTTACACCTACCAGGAGGAGGAAGTGAGTGAGCAGTTCTCGCTGCCGTAAAGGTGCTTTTTCCTTGCCTACAGGGAGACAGAGATGAATTTGTTATAAATTATTTGTAACTCTCTCAAAGGGCATGCTCCCAGGAACATCATTTGGAAATTAGTGGTTGATGGCATTGAATTATGTCTTATTCTGATTCTGTGTTTGTAGAGATGCAGCCACTCAAGGCTGAGATAATGGTGGGTATGTTGCTGAGTTTACCCCACCAGTTTATGTCTGCAGTCATCAGGTTATTTTGATCAAGTTTTGGTGTGCCGTGGTTATTTCACAAAGTTTTCCAACAATTCCAGACAAGGAAGGTCTGAACAGGCTATGCCAGTGTAAAGCTCATCCATCCACATGAGGGCTCTCAGGAAAGGTGAACGTGATTGCACTTTAAACTGAGTCTGTTACACTGCATTAACCATTGAGGAAGGGGTGTGAATTCAAAATTAAAGAGGTTTTATTTCAAGTTTTTTGTTCCAAAACAGAGCCTAGAAAAGGGGGAGCTGTTTTTTCTGTCCAGGAAGACACTAAAAAGCAGTCAGGAAAAAATTCCCAAAGATACCTTTTCTTGAGAAGGATTTTATACATTTTAAAGAAATAAAAAAATGTCTGCTTACAGATTTAAAATGTGAGAACTTGTCCCACCATAGTACTTTTCAAACACCCTCACAGAAGGAATAGAAAAGAGTAATCACACAACTTTGTGTGAGAAGAGTCGTCCATTGTCTTTCCATTTCTGTTCTCTGGCTTGGTCCCACTGTGCATGGTGGGAAAAATGAAAGCTCCAGGCACTTGACCAAATCTGTTTACCTGGTAGTGCTTAGCCAGCTTGGTAACTATTGCTGATTCTGAGCCAAACAGATTTATCTATATAACTCAGGGTTTTTTTGTATGCAATAACCTTTCTGCATGAGTTGCTTTTCCAAGATGGTTCGTGAAATGAAATTGGATGCCATTTCATTTGTACATCTGCTACTACTGTTTTTATTTACTTGAGCTGCTGAATTGTTGTGCAGCTTACAATACAGACAGTGTTTTTATTGGAGGTTTGAAGAATAAATGTCACATCTATGGAGATAAGCAGAGAAGAAGAGGGAGCCAGTGGACATTCTTCCAAGTTAGCAAGGAAGACATGAATGATTTACACAACTTCAGAAGATCCATGTGCCAATGCACTGCCACTGCAGAACATGAATTTGCAGAATGCCCTTCTAAAATGCTCAGAGCCATTGCTTCCTTCTAGTTTTGGAAGTTATCCACTTGGAAGAGAAGCACTTAAATATATCTGCAATGCTTGTGATGATACATGCCAAATGCATTTCAATGGAGTTTTCTGTAATTACTGATTTTCACAAATTAGGAATGTCCTTGGAGTGTATCTCTGTCACCTAAAAGCATGGTTACCTGGAAAATGCTGGCAGTGGAACCTGCCAGAATTCTTTGTTTCTGACATTGGTGTAGTCTACATTATGATGGGATTATTTTGGACATCTAAACAGGGGGATGGGACAGAATTCTGTTCTGTGAGTCCTTTTTGCAAGTGATAAATTGCACCTCTGTACCATAAGGAAACCATATCTTTACCAGAAAGCTTTCCAAATGTTCACATGCATCATAAAAATGGGAGACATTCTATTAGAACGAAAGTGTTCTTGATAAAAAAAAGCTTAGTAACAGGTGAAAGGCCAGATAAAGACATATTTTAAGTCTTGCAAAGGGATTTATTCTTGAACTGGGATTGTCAGTAGGTGCTGCTTAGCTGTTGTGCAGTGAAGAATTGTATGACACAATAGACATGGCAAAATGAATAATTTCTAACTCCAGCAGATCTGTAGCTCTCTAGGCTTCAGAAATACCAACTAGGTTTTGAACTTTCATTGGATAGACCTGGTAAGAGTTTAATAGCTGTAAGCCACTTGTTTGACTGCTAGCTAGCACGTCCTGGAAGGTGATATTGATGACCTACTGGCAGCAACAAAAGTAAGCAAGCAAGTGCATGGTGATTTCAAGAACAGAGTGATATTTTTGAAGCGACCCTCTCCCATTGAAATATGACCAGATGACCATTGAGGTAGCAGAAATAGGTGATGTAGATCTCAGGAAATGAACTTATACACAAAACATTGCAATTTTTTTGGGTAATCATGTTAATTGTTGTCCAAAGATGGACATGAGCAAAGTAATGTGCTCAATAGGATCTGTTGTCTGGGCACCAGCATGGTACGATAGGTCCATATGAAAACCGCACAAGTCAGTAGAGGCTTAGTACAGACTGCAAGTGCTGCTGAAAATGTCCTCTTGCCATCTGGTTAGAACGAGCCTGTTCTAGAAGATAAATGGTAGTAACAGAACATTTTCAGAGGTTACAGACTGTGCCTGGTTGTCTGCACCGTGTGAAGATGAAGACAATCCTGCAGAACTGATGTAGCTTTTAAAGTTTACCAGGAGATATCAATAAAAATTGCTGGGAGATGCAAAGTAGATCCAAGGCAAACAGTCTTTTCAAGATCATAGCAGCAAGTCCCACACCAGAGAACACTTTTTTTTCAGTATGTCAACAAAGTCAAGTCTAAATAGATCCTTGAACAAAGAATAAGAGAAAAATAAGGATATTTCAGAGAAAAATTGTCAATGCTGCACCAGAGTTCCTGTACAATGTGCTGACCAAAGATCACTGCGTAGAAATTGAACTCAAATTATCTCAGAAGGAAGAAGATTCGTGTATTAATTTACATGTGCTTAGTGACTCAGATGATAGCTGCAAATCAGTCATAACCCACACAGATATGCTTGAGCTCTTCCTGCATTCAGCAATACCATGTCTTGCTCAACATCTCAGAAAGCTGAAACACAGACCTAATTAGGACACTGTTAATATAATATAGTGGACTGTCTAAAGTAGTGTGTTCTCTTGGAAATGCTGTACTTAAAGCACTTGAAAACAAGTAACCCTAACATTTAGGCAGAGAATGCTGCTGGCACCTTTTTTTTTTCAAGCTTGGCAAACACTGATTTCAGCAAATGTTTTCATATCAATGATCCTAGTCCAAAAGGAGTGAAATAGCCCATCAAGCTTGTGCCACAGAAATTCCACTTGTTCTATCATGTTCTCTGTGCAAACTGTCAAGACAGAATTTAAGGATAAACTCTTCTATCTGCATTCTTCCTCCTGTTCTGGATTCATGAAATCATGGCTGGATGACTGATGCCAAGAGGAGTTTGGGCAGTTGACAGATGTCTCTGTTGTCATCACTCAAAGCTGTTTGGGCATCTGGAATTCCACCGTGTCTATTCCCTACCCAATCAGTGGCTGAACTTGCATGAGGAATGGACTCAAGTGCCCAGAGACAGGCAAACCACAAATATGAACCAACAAAAATTGATTGTAAAGAGCAGAATGATATTCAGTATCATTTCAGTAGAGAGTCTGAAGAGGAGAATTATGTTATTAAAAATTTTAGAAATAGTAGTTTCTTTGAAGAGGCTCAGAGCAAACCTAACATGCTTTCATTAAAGAAAAGCATGTACTTACCTTCCTAACATTTGAAAAACTATTTTTGCTTCTAGTTCCTTAATTACTATAAGAAACTTGGTTTGATAATGCATATGAAAAGTGTCATAATGTAAAATATATTTGTCAGAATTTAAGAAGGTACTGCTATTAAGTACATAAGCACATCTATGAAGTTATTGGTGGGCAAGGATTATTATAATTAATGGGAGCTTATGGACAGAGAGATCTGAAAAATAAAATAAAGGAAAAAAATCTGTTGACACCAATAACATATTTCTTCCCAAGGTTCGCTGACTTTGAAGAGAACTTGGGATAATCCAGCGAGTTCTCGTGGCTCATTATAAAACATTAATGATAGACTGTTACAGACTAGAGATGGGTGAAATTTTTAGTGAAGTGGAAAGGGTTTACTGGCTAGAGCTGAACTAAAACAAAAATCTGGTAAGATCTTGATCAAAGAAAAAATTACTGCTTTGTGCAACCAGAATAATTTTGTGTGATTTGTGATAAAATGTTTTATTTATTTATTTATTTATTTATTTATTTATGATATTGCTATTCTTTTGTAAAATTTTGCACTCCTGCTGTTAAATGTTGTTACTTTTTAAAAAAAGAATGCATTTTTACAATGGAAATCCAAAGTTTTAATAAAACAACGATATGGGTAGGGTTTCCTCTGGATTTTCTCTCTCCTTGTGTTCCTTTCTCCTCCTGAAGTGATGAAAAGTAGAACAAAAGACAGTAGGTGAGGCAGCCAGTCAATAGGAAACCATTCACACTCCTGTCAAAGGGAATTTTTTGTCACCTTTGATCACAGGGAGAAAGTGGCCAGAAAAAAAAGTTGAGTCCTGCCTATGTGTGGCTGGGGTGGTGCTTTGCAATGTTCCTAACAAGGCCTTTGAGTTCTTGGGTGAGGGGTCTTCCCATTATGCTTCCTTCTGCCTGACTCCTTTGGACTCCCCAGCAGACACCACCTTCGTTGCTGCGCGTAAGAGATGACTCACCCTCCTGTCAGAGAGAAACACTAAAATGAATATGCTCAAGACTTGTAGAGGGGCTTGGTTGAAAGAAGAGTATTGAGAACTGGCCTGCTGGGCAGAGAGGGGAGCACTGCTGCGTCCCGGCGGAGTTGGAACAGGCAGCCCTTGGGGGCTCTGCTGGGCTCCCATCCTGGCCAGTCTCAGCAAACCTTATTGGACTGACAGGGTGAGATGTGCCCACTGTTTTATGATTGGGATTTTATGCTAAATACGCTCCTGAGTTCTTTTCTGCAGTGACACCAATGTTCTTGACACACAGCCATCGCTATGGTAGGGTGAGCTGTGGTGCTTGAGAAAACAGAACCTTGAAGTGACAGAGCAAGGACATATGTCCTTCCCTGGTTGTATGTGTCTGTTTTATGGAGCTGTAAGAAATCACTTTTCCTCCTTTGTGAGGAAATAAGTCAAAATTATTTTCTATGTTTTTTTCAGATCTAGCTAACTCTCCAAGTTCTGCCAGATGAATTGGGGTGGAAAAAGACTAAATAAGGCTCCTGATCTTGTCATGCTCTCCATGCCCAGAAAGACAGACAAGTGTGGATGTGAAGAGAAAGATTCCTGCTCATCGTGCCTCTTAAAGGTCAGCACCCCTTGCACTATATCACTCCCTCCTACCTACTGGTCAAATAGTTCACACAAACTCAGGAGACATCTCAGAGCCAGAGCCAGACAGTTTAGATCTGGAGCTGGGTTTCAAAGGCTGCAAAAATCAACTTTTTTAACAGCTCTGGACTTAAGTTTGAGCCCATTGGGAAAATAAATTTCAGATGCAAAAACTCCATATGGGGTGTGAGATCCGTTTTGCGACCTTCAATGTGGGTGGTGTGAAGCAGTTTTGGTGTCAAATTTTGGCCATGTTCAATTCTAGCAAAACTGGATGTTGTTTTTATTTTAGTTATGCAGAAAGAAATTTAATGCCCTGCTGAACTCATTGGCCTGTAGCTGCAGTTTCCAAAGTCTCTTCTGAATTCATCTGCCCAATGCAGACTGTCAGGTAAAACTGAAGTATGTTGCTCCTCATTAAATACCACACCTTCCCATTAAATGCTTAAGGAGAAATATGTATGCAGCTGACTGATTAATGGATAGCTGGAAGTCACTTCCATCAACATATCTTTAGAATCATAAGAACTTTTTCTCCTTTTTCTTCAAAGATATTTTAGAGTTAGAATGGAAAATGAAGGTGTAAGTCAACTTAAACCTGCATTATCTTTTGCGTGACTATGCAGATCTGCTTGTTGTCCTTCTATTTGCACTTGGAGGTCTGCACCTTCCCTTCCCCTCTTCATACAAACAGGGGACCCACATAAAAGACTGCCCTTTCTGAAGAGCCACTCCAAGGGATGGCAGTTAGGTGCAACCCCTGTATAATCCCACATGGTTATTTCTGGTAGTTTCTTATTGTGTAGATCTTCAGACTAATCTCTTGTCTCACAGTCCATATTCATATGTTTAATTTTTCTGTGGGGCACTTGGGGCAGATCCTTAAGTGGTGTAAATCATAATGGTGTCATTAGCCATGCTGACTTCAGCAAAGCTGTGCTGATTTATAGCAGCTGAAGGTCTGGACTTCTATTTAAAAACAGAGTTTTCTCAATTCTCAATTCTGGGACATGTTTCTAACCTATTGCCTAGAAACAGATCTAGCTGAAATAAATAAATAAATTCATAAAGTCAAGAGTATTATAGGATGTGGCTCTGTTTCCATGGAAACTTGATCTTTTTCTTACTCAGTTCTCCTTTTCTCTGTTAGCCAATTTAACCTCTCTATCCTTCTATTAAAACTCTTCCTCATTAAGCACAAGGTTGCAGGGGGTTTGCTAGAGAAACGTAGGCAGAGAAATATCAGATTTTACATCTGTTTGGTGAATTAAAAAGAAGCATCTGAGCTGTAGGGAAGAATGTGGAGGAGGGTGAAGGTAGCAGGAAATATAACCGTATTAAAAATAAAAATACAACTAAGTTTGGATAATCACTCCATAAATGGGTAGCAGGCATGCAATCCATAAGTCAGTCTCTTTTCTTCCTATATTTGCTCTACTCCACATTACATTAAGAGATGCTCTGTCGCTTAGGTGTACAACAGGGTGCAGTTTGGAGTAGTATGACACGATATTAGTTACATAATGGTATGTGACCAATAACATTTTAAAGCAGAATTTGCTGTCTGACTGGCTTGATGGGTTGGTGCTAGAGGGGGAGTTGGATATTGTGCCAGTCCTCTGTCTCTTTCTCATTTTCATTTCTGAGTCACTTTCTCAGCCATGGTGACAGGGCTTTCACATTGAGGGCTGACAATAAAGGATTCAATTCTTTTCTGAAAGCCTCCTGCTAATTAATTCATACTCTGAAATGCACCTGAATGACAATGGAGGCTTCTGAGCTATTTGTGACTGCTTCCTACAGAGTCTTTCTGTTATAACTTTGGACATAGCTTTTGTCCTGACTGCACTCCTGGTGGTTGTGATTTTTTTAACCGGTGACCTGACCAAGGCAGCCTTGGGATCAGTAATGTTGTTTTTGTCCCTCCCCTCTATTTTGTGATTGCTGAATAACGTAGTGTGTTTCAGTGGCAAGGTGCTGAACTTCCACTGAGAATAGGACTACAAGTGTCCAAATCAAAAGACACTACAGAAAATTAGATAAGTATCCCTGTATTTTTGTCACCTGTGGCAATGAGTGCTTTATAAACACCTCTTGTTTCAGCAAGCTCCCGGGTGCGCCTGATCTCAGTTCAGTCTTGTGTGTCTTGTGAAGCTGTGATTCTTCTGTGTAGAGAAGATCAAGCAGCTTGACCATGGGTAATGTCAGAGGGCTTGAGAGCTTTATAGGAGTGAAAATGCTTTTTTGATTTTCTGAAGAAGCATTAGTCATACTTATGTGGTGTATATAAATATTATTCAGTGAATTTTACAATACTAATTTTGTGTCTGAGAGAAAAGTATATATTCTAATGTGTCAAACAATGCCTTCCCTTCCCCTTCTTTTCATGCTCCCAACAATGATAATTCCTCCGTTATGTAGCCTGGTTTCAGGATGTGGCTTCCACAGAAATTTAACCCAGTCCTGTCTGCAAATGCATTTGTGAGCAGGTCAGACCAAAGGTCTTTTCCAGAGCTCCACACTTGCACTGCCTTCCCTGACAGTGGGGAACTGCAGCTGGCTCCTCTTTGTCATTACTGAGCTCCTGCTCTCTTCCTTCAGCAACATTTCATTCAGTGTCCTGTGAACCTGGTGGCCAGGAGGGAGCCAAGGCCAACCAGAGAGATATGGCCATGCTTCTGACTTGCTCATGGAGCAATAGTGAAACTGGTTTATGTGTTGTTGAGGCACTAATGAGGCCTGCAGGTGAGAAACTCGTCTGCCATATATCCACTTTTCTCACCCTAAGTAATCAGGAGAGCTTTGTGTTGAGAAGCGAGGTGTAAAACTGTGTTCTTTTTGTTGCCATATGGCAAAGCCATGTTGTATGAACTTCACAACCTAAGGGGCTCATTTGAAGCAACCAGGTTGGATTTCCAAAAAATCTTCCATGCTAAGGCCCAAATGCTGGCCATATGTCAGGGTGTCCAGCCCTGAGAAGTAAAGGCTGGGAGTCTGTTAAACAGGCTGCAAGGTGAATAGCTTTTTGGTGGGCTGGAAACAGTTCTTGCTACTTTTATGTGGAACTGTCTCTCTTTCCTGGGATCCTGTATTTCTTCCCCTGCCACATAAACAAATGCTATCTGTTACATGGATAGAATGCCTTTGTCACACACTTTGTACCCTTTGTGTGAGTACGCACTGCTTGTACCAACACCTATGTGACCAGATATGTTCTTGTTATGTGATAGGATCCTATTGATATAGGAGAAATCCTTTGTGATAAAGCAGAAGGTCAAAGGGACCTGGAAGACAAGGACTTAGAGGAAGGGTGACAGGTGACATGAACTACATTCAAATAGTTGGTTATCAGTGATTGAGATCACTCACAAACTCTCTCATGAAATCAACTTATGATGCTTGTCAGGAATAAATAAAAGCAGGGGAAGTCTCCACATCCCATCACCAGAAATGATCTCCAGAGTCATTCAGTTACTATAGAGGTACCGATTTAATTAAGTTAGTGTCACTTCCTCTAATTATTTCTTGGATAAGCTTGGTGGCAGTAGGGAATGGGAAGGATGAATTCCTGTGGGAACCATCAAGCATGTTAATCTTGATTTAGAGTCTTTACCTAGAAAAAACTATCCCCTGGTAATCCCAGGATTCCTTTGCCCATGCACTGGACTTCATTGCACAAGACTTCTCTCCAGAATAGATCTTCTCTCAAGAGATGATCTTGAGATTTCAGAAGAAAAAATTTTTGCTATGGGATTGTGCTGTGCCACCAGCAAAGTGCCCAATTATAGATTCATGGATATAAAGGCCAGAAGGAACCATTTGTCTTGTCTGAGCTCCTGCATAACTCAGGACATAGGACTTCACCCACTAAGTCCTGCATCAAGCTAACAGCTTCTGTCTGAGCTAGATAATGTTTTCTGTATGCCCTGTGTTAGTGCTTTATTTCCCACTATGGGATTATCTCATGTGCCATGGATACATGTACAGTGGAGAGAAGCTGCAATGACCTCTTCCCTTCCCCTCTGGCAATCACATCACCTCATAGTGCTGTGGGGCTAAGGGTGGGAAGCAGTTCCCTGGGGGGCAGAGGACTGCTGACCTCTGGGCTGTGGTGCAGGGACCTGGGGGCACACTCCAGTGTGGTGCTGGGAACTGAGGAATTGCTGCTACAATAACCGGAGATTGGGAACTAAATTCTAGAGGGAGTGGAAATCTAGTAGGAGTAGTCTGGTCCAGCAGGAACTAGACTGAGCTGTCAAATATATGTCACATAACCACCAATTGCTCACCAGGTCATTATAGAGTCTGAAGGACAGCTCTGGGGTTTGCTTATTGTTTTCTGTTTACTGTCATTCACTTCTTACAGTGGAGATTTTTTTTATTAAATGTTTACCTATTTAGAATTCAAGTAGGCATTCAAATGCACGCTATAGTAGAGCAACTCTGAATATTGAACTAGTAATTCTACTGAAATACATGCCTGAGTTGACAGCTCACACAAGTGTCAGAAAACAATAGGTATATTTAACTCAGTAGTCAGTTAGATAAACTGATAAGGAAAATATATCTCTTTAATCTGATCGCTATCAGTAGCATTCATTGGACTCCCAGATCTGGTTTTATTTCTGTCTTTGTTCCACATCAAGCTTTTATCCTTGGATATCCTGGTTCAGCCTTGGTAATAACCAAAATGGTGATTGTCATCTTTCCTGGAAAACAGGACTGAGCACAGGGTGCTTTTATATCTGTTACTCCCTGCTTTCTTCTAGTGATGCCAGTTCTTACAGTGACGTCAGTTTGCTGTGAAGAAAATGAGCAGAGGAGTGAGATTAAGGCATTGGCAAAAATGTATAGAAAAAAGAGAAAGTTTTGATAAACAAGTAACTGCCGTTGATATCTCAACTGCCCTGCTGCAACAGCAGATGATTCACCCCGGATATTCAGCCCTCCAAAGGGCTTGGTGGAGCCTCAGTGATTGAGGTGTGAGCAACTGAACTCCTTGTGCTTAATTGAATAGTGTTACACTCCTGGTAGGATCTCTTCTGCACTGTAGACAGCTCTAGATATGTTCACCCCGCCAGCACGAGTATTAATCTAGCAAGCTATGGTGTGGCTCAGGCTGACAGCAGACGGGATCACAAGATACAGTATTGGAAGACAGAAGGTCTTCCTTCTGAGCTTGTTGGTTTTGTGGGAGCAGCACCCTGGCAAGAGATTAGACAGCTGTGCTGTTTGCTGAAATGCTGTACGACATTCCTTGTGCCCTTTCTTAAAGGCATTTCCCTGCCTGATCCCAAATCAGAGGTGCATTGATAAAGAAAAACGTGGATAAGAATAAATCTTCATTTTTCAGGTCAGGCAGTGAGAACTAAGTAGAATGTGCTTTCCTGTGTTCTTGCTAACATTTTTAAAATTAACACTGCCTACAAAACATCCTTGTGTACTTACATCAGTCTCTTTTCTCCACAAACTCCTGTGCACCCGAGTCAGATTCTTGCCAGCCTCCTGAAATCCAGGGAACTTGACACTGGATCTGCCTCAACACCGCATTTTGTTTGCAGAGGATGGTACTTGCCAGGTGTTTCATCTTCAACAGCCATTGTTGCAGGCTTGCCAGCTACCATAACTCTTGGGGGGCTGATCGCACTAAGGTCTTATTAAAAAAATATAGTCTGCATTGTGGTATCACTTTGAAGAAGATTTATTTTTTTTCAGAAATGACCTCTTCTATTCTAAAGGTCTGAAGGAAGTTTGAAAATATGAGCTTTAAAGCAGAAAAACCCGTTTTAAGAAATACCACATAAAATTTCATGAGATCAGAGGATGTGATCAGTGGCTTCTGAGTACTCTGTATCTACTGTGGCAGTGCATTATTAACTTTTCTTAGGTAGTCTTTTACTGCTTTTCTCTGTTGTTTTTTTTTTTTTTTCCCTGGCAGTCTTCCATGTTGCCTTTTGCTTTTTTTTTTCTTTTGTTAGACAATGCCAGGAGAGAGAAAAGAAGAGCTCTAATATGTGGCATCTGCTGGAATATATTATCAAATTAGAGAAATTAGCACCACAATACTTACATTATGTCATAAATTTGAGAATTCTGTGTTGTGTTGACTTCATTATAATTACTCCAGGCAAAGTTAATTATGTTAGGTGTGCAGAAGATCTAGTGATTTCAAATGACTGAGCAAACGTTAAATTGACAAACAGAGATAAATGTCTTCTGTCCCTCAAAACCCCTCAGTTAGGAGAGAAACTTCTGCGACTCATCTTTGAAATCTCTGCAATAGTTGGTAGCTTGGCACTGAATTTCCTGATTGTGCTGGCATGTATATAAAACCTGTTTCTCCATAGCAACAAGAGATGATCATGGTAACAAATGCAGCTAAGCCATATATGTGTGTTTTATTCTACTGCTTCCTATCCAGATAGTCAATATAAAGCTATCATATAGACTTTTTGGGAGGAGTAGTACAAGACATAGTTAAACTCTACAAGATCATGATGAATTTAACATTCATCCTTCCCATTAATTGCCTCGAATGGTACAAGAAGGACTATGGGAGGGCGACCATTTCTCAGTGGAAAACAGTTGGGGCGATGTGGCAGTTTAAATCTCTTTAAGCTTTATTCAAAAATCCCAATCTTGCTGCTTGTTCCAAAGTCCTTTCCAAGTGCCTAATAAGTTCATTGGCAATTGCAATCTTTTTTCCATTTTAACAAGAAGAGTTGGTCATGGAATTCTTTAAGTAAAAGACAAAGGAAGATATAAGATAATGATTGCAGGAAGGAAAGGGAAAGGCAGGACTGTAGCAATAGTTTCACTCACTTTGGCTATTAATGCACAAATCTCTTCTTTTACTTCTAAAAAAGAGGAAATACTTTAGATAGATCTTAAGAGATATTTGATTATGTCATTCACTGCTTTCACTATCTTTCTTTCAAGCTCTCTGCATGAATGCCTAGTGTTGGGAGGGTATAACCTCCAGCCTGTGGACCCTATGCAGTTTACAAATCAAGAGGCTTCATCCCAGTCACACCCTTTCTCAGGACATCTGCAATGTCTTACCCTCTCAACTTGAAATAATTCATCCATAATTCACCATTTCAGCAACTTGTGTGGTAGGACCATGGCTGTGGATCCCTTCCCATCACATATGGATACAAAAGGCCTTGCATCACCTTAAATCCTAGCGAAGGGCTGGCTGCTATGCAAAAGAACAAGAAAAAAAAGTCATTCCGCAAAGGGCTTCGTGCTGTAGGCAAGGCAGGCAGCAGCGGGCAGGGCTGGCTGTGTCAGGCAGTAAGAGACATTACTGTTCAGGAAGGAGGGCAGTGCTACGAGCCAGCCAGAGCCCAGCTACCGTGTTTGTGTATCTCCGTGTGTGACTATAAAGCACAGTTTTTTATCATGGACAGTCATGACCAAAATAGTGCGGTTGTGGCATATGACGTGATCATATGTTGGAAAAACATATTTTAAAGGGGGCTGCATCCCCTCGGCACATTTCTCAAAATATCATTAGCTCCCTGTAGGGCATCCTCTGCTCCCCCATACCAGAGACTTTGTAATGACAGCTTTAAATCTGCAGCAAGCAAACCTCAAAAGCAACTTCACCATCTCAGCTGCCAAGAGACCTTACAGTATTCATCCAGATCATTATACCCTACACAACTGTGTAACCTACCTAATTTTTCCTTAATGATTGCTTTCTAACATAAAGAAACATCTCTCCCAAATTGACTCTCTGCAGCAGAAAATGAGCGTGTGAGTGGAGGCTGAGAGTGATGAGGAAGCATCAGGTCTCATCTCTTCTTAGGAGAGGGCCAGAAAAGGTCACGAGGAGCACAGGGCTAATAGTGAGCGGCTTGAGGAAACTGGCCATACAGCCAAGTCATCGGGTGTCTTTTTTTCCAGCTCTCATTACTTTGCACTCAGAATGTCATCTGATTCTGACATTTATATACATGTGAATTAAGTTTGCTCAGAGATATCCAAAAAATCTGGATATTTATTGACACCAACCAATCTGCAAAACAGAGCTGGTATTTTTTCCTGCTTTCTTTCCATGTATCTGCAGCTTCATTAGATCCAGCGTAAGACGCAGTAACATACTGCGAGCAACTGAATTACGATTAAGTTTATAATAATAGCAGAGACATCTGTCAGTGCTGAACAACAGGTATGTCAGCCCTCCTTGCTGCTTCTTCTGAAGAAGAATTATAACAGTGGATGAAATAAAGGAGGATGAGGTAGTAAGAGTTATCCCCAACCTTCGACAAGAAAGTCAAGCATTACTCCTATAGTTCTTTACTGCAACAACACAGATAGAGATGCTCTCATGTACCTTGGCAGTTGTGTGTAAATTCACATCCAGAGGAATCTCAGGAGTATTTTTATTATTTCAGATTTATATATTTTAGTTGCATAAAAAAAAGTATTTTCCTTTTCCATAGTATGATATTGTCTATTTTGATGTGGAACAGCAGTGTATGGTTGTAAGAAGCATGAAGAACCAAGTCTAGACAGCACTGCCAATTGAAATTAGATATTCAGAGTTAGGTTTGAATACTGTTGTGAATCAGGACCTCAAAGCGTAATATGAAGAAGAGAGGAGATGTGATTTCAATACAATTCTGTTATAAAAAAGCTGAACTACCCCTAAGTTCTCTTGTCCCACTGGGAGGGCAAGAGCTATGAGTGTTCATTACAGGAAATAATTCACAACGTATTTAGCAAAATAAGGAGTAACTGTGTTAAATTTTTATTTAGAGCTCAGTTTTATCTGTTCTTAAATTGCACCATGGTATAGATGTAAAAGAAACAAATATTTTCCTCAGAAGAAGTAATTTCACTTAAGCTATAAAATAATTAGAAACTTGAAGCAATTGTAACACCAACTAGTCATTCAGAAATAGTATCTTCAAATTAAATGCTTTCTAGGACCAATATGCCCTGAGTTAGGATACCTTTACACCCTGACCAGATTACAGTGTTCTTGATCAGAACACTGAGAATATTTCACCAGCCCATCACTGTATTCAGAGTGCTCCAACAAGTACATTTTATTTATTCATTTTCTTAGATTTTTAATACATGTCATTGTGGAACTTTACTGCATTCCAAAAAAACATTTTCTCTTCTATAAACCTAGCTCTATACATTCTGTCCTGTTGCAAACGTTACTGCTGATGGACAGCTTGACCTCTTTCTTTCAAGCTAATGATTTCTTTGTCTGAAAGTCATGTTGGTATTTGAGACTTATATGTAGAAGTCTGGCATCCCAAAATACCAGAAATATTAATATGAATGTGGCCATGGCAATTCTTTTCAAAATAATTGTGAGAAAGGGAAGAAAACAGAAAAATTAAGCATATGTAGCAATAGATGTTTTAAAAAAATCTTTTAAACCCAAATGTCAAGAGAAATTGCTAAGGAATTTCTCAGTTCACTAAAAACAATGAGGGAGAAAGAAGATGCTGTACCAGAGATCTACAGAGAGGTGAAAATGGTACCACTTAATGCACAGCTGTGTCCTGGATTTTATACGCAGACACTTCACAAAAGACAAGAATACATCAGTGGTTCCAGAGCAGTTTTGCTGTTAAAGTATGAGTGCAGGCAACAAGGAGAAGCATTTCTAGATAGGTGACTCCAAAAATTGTTTTGCTAGTTGCTCCTGCTGCTGTACTTTTTGAAGTCTCTCCAGAAGCCTCTGTGATGGGTAGGAAAAGAAAAAGAAGAAAGACTGGGTTTTGTCTTTGCAGGACTGTAGCTCGAGGCCATGCGTGGGGGGCACAGGAGCCCAGGCTGACTCATAAGCAAGCATCTGGTTATTGGAGAGCTAGAAGGACTGATATTAGTGCTATTCCTTGAAGACAGATTTAACAGCCTTCACAAGCCTTATCATTTCACACAGGGCAGTGTGCTAGGGCAGGTCAAGCTTTATAATGCCAGGTTCCTGGCACAAGTAATTTCCTGGATCCACTCCCCTGCTCCAAGTGCAGCTCCACATTCTGGTCGTGCTGTTGTCCTGGTTTTAAATAAGGCTCTCTGCAGATAAGGTGGGCTGCTCTCTAAGAGTCATTTGCAGGATTGGCCCCAAGGGCCTAATGGACTTAGCTTTACATTGCAATTAGAGGTACTGAGAATGAAGCTCTTTATTCTTTCAAAGGCTGATCCAAAGGTGAAAAAAGAAAAAACTAACCAACCAAACAATAAAACAACAACTTAATTCTACCTCCAAGTCTTCTATCTCTGAGCTGTGAAAGAATGTGGTTGCTATATGGAGTATATATGTATGGAGTATGCCACAACGCATCTGCTTGTTAAGTGCATGGGCATCCACTGCCCTATAAGATGGGAAACATTTCTCCTATGCCATTAGGGGATCTTGATGTGAATTTACAGGGTTAAGATGGTTTCTGGTGAGCAGATGATCTGTCTTGGGGTTCACCTGCTGTCTGATTGTAGGTACAATTGCAGTCCTCCCTCTTTTTCCATCCTTTCTTTTCTGTGTATGTGCATATGCAGCCTTGCTTTCATTAAATACAGACTTCCTTGATGTTTATGCAGGATATATGTGCATTTCTCTCAAGTCAGTTGCAATCGAATGGAACATGCCAAGCTTCCCAAAGCAAATATAAGCTGCCTGCTATGTCTCTACTAGAACATAACATAGAAGCCAAGTCTTGTCTCAGTCCTTTCTTTGGGAACTACTAATGCTCACTCATCTGAGTCCAGCTTTCTGGAGCTCATACTACAATGTTCCTTCCCAGTTATGCTTGGTGGTATATGGCATTTCTATATAAGGAATATACTAATGTGTTTTGTTACCCAACACATGGTAAAAGTGTTTCATTTCCCAGGAGAAATGGTCTGTGTGTGGGGGGGGGTAGTTACAGCCACACAAGTCCAACTGCATACTTTCTCTACACCAGGCTTCACTTTTCTGAGAAAAAAATGAAATAAAACCAACTCCAATAGTGTCAGTTTTTTTCTGCCTTAAAGGGAAAAAAAAGAGACAGAGTCCTAGAAGGAAAATATAAAGAGAATGAACAGAAAGATGACTGAGGAAACATTATTAACAGCATGCACGTATACTTACTAAAGGGTAAGAAAGTGGAAATTGGATTAAAGTAGTGGATTGGTCTCCTTCCACTTTGATATCACTCACAGGGTGACACAGGGTAAGATGTGTGGTAGTTTTTCATGGGCTTTGATGGAGGTGGGTGTCTAAGGGAAGCCAATCCAATCAGATTATCCTGTATGATGTGCATGGTGAAGCACCACAGTGGGACTATGCTGAAAGAAGTGGTTGATCCAGAGGGACCAGCTGTTGGTAGAGAGGATGTGTTACTGCTACACTGTGTATGAGCCCTCTTGCCTGTTTGGGAGCTCCTCTGCCTTGTCTTGCATTATGCAGTTTCCAGAATGGAGCTTGAAACTGCAGTTAGCACAGAAAAATGCATGGGAATACTTAAGCAAAGAGTTTCAGTGAAATCCCCCAATACAAGCCCCCCTGCTTCTTCCAAATGCTGATAGACTTTCCCTTACCAATATTTCTTGTCTAAAAAGGAGACTTGTTCTGCAGAGTCCAGACATTAGTGTTTAAGAAGTGCAGCCTTTTCTGTCAGCTAACCTGCTGCTACCGCCTGCAAAAGGCCTTCCTAACCTTATCTTGCCCTCTAAAATGCACAAAATTAGCAGAAGACTATTCAAAATAGACTGCACAGTGCTTGTGGATTTGGGACAGAAGTATTTTATGACTATGCTACTTTGGGTGTAGATCCATGTGCCTTGCCCAGCTCAATAATTACTGTTTAACTCTCTAGGGGTTTGGTCTCTGAACAGATCAGTTCAGTGCAACACAAATGAGGGAGATTATTGGAAAACCAAATGAGAAAGCAAGAGAAAGGCTTTAGGAAGGAGCATTTGCTTTCTGGGGAGGAGAAAGGCAAGGAGAGGACAGTGATGAACTGACTGAGTTGATGTACTCCCAGGGCCTCTTCCCAGGCCACTGCCAAGACTGGCAATGCTGACAGGAGCTCATTAACTGGTTAAACAGACTTTTGGAGAGGAGAGATGAGGGAAGCCTGCTCCATGTGGGATAAACAAACCTGTGTTTAAACAGGGTTAGTTGGGAACCCGTCAAACTGCCTGGATCACGTCGCATACCCCAGCTACATTCCCATATGCACACGGGAGTAAGGGACAGGTTTGCATCCATCCCTGTCCTGCTTGGCCCAGGGGAGGATGCCACTGTGTTTCAGGTGGAGAGGAGCCATTTTGATCTTAGTGCAGCTCCCTGGTCTGGAGACTCGAGACTGTGACTGCAAAGCACAGGCTCACAAGGACTTACACATACCTGTTACTTCAGATGCAGCTGGCCTTTGCTCAGCCCCCAGGGGTGGGTTTTGGACAGCAACCATGTTTACAGCCTGCTCCTGGGTCCCTCACCTCCTTGCCCCATTGCTGGCCCTCGTAGAGCTGCCTACACCTGCTCTGAAATGAGGACTTAAACTCTTCATGGGTAGCCAAGACAGTCAGCAACTGTTTTTGCAAAGCAAGACAGTCTTTCTAAAACAAACCAGCATTTCTTGGTCAACAGGACAAGGGCATGGCTTGGGTTGGGGCTCTGTCCTTGCAATGTCTTTGCCGGGCACAGAGCAGCACATCTGCTTAAGCTTTCTTTCCCAGACCTGGAAAACATTTATCAATGTCTCTCTCACTCCCTCTTATCCATCATATCTCTGCCTCACCTGCTGCCATTCTCACAGGACTGCTCAAGCCAGGGCAGGAGTCCCTGTTGGAAAGCAATGCTCACAGAGGACGTTGCTTCCACTTTCTCTTAAAAGAAGCTGTTCCTTGGTCCCCTTCTCTGTTCAGCTTCAGATGGCTTATTCGCCTCCAGTTCAGATGAGTGAAGGTAAATGTCCCCTTTTTTTCCATAGGTCCCCTTGCTTTTCAACCTCAGGCAAGAGTTTTAACTCGTTCCCCTTATGAACAAAATGCAGGCTGTTGAATCACACAACTTGAAAAATCAAGTCTTTCAAAATATTCTGACATTCACTACACTTAAGCAAATTGAGATTTAAGATCACTCTATTAACTGTTTTGATCTTTACATTTCTCTTTGTGGCAAATAGTTCCCTGTCGGGACCATGACATACCACTTCTCTTTAAATCCAGCACCTTTCCCAGGTTTTTCCATCTGCTGCTCCTCTTTCATGCCACTCCCAGTCTGACTACAGCAACCACTTCAGTTTCTAGTCTTTTCTCCATGACGATCCTTTTCATCAGTGCTTCCTTAGTCCTTTGCACAGCTCCCTGCTCCCTTCTTGTTCTCCGCAAGCCCTCTCAAAATACCTCAGGGCCCCTTTCCTGAGTAGGAGTCCCTGTTCCTTCCATATAACCCTCCATATTTCCACTGCTAGTCACAAGTGTTTAGGCATGAGTATAATCCATTGGGAGAAGTTTTTCTGGTGTTAAAATGGAAACACTTTACAACCTGAGCCATTTGCACTGGAATTTTAGTTAAGGGGACTGGCAGAAAGAAAAATGTTCAGATGGAAACAGTGTTTTTGTCTTTGCACTAAACTTATGTGAGATTAGAAAGTTTAGAAGGGCTAAAACCGAGATGCAGACTTTCAGTTTTGAGAGAAAATCAGATTTTTAGACATGGATATGTAATTTTCATTCATTGGTGGCTTAAACCAGTTTTGGTTTTGGCATGCTGGGGCATGTAGGAAGGTTGAAACTGGATGATCTTTAAGGTCCCTTCCAACCCAAACCATTCTGTGATTCTATGTTCAAAATGAAACCAGGTTTGAAATATCCACATTTCCTTGCACAATGAAACTTCTTTCACAGTCTGAGTACTCCTGCTTCCTACTTCTTAAAGCACCCTTTTTAGGTTGGAGAATTCCCAGACGTGCTTTTACAAACTTTTTTGTAGTGCCTTTCTTCTCACCCAGTCATGGTGCTACTACCACTGGTTTCATTTTCAGCCCACGCTCAATTTACTGTTCCAGAATCACAGATGGAGTGGCATGACCCATGTCTTAGAAAATTAATTTTGTGTGAAACAACCATAAATTAAAAGTTTCCCCATTTTGTTAGAGGAACCATCTTTGTAGGTCTTAAGCCTCCACTCAACTGTCTCATTTTCAGACACTGCATAAACTGGTCCTCCTCACCCCCAAGTCAAAAAGATGTTTCTTCAGATCCTCCACTGAAGTAAAGGACTAGACCACGCTGTTTCAACATCTGAAAAAAACCCCACACTTTCAAATTACCTATAACTTTAAAACTTGCTTTGATTTCTATCAAACTTCTTGGAACAGGAAGGGATAAAATGCAACAGAAAACAATCTAATACAATATCTTTTCTGTGTGGGTAGCTAAGGGACTTGAAATCACATCAAGGTTTGATTTATGATAGTAAAGGTGATGAGTCTAAGCAAATTATCTGGGTAGGGAATCATTAGAGGACATTCAGAGCTACCAGTGGGATCTTCTTTTACCTGTGTTTTCTGATAACATTTCGGAAATGCTCAAGAGACACCATCAGCTCAAGTGCAGCATCTATTAAAGGATCCAACAGGCTCTGGCTAAATTATTATTTATTATTTTTATTACACTATAGCCTAAATGTCAAATGATTCACAGCTGTTGCAAAAAAATGCACAATCTTTTTTACTCTCAACATCTTTCCTACATTACAGGAATTTATAGCAGACATTTTGCAATCTGGGTCACTGCTGAGGTGAAATTCCTACCCCCTAGCTAGCTACTGTTATACCAAGTTCCAGTCCATCATGTTGTGTGTCATGTCACGTTACACCGTACTGTGCTGCATGATATTATTAAGAACTTCTTCGTTCTCTCTCCCAGTTGGTGATGCTTTTTCCCTGGGGAGCACTGGTTGCAGATACAACTGTGTGATTTAATACATCCGAGCACCTGGTGGTCCCTGAAGGGTTTGCTGGGTAACATGTTGATGAACGCTCTCTGGATACCTCTGTCACTTTGGCCCCTCTTGCAGTGCTACGGTCTGCTGAATAGCAGAAAGAAGGTCAAAGCAGAGGGCTTGGATTCCAGCTCTAAGTCATGGGGATTGCACTTTCACTCTATTCCCCAACTTTATATTTCATCACCTATCATGCTGCTCTCAGAGGAAAAAGAATAAAAGTAGATTATACACTTTGTAGAAGCAGCAAGTATATTTAGCTGCTGCTGATCTTGTAACTTCTGTTACTTTTTATGTGGCTAGCCATCCATTCTTGCCAACTACCAATGCAGTGCTTTGACAATAGCAGAATGAGATTCACAGCTACGCAGTCACAGCTTGAGACTTTGCAAATGAACATTCATAGCATGCTTCTCAGCTTCCTTTTTATAGAAAAACTGGCACTTACAATTATAAACTTTTTAACAAATACTCCTTCTGTATCTCTAGTTTCCAAGTTTGCTTTGTGATCCTAAGGGAGCATCCTTTCACTGTTAAACTTCCCCAAAATAAAATGAAAGAGGGGGAAATTATGTCCTCTCATAAGCAGGAGTAGCTAACAGAGGTTATTAGATGAAGATACCAGTCATCTGATTCACTCTTTGAAAGATATACTTAATCTAAAAGTCTTATTATTTTTGGCATCACCAGCTGATTCTAATCCAAGAGAAAAGCTTTTCTAGCTATAAGTTTTTATTTCTTGAGAAAAAATGGATATGAAACTTTAGCAAAAACCTCAAGGCAAGGAGAAACAGTTCCCTGTCCTTAAACCTACAGTAATCTGCTGTAAATCTGCTGCTGAAAAGAAGGTGATAGGCAACCAGTCCTAATGGTCAGCAGCAAGACTTACAGTGCTACAGGTCACAAGAGGCAAAAGCCAGTGTCTCTCTCAGGGCTGTTCAAGTGAAAGTCTCATTTATATCTCACGTCAATCTTAAGTAGCCCAGTGCATATTTATTTCAAGTTTTTACTGAGTGTCAAATGAATTTTAGCTGAGTGCTATCTGTTAAAGCAGCTGGGAAAAAAACCCTACCCCCTAACAGGAGATGGCGGGGGGATTTTTTTTCTTCATGTTTTTTTTTTTTTCTGGTTTTGAGTAGAACACAGATAAGCAAAACCTTCTCCCTTGCTTTCAGGCAATTGCTGCTATGATGGCTATGTGGCTGCAGGGCGGGGTGATCCTTACTCTGTATTTTTGCTTTATTTTTTTTTCTCTTCTTTCCTCTTCCCTCAGATCTCATGTTTCTTCTCTTCCCCTATATCCTCCCAGAATCACACTAAGACCCAGTTAGTGCACCCCAGCTTTAGTTACAGCCTTACCAGTGGGAGCTGATCCCATCTCCTCCCCAAGAGAAGCAAATGGTGTTTGTCAGAGGTGATAAGACAGATTTCCTAGCTAAACTGAAGCAAACTTTATTAAACATTCATTTATGAAAATGGGGTTGCAAGGTAAAAGAAAGTCTTCACCTAGATCCTCCTTACTTGAGACCATTCACTCTGGGAATAGAGGCAGAAGACAAGACTGCCTTCTTCAAACCCTCAGCGAGGTCTTCTGGCTCGCTCTCCATCAGGCACTTTCTCTGTGTATCTGCCACAGACACTCTCCTCTTTACAAAGGTAACTTTATCTAATAAAATTTAATCCAGAAAAAGTCCTTTAACTTTTAGCTTCCTAGGTGGGACCAGCTGTCCATGTTAAATGCAGTGAGATTCTCAGAAGATACTCTGAGACAGAGTTTTCCACTGTGTGTTTAGGAAGTCTTGTTTTTCAACAGCCTGCTATTATATTTAGCCAATATAGTCATACTTTCAATAGTTGAATTGCAGAGTTTTCATGAATGGTTACAGATAAGGGCTATTTCAATCACATAAAACTACTTCCTTGTGTCATTGACATTACCAGAAACAAGGTGATAACTTCTGATGTGGCCAAGCTACCGGAACTGGAGACTATAATTGCAGAAATAAATAGAATTCGTTTCGTAAAATATCACTGAAGGTAGAGTGGTGAATCATACTTTGGAAAAGGAGTTGGGAGTACAAGGCAAATAATGAGGTGCTTGAACATGAGTTTATCTATCCTTGTTTATGAAGAAATAGCTATCAGCAGAATTGTACTGATGTGCCAAATTGTCTGAAAAAAATCCCAGGCATAAATAGTTCTCTAAGGGGGAAACATATTAATAATAAGTCCTTTTGAAAACTGAATTAAAATACATTCCTTTTCTAATTTTAAGGCATATTTTGCAGTCCTAATTCACACAAAACTATTACTGTCATTATGTTTCCCCTGATAATACACAGGAAACCATAATTCCTTATTTTATTGCAGTGTTACAAATCTGAATGCTTTATGTGTAGTGGGTATGGACAAGTTTTAATTCTGTAGTTAAATGTTAGAGTTGATGGAGAAACTAAATGTGAATAAATGTTATATGCCTATTAGGTTTCCCACATTCCGTTTTTAAAACAGAATCCTTTCTTCCTTTAAAAAATATAAATTATATTGGAGTATATTATTCAGGAATTTTTTATATTTATTCCTTCCTTTTTTTCTCTTTTAGTAATTTTACTTTTCAGTTAAGTCTCTTCTAAGTGACTGCACTTGCTGAAATTAACAGCGTGTTGTTCAGTCAGTGTCTGCCTCTAGGACTGATAACTCTTGATGTGTATAGTTATGACTGGAGAATAGTATGCAGAACCGAGACCACTGCTTGGTTCTGCTAAACATATGCTCCAGAAACAAAGGGGAGAAAAAGGGTCACGCCTGCGACCCTCCTGTGAGAGGAGTGGACCAGGAAGGTGACCAAAAGAAGTATTCCATCCCATACACATCATACTGAGTATAAATCTGAGGAATCACAAGAGTCAAGCTCTTTTTGTCCATGTCCCGTGTCCTGGGTGGACTCTATCCATTCTTCTTCCCTTGATCCTGATCCGTGTGTTCCTGACTCCTTGCACTCCTGAATCCAGTTCCCATCTGCTGCTGACTCCAGGAGTTGAGTCCAGCACTTTCCCAGGGCTGCCCTGCAGCCTTGGGGGTGACGTGAACATTACTGGGGGGAGGGCACAATATTGGTTTTGTATATATTTCATTATTTTTCTTTTTCATCATTACTGTTTCATTAAAGCTGTGTATTTTATTTTCCAGCCCGTCAGTCTCTCTCCCTTATTCTCTCTCTTCTCCCTTTCTGGGAAGAGAGAGGGGTTAATAGAGAGCACCTGCCATTCATTTAATTGCCAGCCCAGCGTTGAACCATGACAAATATGAATACCATCTACTTTTTTTTACTTTTTGTTTCTTTTTTCTTTTTAAAATGTTTACTCTTTTCAGCTATGGGATTCAAATTTTTAAAACTTGGATTCTTTTGGGGGTTTAAAAATTTCTTTATCTTTTTATTATTCTGTCTTTTCAATCTTACTGCTCTCTCTGATGATTCAGAAGATAGGAAAAAATCAGTTCTGTTCACTCAAATGCTTATCGTTACAGAGGAAGAAAATAGAATGATAGGTCTTGAAAATCTTGAAACCCACCGAAACCAGAATGCTTATTTAATTTTACATAAGATATCCCATTAAAAAAAAAAAAAAAGAAGAAGAAGCTAAAATAGCATTTCTTCACCAAATCTTGTTCTTGACACAATCTCATCTTTTATGGGAAAAATTTCCAGATGACAGTTTTCAACCATAACAGTTACTAGTTGTAGGAATGACAGAACAATTGGAGCAGTGAAGCTTTAAACTATTGTACTTTTCCTTGGGGTGGCCTTGAAAGAATACATTCACCCACTTACCGAGGGTGAACAGTTACTTTAGCAGATGACTAAAATATAATTTCTTTTTCATTGACATCAATCATCATGATAAATTTCTTGATTTTCAACTCTCATGTAGTCATTTGGAAATATGGAGAGTAAGTAGAAAATATTACCAGACAATGTAAATGGTTGAAAAATTGTTTAACAGCAACAGTTTGCATATATTTTTGCTGAATTTGCCTAACTACAAATCTGTGTTATACAGCAGTGCAACATACAAGAATTGGACAGTCAGACTCCACAGCAGTATTCTGATCACAGTTAATGATATTCAACACAAAGCTGAGTGAAGTCTGTTCTGTTTCAAAATCATGTATTGCCACATATATATATATATCAGTATCTGCAAAATGCAGTTTCTCAGGCAGTATTATACCATCTGAAGAGAGGAATGAAAGCAGTCTTTGCTAGTAAACAGTCAATGGGCATGACAATCAGATTGGATTGAATATTTAATCTGCAATAATGGTATCTAAACAGGAAGGCACCATCAATTTGGCAGCTGAGGAGATGGGATCCATTTGCTAATGCTGGGGAAAAATTTTCACTGTGAAAGAAAAACTAAACTTGAGATTAAAGCCATCTAAGCTGTAGACTTATAAGGACAGATTTTGGCTCAGTGTGTTGCAGCTAAATTCAGTGCAATTTATAGTCCCACAGTCCTGATTAGGCTTCCAATACAAAGCATGGGAATTCAAAAGTTTCTATTTGGGGAGTCTTTCCACATTACATCACATCTTTGATGATCTTAAAGGTCTTTTCCAACCAAAATGATTTTATGATTCTATGATTCAGGAGCTCAAAGGCATCTAAATCACACATGCTGTGGATTTTTTTGATAAGCCAAGATATCCAGGCTTCAGAAAGTGGCAGATCAATGACGCATCTTCTGTCAGTGTTCTGGTCCTGCAATGAATTCTGTGAGCTTTCCTGCGACTGAACCAGGATTGAATTTCTCATGTTCAAATTCCTGCTCTCCTGTGTGCTGCCACTGTCTCTTCCCTCAGACTGCCAGAGCAGTCTGTTCGTGTGTGGGTAGCTGCCACCATGTGATCTGCTCTTCCCCTTCTCTTATGTGTCTGTAGCCTTAAGGACCACTGAAAATGCTACCTGATGGCTTACAAGTCTCTGGGCACATGTGTGTATGTGTGCAAGTGTATATATATGTGTGTGTGTTCATAAAATATCATGTGTATTTATGCCAACACCCAGGCAGCCAAAATAAATTATTAATCTCTGTTCCTTTCTGAAATTCTTGTTTCGAAAGCAGGCTAATGTCACAATGAGACCTAGGTGCCTAAAGAGGCAGGTGAAAGTCATCTGGGATTTAAAATCACCCTAAATGCTGAAATACCAATGAGTGCTTGATGTTGACAGGCTTGTAGATATCCCACCACACACTAGTTTGTACATCTAGATACCAAAATCTGGTCAAAAAATACTGTGGTCCCATTTAGTTTCCCATATATCAAATCTTGCATCATTCTGTGATCACAGCAGTGACGATGTCGGCTCAAGAGAGGAGTGCTGCAGCTGGCTGAGCAGCCTTCACTGCTGAGCAGCTCAGGTGTACAACAGGATTTAATGGAGGGGGGTCCAAAGTGGGGAGCAAACTGTTATAAGTGACCTGCAGTAGAAAACTCCTAGCCCACTGCTAGGCTTTAGGATCTCTATGTACAATATATAAATGAAGGGAAGAAGGGAGTTATCTCATGTACGATCATTTTAAAGTCTTCTTTTCTTTCTGTTAGTTCTACTAAAACATGACTTGGAATCTCAGGTCTTGTCCCCTCAGTTTAGTTGTTGAAGCATTGATGAGAACTGAATTTTTAGCATATGGATTTCCTACAGCTGTTAAAATAGATGGTAGCAGAAATACCAGTGTGAAAAAACCCAAGCAATTCACCAAATATCTATATTTAAAACAGGCAGGCTAAAAAGTATTTCACCTCTGTCTGGATTCCCTTTTTCGATGCTGCTTTCTACATACTGAAGTCAGAGTATCACATACTGTCTTTTTTTGCTGTAGGCTCTTTTTTGTACAAGAAGCAGTATTTACAAGTATTTATGTAAGTAAAGACAGAGATTTGTAATTAGTGGGACTTGTTCTAGAAGTGCAAAGCTAGTTATCTAAACCTCTAATTCATAACTTAAGCTCTTACTTCACTTTAAATTCCTTCAAGTGTAAGAAACTTGGTATCTGACAGTCTAAGATACTTATTTTTCCAGGCCATAATATAAAGGTTCTGCATTGAAGAAGACTCAAAAGAAAGTCCAGACTGAAACCATTGGGATAAATGGCAGGGAGACACTAAACTGATCAGAAACATCAGGGGAGGTTTAGGTTAGATATCAAGTAAAGGTTTTTTACCCAGAGGGTGATAGAGCACTGGAACAGGCTCCCCAGGTCACAGCACCAAGACTGTCTGAGTTCAAGAAGCATTTGGACCCTGCTCTCAGGCACATGGTGTGACTCCTGGGGTTCCCTGCAAAGGTACAGGAGTTGGACTTGTTGATCCTGTAGGGTCCCTTCCTCGACATGTTCTATGATTCTATGATTCTATGATTTAACAATCTTCTAAGGCATTCATCTGTATTTTTTTTTTGAGCATACAAGCATCTTGAATGGTCCCTAAGCTACTCAAACTTAATAGCACTGCAGATACTGAAACCTCTGAAAGACGTAAGGCAACACTGAGATATAGGTCATCTGAGCTGCTCTGCAAGAAGCCCACCTATGTCCTCCAGAGGGAACTGAGGAAGTCTCACTTTGCCAGTTTGAAGCTGATCTTGCAAATACCTCTCTGAGACTCTTAAGGCATTTTAGTTCTTGTGTATTTTGCTTATCTAATCCAAACCCCATGTACCTTTGAGGATTTATACTGTGGATAGCTTGGCTTGTACCCAAGACTTTCATCTGAATATAAAAGCCACTAATGGAGGGAAGTATTTGTTAACAGTAAATATAAAACTTTTCAAGGTGTCTTTATAAAACTAGAGGGAGCACAAATACCTTCCTCTGTCCTTTGTGGATTGTCTGTAGCATACTATAAGTATTCGTCTGTGGGCTTCAAGAGCTCATGAAGAAATATATTGGCAGTATTATTTAGGTAAAAATCAATATTTTTTACCTGAGTTGTTCCTTTTGAAAATGTGCTATTTTGGTTTAAGAAATGCTACGTGTATAACTACATCCAAGAATTATCATCATGGTTTCTCTTAGCCCATGTTTACTTTGATAATCATGCATGCAATACAAACATACTTACATTAAATTCTTAAACTGGTAGACTTTTAGCCCAGACTGCATGGCAGAGACACTATCATTTTGCAGCTGTTATTGCTTGGTTTGTCTGGGTTGTAACAGCCCCAAGAATGTGCTTTTATCATTAGGAATATTGACTAATGTTTACCATCTTCGCTTCAAATACACATTATGGATTTTTCTGTGTTTCTGCATAACAACAGGCAAAATAGTGAACCCTTAGACTTCTAAAGAGGAAACTGCAAGCATAGACCACTATCACTGCAATTTTTGTCTATAATTCTATTATCGATCCCTATTGTTTGGTTTGTTTTTCTAACCCTAGGATAAACCATATGAGAATACCTGAACTGATTCTTCAAATCCATAGTAGGAACTTAGGAAAAGGGTGACTTGGCAAGTGCTTACAGAGAAACACAGGCTATATCTAACTTGAAAGACCCAGGTAAGATTTTTGTTTCTTTAGTTGAGATGCTCTTTGACTATGGTGATACCTATGTTAACAAGTAGTGTGGTATAAATGGAGTGGGTCTGGAGAGCAATACAACTTGTATTGCAAACACAAAACTGCTTCAGAACCAATGCCATGACAGGGCCTTACGTCAATTGATGTTAATAGACACAGTACATATTATTACTGTGTGAACAAGAAAAGAGTGCAGCTAAAATATCACAGCTAACCAACAAAAAATGAAGCACTCTACAGAAACATTATGATTCATAAAAAATTAACTCCAGGCTTATGTATGCAAATTATGTAGGCTTTGAATCTCATCAGAGTCATTGTTTAAGTGCTCTTCCCAGAAACTAGGCTGACTCTTGAAACATTTTATCTAGCATTTATTTTAAAAACATTTTAAATGCAGCAACTGTTTAACTTCAAAGAAAATTCAGTTTCTTTGTTCTGGGCTGTTTGCTGTGAGGATTTTGTTGTATTGCTATTTAGATAATTGTTCTACAAATACAAATATGAATGAAATAAGATTCTTGATCCCACAATTAAAATCAACATAAGCTAGCATTGCTCTGTTAAAGCTCATGGGGGCAGATTTGCTTTAGTAGAAGAGTTTGCTCATGTCTTGTTTTGAGAATGTGATTCAACATGGTAAACATCCTAGTCAGAAAACTTGGGGTTTTGGTTCTGGATAAACCTGAGTACTTGCAAGAGAAGTGAACAGTCACCCAATTCTGGAGTTTATGCTAATGCTTGGGGTTTTTTTTCTTTACCAAAAAACCAGAGGCATTCATGGGCACTGGGTGCTCAATGCCGTCGAAAGAAACTGTTTTGGGGAGATATTCTAAACATTTTTAACATGTTGTTCTTCAGTGTCCACACAGACATTTAAGAAACATACCTGTTCTGAGACACAAATAACCAGCTCAAGGAATCCTATATGAAAATCATTATATTTGAGGCTCTGAAAAAATTCAGAATGTGATGACAAATACTTTTTTCCTGGTTAAAAAAGAGCAGGAATAAATATGTTACATCTTCCACTATCAGAAGAACCAACTCATTACTCTTCCTTGATACTATACTGAAAGCTAAGAACTGGTTTTACTTTGTTACATCCAGTCCTGCCCATGCTTAAATAACATTAGTGTTGAAGTAATGGTGATGGTAATACTTGCTGTGCAGCAGTATGGTGGTCTGTCAGGGTGTCACTCCTGCTAATAACTTCTCTGTCTTGGTCTTTCTTTTCTCTCTCTTTTTTTTTTAATAACAATTTTTATAACAGGAACATTTTAAATATGGCTGAATTTTTTTAATGCTTTGCAGCAAATAACAATGGCGGGTATAAAGCCTGGCCTAATTTTCAATATTGTTGAAGTGCTGCATAAGGGATTTGACTGTCTGATTCCCATTAAAGTTTATGGGAACCATATGCCCAGATCCCCAAGAACCACTTAAAAAATGTAGGTGATTCTCTCTGTAACAGAGCACAGGATTTTGAAAGTGCTATTCAGTGCTCCTCTTTTTGAACCTGTCTCAGGTTTTTGCTTTCTGCATTTAACTCATGGAAATTGCTGTAGATAGAGTCATCCTGGAGGCTGGATTCTGGGTCACAACCTGCTTCCCACTGCTTTAGTTTTCCCACTACTGACTCTGCGGACAAGCCTTCTGCAGAAGTTCTTCTAACAATATGCCATTTGGGTCACTGTAAACACATAGCCTGGCTCTGTTCTAAACATTATTTATTAGATGTTTTTGAATCATTTGCACTCTCCTTGAAGAGCCAAGGCAGGTAAATGTTTACCAACGGAGGAATCTTTATCACTTGCCTGCTGAGAAGTCTTCTGAAATGCAAGCCTCCTGGCTCTTCTGACTACAATGTGTTATTTAAAGATTTTCTTTCAGAATTACTAACCAACCTTTAGAAAAGCTAATGTTAGGGACAAGGACAAATGGCCTTTAGACCTGATCGTGACAGGAGATGCTCCTGTGCCTAATTTCTCTAATGTGGTAGCAAGCACAAAAGAAGTTTCCAGGGAAAATGGAGGACCTGGGTTTTGATAAGTTAAATTACATCATGAATACTTCTGTTAAGTTTGCAAAGCTTCAGAGAGGCCCCTGCAACACTTGCCCTGGGAGTTCTGTGGGGTAGTTTCCATGTGGAGGACCCTGACTGAGTCTAGCTGGCTGCTGCCACCAGGGAGGGCAGTGGGATCACAAGTGCCCAGCTTTGGGGTGGACAGGTGGTGGTGGCAGCTTGAAGGAGCCCAAAGAAGATGGAAAGGGTGCAGAGGTGAAGGTGCACATACATGTATACTTGTGCCTTGCAAAGTGCACACACTCTGGCATCTCCCTGCTGATTCTGTTTTTGCTACTTTTCTACTGTCCAGTATTGCATGAACTGACAGGAAAAGCTTTAAATAAGCAAATAACAAGAGAAAGACAAAAGATGGGAGGAAAGGATAAGAGAATATAACCAGAGAGGATGACTGGCACATGCTGCATCCAGCCCCTTTTATCTTATTGCTACTTATTCCTTGACTCCACTCTTGCGGGCTCCATGGCAATTAGGTTTGGGATGTACCTGCAGCTGCTAAGGGGAGAGGTTTTTATATCCAGATAGAAGTGTTTACACTGCACCTGAATATTTTAAAGCAACTTCAGAGCTGCATCTGACATAGCTGGAACATGCTTTTCATACTGGAATCTCAAGTGGTCTTTGCTGCCTTCATCATTCAGGCAGCCACTCTTGTGCAAAAGGTGTCTGTGTGCTATGGCAAAAATCAGATAACATTACCTCCTCATAATTATGAGGATCCTTTTGTTTGTATCTGAGAATTACAAGGGTATGAACACCTTTGTGCTTCTTCAAAATAAAGGCTGGAACTGAATTTTTAACATAAGCTGAAATGTGTAGCTGGGTTAATTGTAAAACTATATTTGTGGGTAGCTGCATGGATGTAAGACTGCTGGCAAATAAGTATTGGTGTTCTGTGTTCAGCTATGACCCTTACATACATGATTTTCCAGCTGAAAGGGAGGGTCTATCTGACATTTAATTGATAATGGTTAGACAGAAACAAAAAGAGGAAAAAAAAATATTTCTTTTATTCTCCTGAGATCCTATGAATGTCTCCCGGACACAATGATAGCCTCACTGGCATGTAAGAACCAGAAACATGCCAGAGAGACCTTCAGAGACATCACTTACTTCATACCCTGTCGATCTGAACAATCCTTTTTTTTTGTAGTTTCTGGATCCAACATAGATTTCTGTCCCACTCTGCTTGCTGTCCCACTGTCTGCCTTTTCATTTCCAGTTGTCAGTGCCAAGCCAGCTAAATTCCTGCTTGACATAACTGAAACTCAGTTTCAACAGCAGGTTGTCAGAAATGCCCCAGATGATGGACAAATGCCCCAATTCTCTCAGCATCTGTGCTAACCTTGAAACCCTACCTGGCAGGCACAGTGCAATCAAAAACTAATCAGTGAAATCAAGCTGGGATTTGATCTTGGAAGCTAATAGGAGAAAAAAAAGATGACTGTGCAAATATGGTGTGGCTTTCAAGAGGGGAGATGCACAAAGCCGTTCTTAATCATCAGCATCTCTACAGAGTAGTGATAGGACCTGGCAAAGCCTGTCAGCATCTGTGTTAATCCAGTTAATTAGCAGGAAAGGACAAACTCCTCTGGAAACACCTATGTGACGGGCAAGCTCTCTTCATATTTCATTAGGATGATTGCTTTAAAGGTTGCAGGCAAAACTCTGCCTGTGTTGCTTTAGAGCTTTCCTTACTGCTATGCTAAAGCTGGGGCATGTTGGAGGGCATGTAGAGCTGGGAGGTAGCGTGGAGCAAAGAGCACTCAGGCAACCTGACTTCACAAGGGAGCAGTGTGACTGGGAGAGAGTAGCTTGAGCTACAACCTACGCAGCCTGTGTGATTTTCCTCTCCCTCCTCTTCTGCCTTGCTTTTTCAGCAAGGAAAAAAAAAAGGGGAAAAAAAAGGAAAAGGCTGCAATGTGTCACAAAGGAACAGACTGGCAGACATCTGCCTCTTGCCTTATTTATTTATTTCTTTTTAAAAAAAGGAGAGGGTACAGAGCCAACTCTTCACTCCAGAGCCCCCATTCTCTTTAACAAACCAAATGGTGGCTGTTGGCAGGGTATTGACAGCTTGTTAATGAAGGAATTCTTGACAAAATGACAACCTGTGTGGGATGCCTGTGAAGCTGAATCCTCCCACAAACCAGTACTAAGTAATTAGGAGGTGGTGAAAATAGCAACTAACTACTGTTGGGGAGATGAGGAAGGGGGGGAAAAAATCTAAATTAATTATAAAAGCAGTTCTGGGTTAAAAAATACCCCTTTTCCCTTTCCCTGAGAAGACACAGCAATCTTCCCTGAACTGCCTATTTCAGCCTCCGGGTTCCTCTGCGTGGGCCAAAGGGTGCATCTCAAAAGACAGAGCCTGACAACTGTGATTCCAGTGTCTTTTTCTCTGCAAATGAAACACTAATGAAAATATAACAAAAAGTTGGCCACTGGGCCTGCCCCTTCTGCTCCCCACAAGGGCCCTGTCTGCTTCACCTTACTCTGGTTTTCCCTTGATTTTTGTCTGATTGCTTCAGGCAGCTGGGCCCAGCTGTTGACGACTGCACTAGGTTTTAAACCCCTGAGAGGAGTCTGGGTGATGAATCAGCCAATGTAGAGAGCTTGAGTTACAAAGTGGGTCTTGCAGAAGACACAGTTTTGAACTGTGACTCAGCATTGTGGGCTTGCAGCAGCCCCAGCATCCACCACAACATCAGTATTGGGTGCTAGAGCATGGGTTAACAGCAGCCTTAGCAAAATCCACAGCTTGCGGTGGAATTATGTTTCAGATGGTCATTCAGTTTGACTCACTAGGAAGATACCATTCTTCACTCTGTCTTGAACATGAACTCATGAGAATTTAAATAAATAGTTAAGAAAAAAAAAAGAGTAAAAATATACATGAAGGAAAATTATGTATTCCGTTTTAAATGTTGAGGTTTTTTTCCCCAGAGGCTGAAAACTTCAGAGCAACTCTAAAGTGCAACAAGCAATTGAAATAAAATTTAAAAAAAAAATAAAAAAATTGGGAGAGTTGTGGGGTTTTTTTCTTAAACGAAAACCAGAATTTTGAGAACTTTAGCTAACTCTGTTGTTTTGTACTTTTAATCTATCTGGCCTTTTCCCACCTTTTGCAACTGCTGGGAGTGACATTTACTTTCCATAATTATAGTTTCAGATAAACTATACAGACTGTAATGAACATTTTATACCTTCCATTTTTAAAATAATGTGGAGAAATGAAGAACTTATAGACTTTAAACAGCCTCAAACAGCCTATGTATGTTTTCAATTCTTCTTTACTTTTTTTGTTTTGAATGAACAAAGGAACCTCATTAACTCTCTTGTACCTCATCTTTTACTCAGTTTTTTTCCCATTTGTGGCTTTTGTAGTCATGCTCTGTTAAAATGTTACAAAAGCTACAAATAAATAACTGCTTGAGCAATATTCATTGATTCTTGAAGTGGGGGGATAATAAGAGATCTATACATTTAATTCTATGAAATATTTTTGGAAGAAATAGAGATTGACTTAGTTCTGGTTTACTGCATGAGTTCAAGAATAGACATAAGAAAGAACACTTTAAAGGTTAAAGGCTTCACTTTACAGGGAGCTGTCAAGACATCTAATGTTTCAATAACCTGCTGTTCCAGTGAGAGGCAAAAGCCAGGTCAGGGATGTTTTATTCTTTCCAAGCATACTAACAGAGCTATGAAATAATTGTTTATGCTGCAAGTAGACAATCTTGTTTTGCCTGAATGCGTGCCTTAAATTACAGATTTTTTTTCCAGTAACTTTTCACCCCACTCAATTTTCAAAGAAAGCAAACCAGTTTTTGATGTTGGATAATTATGTTGCTCAGTAGCAGCGACAAATTAATGATGGTACATAAATAAAAGTTTTATAATTTGGGTAGTCAGCATTTTTTGTGATGTGAAGAAGTATAGCAATTCTTATGATGAAGTTTTGACCCATGCAAATGTATGAATGCATATTAACATTGGCTCATAAGAATCTTGCTTTACACAGATGAAAAAACCATGACAAAGTCAGTAATTTAATTTCTGGTACTTGGATTAAAGCTTTTGGAGGTGTTCTTATGACAATAAGATTGAGAAATTACTCTAGAATACTACTATGTAGGGTATATGGTAAATCAATGCACTTGTTTTGTTTGAAATGCAGATTGTGAGCTCCTGTCTTTTTAGGAGGATTTATTCCATGTTCTGGTCCTTAGTATAGGGCCACGGGATGCTACCAACCAAAAGAAAAAATACCCAAATACAAAGAAAACAAGGCTTGTCAGATGATGACTATAATAGCAAAGTAAATAATCAAAAATCAGTCACAGCACTTATTAAAATCTGGACTGTTCTGCAAAGGATAACCTTTACTTCAAGTAAATATGTACTAGATGCTGTGATAATCTTTCCCACAAATGGGAAAGAAAAGGTATACAACCCCTTTGTGTTTGTGCTGGCAGTTTAGGGCTGGCTTGATGATACTGAATTAGGGAGAAGCTCATTTACCGCTTCATAGGACCACCTGTACGATTGTTCTCCTGGGGTCAGGTTCTTTGCTTGCAGTCCAAGAGGCAAATATTAAGGCTATCACTGATTTGAAATTCTCAGCCTTCAGGCAGATGCTTCTGTCTGTGCTATTCATAGATCTTGACATCCCACTTCTGGTACCTGTGGAGGAAGTGGAACTAACATCCGTTTCAGTGGAAAATGCTTTCTTGCAGAGTAGGTAAGAGCTAGCGCTCATCACTGCCGCAGAATGGGGCTTGCTCCTCTGACGTGCTAAGTAAAACACGTTTTTTATGTCAGGCACTTCACAGGCTCAGCTTCACTGTGCTCAGTCTTCTGTTGTATCGAACTGTCAATAAGGAGTCATATACCAGAGAATCTCTTCTTGCTCCAGGGTCTTCTTTGTCCAAAAGCAATCTGTAATGCAAGTAAATTCCAAGTAACTGCATGAGTGAAACAGTTGGAACGTTGTCAGCAGAGAGACAAACGTGTACAAGCAATGTGGACTATGCTAAGCTCACTTGCATAGGATTTGTTCAGCTGTTAAACAACAAAAAAGTGATGGGATGAGATCTCTCTAACTCATTTTTTTTAATAAATCTGCACATTTCTTGTGCTAACTAAAAGGGAGAAGGCTTTTCGAAGACTGACAAAATTTACCTATTCAGTATCCCTTTAGGTATGAGTTCCTATTATGCTCAGGTTCTCAGAAAGGCATCCAAGGTGCAGCAAAATAGTGATACTCTTCAAAGATCTTTCTCTTGTCTTATGGATGAGGGAAGGTATATAATTTTACAAATAAAGAACATGCTGTTGGATTTCGTATGGAGTAGCAATAACTAGATGAAATAGAAGTGTGCTTGAATTTGTGACGTTGCAAAATTATGTTTAATATTTGCAAATTGGTTATCTAAACTCACATTCCATTTAACCCATATTAAATTTCATGGTTCTTTCAGAGCTACTGGGCATCCATATTTCTTTCATATTTCTTGGGAGCAGTTAGAGATACTGAACATTTGACTATTTTGAAAATGAAATTGCTCAAATAGGTGCTGATGTGTGGCCAAGGGAACTCTGTTTCAGAGCGTGATTTTGAAAATCTTGACCTGTCCTGGAATGAATCAAGAAAATGTAGTTTCTGTGTGTAACACTTTTGTGTATCCTACCCATTCAGCACCGGATCTCAACTTGTCCAATTTCTGTGTTTGTTACAGCTTCACAGTCAGCAAGTGCTCTTCATGAAGGCTGTCAATCAAGTGTCTGAATTCCAGCCTGTAGTCTTAGTCTGTTTAGAGCTAATAATTTTTGTACAGTAGGTAAGGAAAAGAGCAGCAATCAGTAAGCAGTCTCCTTTTCCTCAGCATTCCTGGCTAGTATTGTTTGGGGAACCTCCAAGAAGAGTATTTGTGAATTTTAGAGCAGAAATCTGCTTTCTCTGTTTTTATTGTATGAGCAAGGAAAAATCCCAATAACATCAAACTGCCTCCTCCCTCGCCAGTCAGCACCAGCTTCCATGCTTGTGAGGGTGCTGACACTCAGCATAGTTATTGCTGTCTCGTAAGACAATTGCATTCCCACCAGTGCTTACAAATTCCAATAGTTGGTGATGGCTGATTGTAACCTGGGAACTCTCTTTCCTGTACTGAAGCTTATCTTTCCCCACCACATGACCTTGGAGATGGACTAATAACTACACAGTGCCCCACATGGTGAAAACCTGAGCCTTGACAGTGACTTCACCAGCACAGTGTAGGTGTTACCCATAATACTGTGAAGCAGAGCACTCTCAAGGTGTAGGCAGATTTTACTAAAGCATAAATGCATGTTGAGGGAAGATACAGATGAAGGAGTTGCACCAGCAGTAAAAATGTACATATGTGGTAATATTTTACAGAACCAGAAGTGTGTTGAATTACACTGTGTTGAATTGCTGTTACACTTTCAAAATAATTTACAAAAAAAGACCTAACTAGGGTAAGTAAATAAAAATGAGAAACTGAAAAGCAAGGCAAAGAGATGTAAAGGAAAATGTCCAAGGAGACTGCAATTAAACCATGGGAATTTCTGACTCCCAGGCACATATTCAGCTCAGTTCACCAGACCCTGCTGCCTGATTATTGTTTAGAGTGAAATGTATGTTGGCTTGTTCACTAAATTTATTCACTTTAATAATCTCACAGCTTCTTCCACTCCAGGGCGTTGCTGGTGGACAGGAGATTTATAATTTGGAGAAATCCTGGACCTAGAAATGAGTGAATTGCTACAGCACTTGCACAGGTGTTATTTCATAGCAGTAGACCCTCTGATTTAGACCAGTGGACATTCTAGGCTAACAGAATCAGAGCTTGTTCAGGAGGTAGTAATATATAATTGGGAAACTATATGTTGTTGCATCATTATTAGGATAAAAACTAGGGCTAGGAGATGTTTGCTCTATTTCGACAACAGGCTTTCAATATTCTCAGCAGCGTTATTAGTATTTATTGAAAATCTTTTGTAAAGCATTGCAAGTTTACACAGAGGTAATTTGCGTCAGATAATTAGGATGCCTAAAACCATATACGGAAGGATAGACGCTAGTAGTGCTAAGTACTTGATTGTATTACATTGCAGTGCTATTCTAGGGGGATTAGAGCAGTTTCTGTCGCTGTTCATTGCATTGCAACAAAATGAGAAGTTTGTTACACACGTTTTTGTGTCTGGCTGGTTATGAATTCTAGACTGCACCTTAAAATTAGTCTGATCCTGCACAATCTAGGTGATATTATCCAGCAAAAGAAGATGCAAGTGACATGCCACAAAATGCTGAGTCTCATGTTTTGCATAACCTGCGCTGAGTTTACATACAAATGGTTTTGTAAAGCACCTATGTGTAAACTACTGACTTGGCTTTTACCAGTATGCAGTTTTGAAAGACAATATGGCCAAATGCAGCCATATTTAACCATATTTATTGATTGGTTCTTATCTTAAGACTGTGTTTTCCCTTTAAAGAAAGGGAATAATATCCCATCATGCCATTAAGATTCTGGGTTTGAGCTTGGATAATTCCGTTTAATGAACTGTGAAAAGAAGATGTAGGTATTACCAAATCTTTCTTCTTTCTACATAGACAAGATTTAATTTCAATTCCATGTGCTGTGAAACTTGGTATTTGTCCAGTAGGAGGATATAGTTCTCTATGTTGTATGTAAATTCAGTATGTGCTTAGGTTTAGAATGGATCTTGAACCATGTTGGTGTCAATCAGCCCTTAAATTCGTGATGTGTTATATCCCTAATCAATATTGGGAGCCTGATACAAACTCCACAGAATTCAATGGGAGCTTTTTGATCCACATCAGTGGTCTTGGTATGAATGCGCTCTGCTTAACTGAGCTTTCCACCTAAGGCACAGGTCTTGCTAAGGCGTAAGTCTGACCATGCCATAGGCCTGTATCATCTCAGAAGGGGCCATCGGTAACACTACACTTGGAGGAATTTGTCTGCTGCTTCCTCAGTGTGTATCAAGAAGTGGCATCTGGGTTAATAGTTTATCTGCTGCATATCTGTAGTCATTTGCTGACTCTACTGAGATGCTGAGGGGAGACAAGATGAGACAGGACTGCTGCCCCTGCAGCAGGGAGAGTAGGGAATGTGTTTCTTCCCACAAGAGAGCTGTTAAAGATTGTGAAAGCCTCCATGTCCACTCCTACTTGCTTAGCTTTCACAAGGGGTCCAAGCAAAATGTGGTGTTGTGCCTGACAGAAAGATTTTGCTAGGTCAGGCGTGAGGGTGATGCTCTCCAGGGCTAAGGTTTCATGAAGAGCAGAGGCACAGAAATCCAGGAGAATTACTAAATGGGCCAATCAATACCAAATCCATTTTTCATCATTCATTCACAGGAATAATAGGGATGTCTGACTCAATTATTCATTATAGAAAATAAACAGGCACCTTGTCTGTTCATGAGAAAAATCATTCACTGATGCCAAGACAATGTTTCTAAACAACTGACTGGATCAAAGGTGAAATTTAATTGATTATGTGTTAAATATTCTCTCTCTCCCTGTCTCTACATAATACTCTCTCATACACACAGAGTGAAAATACTCAGACAGTAGGCCGAACAATTTCCTTCTTGTTGCCATAGAAATTTCAGGCAATTATCCAGTACTGTGGCTGGATTGCTTCTAGAGACACAGGGTTTGAATCGTTTTCACTGAAATGATGTAAATCAGAAAAAACACTGCTGAACTCAATGATTTGTAGAACTGGTGTAAATGAGAGGAGACTCAATGCTACAGTTTTAAAGGTTCTTTCTCTTTTATGGTCATTTTTTAACTAAAACGATATTGAATTATGCACATAAGCCACAGAATGTCTGTTGTGGACAAATTCAAAATCCTGGGTGGACTGTCACAGTTTTTTAGGATTTTAGTTAATTGCTACTAAAGTCTTTGGTGTAGGGCTTGAGTACTGCTCAAATTACACAGATATATCCTTCATAGAAGGATTTATGTCTGAATCTGGAAAAAAAGAGGAGAAACTAGAGGCATTTGAGGAAAGCAACTTGTTTGGAGTCACAGGCAGATCAAAGGCAGGGTAGGAGCAGATCTGTCTCTCCTGCTTCCATCTTACTAGAAAAAGCCTGCAAGTATAAGGGCAGTGCAGCAGGTAACAAGAAGGCAATGCTCCATTAGCTGGTTTGCTTATACCAATATGCATTTGTCAGATCTAGTTTGTAGGCGTAGATCCAACTGGGCATCCCAATAAACAGCATATGACTATGACATCCAGCTGGGGTCTGTTGCTGTTGTGTTGATTAATCAGAGTTTGGCTCTCTGTGCTCTTTGTGGGAAGGGGGAGCTGAGGGAGTGGAAACAAATGAGTCTGAGCTTCTTTTATGCCAGGCATGTGTATTTATAACAGTGCAGCTGACCCTTGCTCAGGGCACTCACAGTTCTACAAGTCTCTGCCCACCTCCTGCAACAAACCACTTCCAGTTCTTGCCTGGCAGGGGAACTCAGTGTGCAGTTGAGAGGGAGATGTCCTGATGGAGATGTTCATGACCTGAGACTCTCTCTAGGTCCAGCTCTACTGGACCTCAGCAGGTTGAGTTGGCTTGGACACAACCCTGGCACAGCAAGGGTGTGACCCAATGGTGTAGTTTCCAGCCCAGGCCTGGACAAGTGCACCATCAACATCACATATCAGCCAGGTTTCTGCAGCTTTACCCTTGCCTGGAAAAGCTTGTTCCAGTGTAGATACTGGAGTGCCTGAGAACAGCTGTGTTGGGGATCTGCAAATTCCAAGGCTTGCCTTGTTGTTTGTGCATGCAGTAATGCACACATGGTTTCAAATATGTTCATTCGTGTTCCTTCCTGGCCTCCAACATGGGGAACGTGGAGTGCATGATAGTCCTTGGAACACAGTGTTGATTGTGAATTGGAAGTGTTCACCTTGGAGGGCAATGAGGCACATGACACACAGCAAGATATCTGTTGTTTCTCTGAGCAGCACTAGTTTTCCATTTGTAAGCTGATTAGGCTCTCAAGTGCTAAGACTGATGGGATGGCAGCAGTAGGGATATAAGCCATCACTGCAGGAACCTTAAAGGGATCACGGACAAGTTGAAATTTATCTCTGTGGCAGACAGAAGACTGGGTCTGCAAACACAGGTTTTCCAGCTAGAAGTCCCTTGCTAGATAGCCCTTCTCCAGGCACACTTTTCTTCCCTTTCTTTCCATGAATTTATATTCATGGGGAGAAAGATTCTCCATGTTACAACTTTCTTTCTGTTTTGTGCTGAAATATAGGAACTTCTATCCTGAAGGCCGGGGTGGTATTATGCACCTTCCTTGGGAACTATTGTTATGACTTGCCTCTGTCTAGAAATGGATGAATGCCTGTCAGTAATACTGCTGGTAGATATAAATACAATTCAAAGGCATTAAAATGCTGTCACCCTTGAATGAGCTGTATGTTTTATATTAACTTCATTGGGAGCACTGTGGACTTTCACATTTGGACCATCTGTAAATACAGCAGCTTCATGACTCATGTATTTTTTTTTCCTTATTTGAACTCAAAGAAAAATTAATCTGGCCCATCTGCAGCTGGACTTGTTTAGAAAATCTGATTGCCTTCCAGACACCAGCCATCCATGCTCAAGGGAAGACAGTCTTTCCACATGATAATTAACTGAGGACAGAAGAAATCATCACAAAACATTCCCATCTTTGTGCCTGCAGCTGTAAATTCAGAAATAAAGTAATTTGGGGAGAAATAATGTTGTGCAGTGTCACAGAAGATTTGCAAATGCCAGTGCTTTTAAAGGAGCTATGCTTATAACCATGCACTGAATATGATACTGAAATATAATATTCACTTGTTTAGTGACTTCTTATTTTCACCAAACAAAAAAAAATAAATCAGAATTTGGGCTCTAGAAAACATCTACATAATACAGATTAGTTTGACCAGAGAATTACAGTGATTGAACGGGGTTAGAAGTAACTCAGGTATGCACTTTTGATGTCTGCTCTATTTCTCTGTTAAACTAAGCCACTGAGAATCATTAGGACTCTTTTCAAAAATTAGATGTGCCAAGAGAAATGGCAGAGGCTTGAGGACCAGCTGCTAAATAAGGAAACCTAAATGAGCAATATCTTGAATTCCACAGATTTATGTTATACCAGCTGCCCAAAAGAGGCAAATGTTAGTTATTCAAGAGGAATCGCATGCAGTAAAATCTTACATGTTAAGAATATTATGACATTGGTAACTGCTGCATGCAAATGAAGGAGGTGAAGGATGTCCATAAGGATTCCTCATTGATGAATGCATTCTTGTCAGCTCTCACCTTTTATCATAAATCCTATGGTATGTGATATTTTCCACCAATTCTTGATGCTGAGATAGAAGAATCTCAGACTGCATAGGAAAGAAAGAAAACAGTGGGGAAAAAAAAGCCTAAAAACATTATTAAAAACATTCCTCATCCGGAAGATGAATGAAAAGAGCCTAGCATTTTATCTTTACCTTAAGATGTGCCCTTCGATAAAAGTGAAAATAACTTCTTAACTGCAGGACTTTGCTCATCACAGTGGCTCTGAGCCACCTGTGTACTCCCATTTACACCCACCTTGATTTCCCAACAGAAATCTTTGTGTGGAGGAGTGTATTCAGGGCTCTTTCAAATCCCATTAGTCGGTCAGAGTCTTCTAGTTGCCTGTAGTGGCCTTTTGGATCAGGGCTGTGATCATTAATAACAAGTTAGAAATGGCCACTCCAGTGTCTGGTTACCCCAAAAGACTTCTTATAACATTTTTCTGCTGCAGCAAGCCTAACCAGTGACTGTTCTACTTTTATTCGTACCATTGAGCATAATAGGTCTTCACGAGGAGTGTGAAAAAAAAAAGTAAGGAAAAGGTCTTCTGCTTTTCTGTCTTCCAAGTATCTCCTTTATATAGGTATGTGTGCATCACTGTCAGTCTAAGGTTAGATGCCTTGGTAATGAATTAGAATTCAGCATCCCCTGAGTATTCTGCACTGAACAGTTTTAAAAAATAACAATTTTAAAAGAATGACAGATTGAGAGCAAAAGCAGTCCCAGAAGTTTTGTATCCACTTTACGAGTGACTCAAATCCAGGGTGTCCAGCTGGTTCAGACAGAGCTTGCAATGATTTTCATCCTTGTAGTTTCTGGCTCCTTGGGAATGTGTTATTAAACAACTTCCTGTTGCATGGTTACGTTAGTAAACGTGTGTGCTATCCTATGACTGAGAAGGCAGCAAGGAGAGAAAATTTCAGATGGAATCTGGAATAACAGTGTTTGCTAGTACAGTGAGTCAGAGCACTCTATAAATACATTGCAGTGGGGTCAGCAATCCACAAAAGGTGGCAGAAAGCAGACAAAATTTTAATGATAATCATCAAGATCAGTGAAGTGCTGGGAACTAAGTCCACAAAATCTGTAGGCAGATATCTGTGAGAGGTGACACTAATTGACTTTTTTCAAAGGGGAATTCTTGGTGGCTGTTGGAAATTTGTGGATCCCCAGCCTTATGCTGATACAAGACAATACAAATCAGCTGATAAGCAGCATTTTGCTTACTTCTGGCTCCTGCTGGTTTTCTACTGGGAAATCTGGTAAAATAAACAGAATCTAGCCAACCTCCTATGAAAGATAGCAGCAAACAAATGTAGTTAAAGGTTCATCTCTGACTATTTGCATTGTTTTGTCTATTTCTAGTGCCGTGATCCTGGAAATTTTAATGAAATCATACAGTGCTAAACAGCTCTGCCACTGTCTCAGGACCTGGGATACTACCATGATCTCTTGAGACAAGTTTTATTATACAAAGTTAAAAACTCGTACATAGGAGGAAAGTCTGAACGGAGTGGGGCTACTCAGTGCACATAAGGAGGAAAAGAGTAAGAGTATCAGAGTCTGGCTCTACAGGCTACATCAAACAGTGATCTGACAGTTTCCAAATCAAGGGAATTCAGCAGCCAGGCTGGAGCATGATGGACTTGCACTAACCCATATGTTCAGCTTCACCTCCGTGGAAACTAGGCGTGAAAGAGGTACAGGGCCTTATCTTATTCTGGAGTTTGGACATGATCCTGACAGACTTCTAAAGCTGGGATATGGTCAGAAACTTGGCTCCACAGTGTAGATAACATCACCTATTGCAGCAAACCTATTACATGGATTGTAAAGGTGCATGTATAGGGCAGCTACTATTTTGGTTGACACTGAAAATGCATGGCTTGCTTTGCTCCATGCTAACTAGCTTGTGTGCTGACACTGTTGAAGCCAGTTAGTAGATTATGGCAACTTCCTATGTGACTTTCTGATTTACCACATATTCTTCATTCAAATTTCTACCATGAAAGGAGTCCTGACAGCGTATCAGACTTAACTCTTTCTACTTGTAATGGTAAAAGTTTCCTACTTCTGTATCGGTATTCCTTTCTAACTGAAGCACATTTGACCACTTGATTCTTCAAGCAATAGTTTAAACCATCTGAAAGGGAAGTGTAGGCTATATAAGATGTGTAGGGAAGATGAGAAATGTCTGAGCTTGTAATGCAACGTGTTTTGTTAGCAAGATGCTTTTTCATGGTGCAGCACACAGAGGGGGATGGGGTGCCAAGGTGCCAAGCTCCGTGTCCCAAAGGGCCCATGCTGGAATTCAAATGAGGATCAAGTTTCTCCAATAAGTTCATGTGTTTCTGGTTGTGTTGTTTTTCAACAACAGCGTGTTCCCACAGAAAGCAAATTCTACTCATTAAAAAATAACCTACCCAAATCCTGTTTTTTAGAACAGTTCTGAATTGTGAGCCACTCAAAGTTCAGTAAATGGAATTTTCTTCAGATGAGTGGCTGCATTTCACAGATACTGTGAATTTACTTAGCATGGGGCTTAAAATAGGGATTTGCAAAGGCATAAAGAAGATGCAAGTATCTAGTTTCTGTCATCAGATGAAGCTACATATTTTACTAACCTTTGTTCTATTTCACATCCATGTTTCATTTGTGTTTATATGACTGATCCTTTGTGTTGGCATGGTAATGCCAGTCAATCAAGCACTGAGTTAATTAATTACATGTCTTTTATCTTGCTATGGATGAAGCTCTATTTGGTATTCATGTGAGACTCAGGAAGGTTTTTAATTAGGCTAAGCCACCTCTGCATTTTGAGCTGTGACAGTCTGATTCTGTTTGATCAACAGAAGGAGCAAAATATGCCTGAGGTGACCAGTGCTTAGAGTGACTCCACCTTGATTTGTGTTTTGAACTTGGTGGTTCACAGTGCACTGAGCAGACACTGAGTACTTACAGGGAATTATTCATGGAACAGACACTTTAAACCTCTGCCCTATGGGATGGTCAGTTTAAACTGTGCCAGCCACATTATGTAGCCGAGAGGATGTTAATGGGGCTGAAGTCAAGTCGTATCCCAAAACAAATAAATAAAATGAAACAATGTTAAAATATTGTTTAAAGAGTCTTATTGGTTTAATTAAAGTCTCTAACCATGGCTTGGTAGAGCCTGCAAACTGTACAAGATGATACTAGGCTGCATTAGTCCCAGGACAGCAAATTCCTTCAGCAACCTGTGAATCCTACCAACTTTCTTCTTGCAGAAGCTGGCCTTGGGTGAATACCCTTGTTTCTTGTCACTGCAAGCTAGTTTGGCCAGCAGGTCTAGCATTGGTGATTGCTCTCTGCCCCAAGAGTGTTTTCTTAACACAATATAAGCAGGCAAATAGACTACTTGATCTGGATATCTGTATTGAGACTCTAATTTTCCCCCATATCTTTTTGCAAGAAGAGGAGGAAATTTAGTATAAAGCAAGGTTAAGTTTGTATTTCTGTGTACACACGATTGATGTGGGTTTAGTGTGCTATTAATAAGTGCCAGAGTGTTTTGTCTAGCATTAAGAAAGCAACCAATGCAAAAAATAAATCCTGCTGCATTAACATGCAGTGTGTGTAGGTGAGCAAGAGATCTGATTACCTTTATCCTCTATTTCTGGATGAAAATGTGGATATAATGGAAATAAAATGACTTGCTAATGACTTTGGTAATGCAGTGTCTTTTAGAACAGTATTTAGGTGAGGGAATGACATAGTTGAGAAACAACTGAAAGTGTGGTTTTCGGCACTTACTGCTCCATTTTAGCCACTAGCTTCCATTTCTGCAGTTACAAATTGCCAGAACAATAACTACAGCCTTAGTTTAGCTCACAGTGAGTGTCCGGGCTGAGATACAGAGGTCCATGTCAAAACTCCCTTCCACTTCAGCAGGGCTCTAATTTCTCCTTCAATATATAGTTCCTGGAATCACTGAATGTCTCGTGAAATGTTTTTAAGCTTTTAAATGCACAACAAGACATAATTCAGGCTAGACTGAGGATTGACTCTTAAAATGTGTGTGCACACTGAGCATGTGAATAACTGAGTAGCTAGCAGCACAAATATAAAGCTTGTAAGGGCAAAATTACTAATTGTGTTCTTATGCTGATTTTCTACCTGCATGTGAGATACTTAGATTGTAAGAACAGGTCTGGCATCTGTTAGTTCTCTTTTAAACCTTTCAGACACACACGTACGTTTCTTACACTTATTGAACACACCAATCTGCTTTCAACCCAGAAATCTCATCGCTGAAGCTTTTTTGTGACTCCAAAGACTGTCTGTTTTGAGTGCCTTGAGCAAGTGAGATGTGGATTAGGTTTGACTGAGGTTTTGTTAAGGGTCTAGAGAGAAACAGCAGCTGTGGAAGGTGGTATCGTTATCTGCCACGGTTGAAACTGAGGAAAGCCTTATACAAAATGATGAAAGTTTTCATTTAAAGTACAGGTTTATGTTGTAGATTCCTAACACCTCAGGGGATTTCTGTCAAGAGATTGCTAATTGGAAGACCCTTTACAAAAGATCGGCTGTTTGGATTCACCCCTGCAGTAGCACAAAACTTTCTGTTAGCGTGCTAACACCTTTATTGAGTGCAACCACTTTTTACAGGAAGTTCATTAGCTCTCACTGTTCTTTTTCCAGTGGATGGTTGTCTTTCTCCCATGTTGCCATCTGCAGGCTGGCCTGCCTACTCCTTCAGTAGTGGAAAAATATTGTCATATGCAGTATGGAGAACATACACAGACCATTAGTTTTTCCAGTATGCTACTCACGCTGTAGATGTTTTCTAGTGAGGCAGGAGGCTGTCAGCAGAGGTCAAAGAGTGAGCAGAAAAACAGGCTGAATGTCAGGGAGAGAAGGGAAATGCTTTTGGTCATGTCTGTGGCCCTGAACTCTTGCAGAAAGGATGGGAGAAGAAGCCATTTACGCTAGTGGGTACTATGTATGTAGGCAACAGGAACAGCAGCTGTTGCATAGTATGAAAACGGCCTCTGGTATACGTGGATGACCTTCCATCCAGAAATATAAGCTAGCCTTTTATTCTCTAGCATTAGCCTATTCTTATATAATTATCATATGTATCTATAATCCTAATATTATCCTAATCCCTATATAATCGTAATATTAGTTTACTCTTATGTTCTAGCATCAGAGAAAAAAGGAGAAAGGGACTCATGTTTTTGTTGTTGCAAATGTTTAGCAGTGTTAAAGATACATATTAAAACACTGCTTCCTTACAAATGTGTGTTGTTCTGACAGATGCATCTGCAATATCCATGGAATAAATATGCAGAGCAGGGCAGCATCTACTAGGTTTGGAAAAAAAAGCAGAGTTAAGGCAAACCATAACTTTTGCAGATGTTGGTGAGTGATTTAGCCGTATCACAAGCTTCTCCATTTTTCTCTTTCCATCTCCAAAAGTTCTATGTGGTTTCAGCTCTGGGGTACCTCATTCAGCTACAGTGTATTGTCTGTAAAGTCTCCTATTAGTATGGATTTTTAGCACTACAGTGAACACCCTGGAGGGTGAAATTAAATGTAGATGATGACAGAGTGCTGAAACTCAGCAGAATTACAGTTTCAATTACCCAGCTACAAACATGGATCAGAGACATATTCCTAAACCCTCAGTTCCATCTGGGTCTCAAATGACTTCAAACTCACATACAATTTCCTTGTTCAGTTGAAACCTGTCTTATTTCTGCTCATGGTCCATTTATTTTCCCGGGACAGCCATTAAAGACGTTTAGTCTGGGAGGCACTAAGAATTGCTTTAGAAACATGAGCTAATATCACTGTTGGGAAATGATCTTCTGCCATCTCACACTCTGCATCTCCAAATGACGTCTGGTGCAAGTCCAGAGGCTGAAATTAGAAGGTATGCTGCAGCTGCTTAAATAACCCAGATTCATTCTGGATGGCTTCACCAGGAGTATAAAAATGTCTCTCGCTATATGCATGATAAGCTAGCCTCTTCTGAGACCTCCAGGCACTGCTAGATCATAATCTTATAATAATAGATATGCAATATAATAAGAATTGTTATTATAGATGTTGACCTAACAGTATGAGTGAATATATCAACTCTGGCAAGTTTATCCAAATCTGAGATAACTTGTTCTGTTCTGTATGGTATTTAAAACACCATGCGGTTAGGATGAAATGGATGGCTATTACAAAGTTTGGTCCATGCCAAAAAAACTCAAAACCCAAGCAATAAAATGAAGTATAGGCTCAAATACTCTTGTGGTAAGGCTAATATAAATACTGAGTCAGGAAGAGAAGCATATTAAAACATCAAGTTTTAGTAGTTCTTTAGAGCAAAGACTTTAAGGCAATTCTCCAGTGTACCACTCCCAGTGAAAAGCATGAGCCTGCCAATTATACATGAAATATCCGAGCAGGCTGTGCAAATTCTTATAGTGTGACTAGGCTGAAAGTCAAAGATAGTGTCAGATGTTGGCTGTAGTCTTTCAACTAGTGCCGCGTTATAAGTAACCACATAGCTCAATCTATTAGACCTTAAGGTAAAGTAAGGATGTCCTGAGTTCATGTTATTATTTCATGTTGCTAAGAATTTTAGGGAATGTGTGGTACAGTTGAATGGAGTTTCAACTCTTTCTGGTATGCTGCTCATTACAGAAATGGGGATTAACAGAGAAAGAATGTATCGAGCTAGTTAGAAATTACTGAAAGGGTTATGAATGGCGGGCCAGAACTTCAGTAGGCATAAATTGGCACAGCTCAGTTCAACTCAGTGGACTATGCCTATTTTAAATTCGCTGAGATTCCAGCTCATTATATAAAAACCTGCATCCATTTATAGATCATAGCAAGAAAGGTTAAAATTTAAGATCACAGAAGTAAAGCATTAGTAGATAACACTACCTTTTTCCTTTTTTTTTTTTTTCAAGTATCAAAGTCAAAATGACCTTTAGAGATGGCATGGACTTTGGGACGCTAGAAATTTGTATGTTGTTGCAGAATAAATCCAATATATTATTAGGAAATTAACATAGCTATATTTCTTTTTATTACAATTTTATTTTTAACTGCATTTTTACAAGAGACATCATAAAAAGTTAATGTGTTTGAGGATTAAAAAAAAAAAACCAACAAGAAAAACCTATCCAGCTACAAGCTCTTACACACATATTCATAACTGTGTTCTTGTCCTGTTCCAGACACAGTCCAGATTTTCCCTTGCTAGCTTTTCTCTCCAGACATCTCAGCTCAAACTAAAATTTCAGTTCTGCAGGGGAAGCTATAAAAAGTAAAAATTTGGCCCTTCTCCTTTCTGCAAAGAAGGGACCTGCGCTGGGGATTTGATGGTGCTCAACACTAAGGGTATAGCTGTTGCAGAGCTATTGTGTGATAAATGTATCCCTTGCCTTTCGACCTGTCTGAGTGAGAAATGATCTGGCTTTTGCCGTAGGGTTTCATGGCACGAGTGTTATCCCATGATCATTTCTGCTGGAGTGGCTCGGGGAGGCAGCGGTGGGACATGTGAGCAACTGCAGCCAAACATTTTTGATGCCTGTTTCCATTGTTGCATCTTCCGAACGCAGCATCAGGGGATGCAAGTTTTACAGCTTGTTTTATTGGTACAAACAGCAACCGTGCACAAAGCGGGTGCACGATGAACGCAGCTGAGGGGATCAGAGGAGTCAAGCTCTGAAGAAAAAAAAAAAGAGAGTTTTGTTGAGCTGTAAGCTCTTTAGCTAGTTTATGCACCGCTCTGGCTTTTGAGAAGTAAAGCTGACAGGCTGATATGGTCCTGATGTTTTGATGTATTTTCTGATAGAGTTCAATAACAAAAAGGCCCAGACACACACGGGTGGATTCATTTTTCCCTTGAACTGGAATAAATCAGGAGCAGCGGCATTACATCAAAGCCACGCTGGTGTAAGCAGCATTGAATTGAGGTTCATTTAGCAGTGCGACGCTATGAAAGACATTACTTTGCATAGCCATCCTCACAGAAAAAAATCTATTCCTATCTTTTTTAATGCCACAGGAGAAGCTGTTTGTGACATTTGGCTAGAGACTTCCTATTTTCAGACTCTGTTGTCTGCTGCTTATGATTTTAACCCTTCAGGCTGAAATTCTCCATGCTGGCTCTCTGTCTCAGGCTTAATGTTTTTGTGAGGAAAGCTGCAGGTGAAGGTGAGTCAGCCGTTTCTCAGAATGCAATTTGGAAGAAACATATTATTTTGCCCCTGTTAGAAAATGAAACAGCTTCCCCCTTCTCCACGGCTCATTGATTTAAAAGATCAAAATCCCATGTGGCACAAATAAGCCCAAACAGCCCTGAGTGGTCCCACGTGGGACCTCTGTGGCTGAGGGGCTCAAATTCCTCTCAGCTGGGGCTGTTGCTTCCTTCCTTGGGGGTGGGCTGGGGGTGAGCCTGTCCTGGTTGTATGTCCTGGTTTGTGGGGTTACAACAGTGGACGCTGTTTCCTTACCCCTCTGAAACTGGAGGGCAAGGTGATGCTACTGAGGAAACTTTATTAAATAGCAAAGCAGGCCCACATTCAAAAAAGTTAAGACTGCAAGGTTAAGCCCTCAAAAGCTGTGAGATGCTGTTTTAAGTCTTTGTGAATATTAATTTTTTGGCTAGTAATCCTTTTCCACAGACTTTGTTTGTTGCACAGCCCCCTCTTCAGTATTCCCTTCCAACGAGGCCCACGTGTGGCTGTGGGGCTGTGTTCAGGGCTACCCAAACCCCACCCCAGTGTGCAATGGCTGCTGCTGCCCGAGGCCCTGCCAAGGGCTCTCAGGGTTCTGTTTAAACACTTGGCTGGTGCTGGTGAGAGCCCAGAGAGGTGAGGGAGTGCCTCCACCCTCATGCTGAAGAATGGGGGCCTGAAAAGAGGCTGTGTTTATTTTTAAAATATAAAGTGCTGTATTATGTCTGTTTAAGTATCTGCTGAAGTGGAATATCAAACCTGAAACTCGAGACTGAATTTTTGGTTATATGTGCTTTATAGAAATGTATCAAGGTGCTGCAGCTGCTTATTATTATTATATCATGGGTTCTGCAAATCTGGTGCCGTGCATCTTAAGAGATACCCGGAATACAATATTCATACACATACTGTACCACTAGTGACCTCTGAGCATCATGCCCTGTGTCACACAGAAGTGATTTGGCATGTAAAAGTAGGTATAAATGCCTGGACAGGTGAATTTGGTTTTCACAGACCTGTATTTTCCTGATAAGGCACCTCTTGAGACTTGTTCCATAACAAGTACCCCCAAATGCTGAGTGCATGTTTCCTTTTGAGAGTTTCTTGTTCAAAGTTGTTATATATCTAATTATTTAAAACCTTCTTAAGCTGCAAAACAGTTCATCTCTTGTTTTATAATCATGCTGTTTATAAGCCTGTCCTTTCTGTGGTTGTATAGGAAAAAAACTTAGATGAACAAAGAAACATGCAGTTCTAGTTTTCATGTTAATCTTTCACATCTAATCTTTCTGAAGGGCATCCAAAAGCATAGCTCTTGTTTTAGTGTACTGTAATTTCAAATTTGGACTTTCTGGTGAAGTTCTCAAAGTGATTTATATCCTGTATTTTGATTGCAGTGGGATCCCTGTGCATATGTGTATAATGGAAGGTATATTTCACCCTTTGTTTGTAAAGCATGAATGTAGCATTTGGGCCCAAATATTCACTGGTTAGAGCTGTAAAAAATGTTTTGATTTTTGTTCTTCTTTTTGTTCTGGGACTTTCTTGAATGAGAAGTAATTTCTATGAATAGAGAAAGCATTTAATCTACTACCCTCAAGTGATAGGTAGTAAAACTGGTACCACATACATGCATCCTTATTGAATTATTTGAGCAAAACTTGCATATTTCTTGGTCTTTTTAGCTTTTTCCTGTTGTTCAGTAGGAATGCCTTTTTTTTTTTTAGTATTTTAAGATAAATCATTATATTGGCTGGATGAACAAGCAACAAGGCCTTAATTAAAGTGTGAATTTTGTAGAATGAATTTGTACAGAAAATGTATTCCTTTTGAACACTGAAAATATTTAATATCTGAACTGTAACAAACTCTACTTTTCACTTGAATGCTGTGTCCTATTACAGTGAGATAAAAACAGCAGTAACCTCTGTTTCTTCACAGTATGTTTTCATAAGGGCTAAAATTTATGTATTACCAGAGAACATTACAAGTAGGAAATTTATTGAGTTGTCAGTGCAATAAGCATACTGAGCATAAGGTCTGAGGCTTTTGGCAGTTATGTATGAAATTAATGTAGCAGAACCCAGTGCAAGACCTTATTGAAGATTAAGGTGATAGCTGTCTTAAACACAGTTGATTGCAGTCACTCTTTTTCCCATGGATTTCTCCCACATGCTTGCTAGCACAACACTCAGGTGCTCAGGCTAGGATGGCTGGTGTGCCACATGGAGATCAGGCGACACCAGCTGTCGAGCTCTCAGTACACCTTTGGGGATCCCCTTCACTGGTGAAGATAACTGCCTTTGCACAGGTCCCTTACATCTTTTTAGAGTCGGCCATTATGTCATACTAAGAAGCCCATCATAGAATTTCAAGATGAGACAGATCTTGTGGAGGAAGCTGTATTGGAGCCACACTTTCTCTTGTGCTGCTTTATGACCATGAGGCCTTCAATTTAAGGATAGCTACAGCCTGGCTGTAGGTGTAACCATCTATATAAAAGATGGAGGAAAAAGGGGATTATGTGCATGGTTAATTTGGGGTGGATGCCTGCTTCAATCAAGATATGTATATATATACAAACACATTCATTGTCTGGTCCTTTGAGCAATAAGAAGTTAGTGTGTCAGGTACCCAGATTGCACCTTGTTATGCCTGATGCCCAGTATAAAACCATCCCTTATCCACTCTCCTAACAATCTAACAAGGGTGTTTGGAACAGAATAACAGGTAACATGGAAAACTGCAGTGTGCAGGGGTGTGTGAACTAGTTCTCAGATCTCCCACCAAATCCACATTTCTAGTGGCTTCAGACAGTACATATATATTCCATGGTGCTCCAGAGCAAATCAAGTGAACAAGCAAGTAGGGCCGCTGCCCCAAACATTTGCAAGCCAACCTTTGTTTCAGGCTGGTCTCTTGAAAAGTGAATGTTTGCAAAGTGCTGTAATCCACTTGGACAAGATGCGGCTGCACTGTGGAACAGAAAATATTAATATTACTGATCTGAAGTAATAAAGTATCGTTTTGCATTCATACTCTTTCAGGAGACATTCCTGAGGGACTGGATGGCAGAGCCCTTATTAAAGTGGCAGCATGCATTTTGAGATGAGAAATTACATATTTGATTCTAGCATTTGTATAAAGAAAACAAAAATCTCTGAGAGGTCCTCAGAGATGGAGGAGGAGGTCACTGGTATTATTACAGATGGGCCATTCATATTAAATGAAATAAAGAATGGAAGTTATCATTGCAATTCTGTCTGACATGAGTATCCTTTAGAGAAAATGATGTGGCTTGACACAGTATAACCTGACATAATGCAATCTGATGTTATAAATGAGAGGTACCATGGGTAGTTGTAATGTATAATTTGACACACTACCTGTGCTATGCATGAGCAGGCGGACAGTGTACTGTGGTTCACTGAATACCTAAATTGCTTTCAAATGGCAAGCTTAGCACATCATGATGCACAAAAGTAAGCTAGCAGTTGTTTGGTGGTTCAGTCACAGATTGAACTGTAGGCACACAGAAACGCTTTTCTTTTGAGTTTTGGGCTGATGTGTAGACACAGGTGCTGGACTAAGGAGTCACAAAATACAAACTGATGTGTGAGAAAGTTCTCTGTTCCTATTATAGAGATGGAAATAGAGCAGTGTGTCTTTTGTTTTCTGCCATGAGCTTGGAGAGAGCCAGGCTGGTCTGAATGCTCCAACACTAATCATCTAGCTGGGATGTGGTGAAGTGTGAATATTAATTTTGAATTGGTGAGCCAAAGTTGCCCCCCTATGATGGTTTCAACAGTCTCCAGTTCAATAAGAGCATGCTGTTGAAAGTTCATTAATTTTCTGGTAAACACTGCCTTTTGACCAGGAAAAGGATGAGAGCAGTTGGGGGTGAACTAATATGTACTTTTACTGCCAGCATTAACATTGCTGAGAATGGAAACAATTCTTTATTATCTTTAAAAATGAGCACAAGAGAGAAATATCTTTAGGTAGAAATGGGAAAACAAAGGGGGAGAGAAAAAAAATATCTACATTTTATGGTTCCTTTCTTTCTTGCTTCTGGCAAAAGGAGAGCTCAGCTGGAACAGAGAGAAGGAATGTTCAATATTCTCTTTAGCACATGAAGATTTTTCTGTCTTAAAGTAGGAATTATTTTGATATAAAGATCATGTAGATTTACCAACCAAGCACCAGATCAGTTAATGCTTCCTACAAAAGCAAAGAGTGTTGCTGATGTTATATGGACAAAATGATTTCAACTGATGAGCAGGAAACAGTGTGGTTGTGAAGGGAAGAGGGAACATGCAAAAAAATGTGTTACAAGATGAAACAGACAGGGGAACACCACCTGTAAGGTACATGGAGTTCTGTAGTGTTCAGCATGGATCAGGCTCCAAAGTGAATCCAGTTCTGGGGCTAATAATTTCTTGGCTAGCTTAATACAAGACTTTGAATAGGCAGACAGTGCTCCATCATCTGGAATAACAATGGGTTGGGATCATTGAAGCAGCAGAAAAATCTGAGACAACCCATGTATGCCAACATTCTCTGTGTATTTACATGGAGAGGTAATCTGGGTCCATCTGGGTTTATTAGATCCAATTTAGGCATGGGCCTGGTAATTTTGCTACATCTCTGTCTGGTGCTTCCTCGAGCCCTAAGTTTTGGCCATCGTGCTAGAGGAAGAAAAATACTATTTGCTATCTGTGATAGCATTAGGTCAAATGGGTCCCAAAGAAATACGGACTGAAGTGCAAAGACACTTGTTCTGAGAGAAGCATTTAGGGTTGTAAATGTTGCTGGATTTTAGCTGACTGTGAGCAAAGTCTTTCATGGACATCCTGCAGTTCTAGCAGTGTGGTTCTGAGTGGTATCCACAAAGTCAGTTAGCACAGACTTTGTGGTATGATAGGGGCTCGTGGTTTTAGGCCCATCTTTGTCCTGGGTGTTGTGCAAGGGCGTTGCATAGCACTCTTCAGAAGTGACCATGCTCATGTTAAAGCAAGAGACCACTCTCTGTAAAGTTAGAAATACCTTTTCTGGAAAGAATTTGGGGGTCCTCACTTACCTGTGATGTCTGCACTGTCAGGCAAAAACTGGTTGACATCTAGTCTTTCAATTAGTCCTGTTGTAAAATGTTTCCACTGTACTTTTCTCAATCTCCCTCTTATAGCAGATGCAAATTTGTGTGGCAGGTGTGTGGCGTCTTCTATAGTCTTCCTCCCCTCTGGGGAATGATGAATGACACAGGAGACAGAAATCTAGGTATGTGAACCTGGGCTTTTCCTAGATATCAGAAAGGGGAATGACATGACATTTTGACTTTTATCTTTGTACATGATCAGAACAAACTAGGGCATTCCTGCCAGCCCCACACCAGGAGTCGAGTCGCACTTTGTAGATGTAGTCATAAAGGGATTTCTGAGCTGGCCACAGTCTTTGCATGCTGGATCTTTCTTTGGCTCACCTAGACCACAAGGACCTCTGATTAATTTGCTGTGCCAGTATCCATGCAGGCTTTCTATGCGGATTACATAAGAGCTAATTATTACACAAAGTACATAAGTGGTTTTTTCCTGCCTCTGTGCTAAACATTTAAGAAAAAACCTCCACAAATATCTCCCTCAGCTCGCCTTTTCAGAAATGTGTCTGGATATTCTATAAATGTAGTTTGATTCACATGCACATTTTTCTGATTCTCTGGAGAATAAATGCATTGTTTAAAAAGTTGTAATTATGAAGCTGTGTTATTAAATAAAACTATAATTATTTCAATACAAATATTTTCAAAGCCAATAAGCATAAATGAAATAAAAATGTTCTTTTTCTCCCTGCCTTGTCCAGTGCTGAGTGACTGGATTTCTGCCCATCCTGCGATGATATACATTCATCACACATAGCACAGCAGAGGCTTCTCTGCAAGCAGAGATACAGAAAACCAGAAACAATCTGTGACCACATTTTTGATGGGTGCAAACTGTCACAGTTCTGTGGGTTTAGTGGCCAATTTAGATGCTCTCAGTTTTTTTGGCCTTGGGTTCATGAAAGTAATTGGGTCTGATGAGACAGATAATTTTCAACACCCTTCTCCCTCTTGTCCCTGTTTTTTTAGCTCTAGGGAGACAAGGGATGAGGTGCGTTTCATGTCTGAAGCAAATGGCTGAAGCTGTTTCAAACTCAGTTATTGTTTAAACTACACTTGGCATAGCACCTTCCATTGTTTTCACTTTTATCCAGTCGCTTTCTTGCTTCTGACTCTGTTAACCTCTGGCAAGACCAGAAGCGAGTAGGATCTAGTGCATTTGCCCAACTGGCTGCTGTGTTGAACCACTGCTGTGCAGGAGAGGCCATGTGTACAGACACGGCTCCTGCAGATCTGAACACTTTGCCAAAGATACACAAGAGGATTTGGACAGAGATTGGCCACCAGAGCACAGAGGGAAAAAATCGTGTCAGAGTCAGAAGAAAAGCTTTTGTTTGGAAACAGAAAGCCCATTTGTGTGCCAGAGCAGACTCCATTAGCTCCTATGGAGGAGGAAAAGCAGATAAAGTCCTGATGTTTTGAAAAAAAAAAAGAAAACAAACGATCCACAAAGGCACAGAAACCCACTAAAAGTCCGAAAACATAAAAAACCCAAAATGCTTTCTCTAAGCTTAACAATACCTGTTGAACATCTGTGCAGACTAAGGAGAGCTGTGGGTCATCTCTTTGTGTGCCCAGTCTTTTAAGACTTGCCAGCTGCTGCTCTTGAGTTTGAGATGAAGATACACATCTGTGTGGTGGTGGCTTTTTTAGACTTGGTCTTACATTCACTGAGTTTTGAACTTTGCAAAGCTCCCTAGCTATTGACACTCCTGGCCCAAAAAACTGCCTGGGAACATGGCAAATGTATCTTCTCAGCCACCACCAGGATCTTCTGGAGTTTGGATAGGGATGCCTGTGGTGTGCTCTTCAGGCCAGCTGGTCTGGGGCCCTGCCTCAGTTTCCATAGAAACTGCTCTTCCTCCAAAGTTTTTCCTCTTATTTTTTTTAACAAGGGTCCTTCAGATGTGCAGACAGGCTCACCCCCAGGTAATGCCCACCAAAATTAACCTGTCAAAGGTTAAATGCACTCAGTCCTGGAATTGTGGGGAGACACAGAAACATCACTTGTGAAATCAAGCAAATAGTTTTGGTGAGGAGAAAACACTCACCTATTAGAATGTTAAAATGATTAATTTTGTAAAGCTGAATTACTTCATTTCCCTATTAGGGGAAAAAATTAAGTCCTTTTAAACTTTTTGTTTCAAAATATCTTTCAGCTTTTTGAAAAAACTGACCTAGGTAAAATGTGGAGAAAAGCAATGAGCAAAATGGTCAATCACCTTCAAACAAAACAAACCTTCCACATCTGTGGTAAATTTTCACTTTGACTGCAAATAGATATTTTTTATTTCAGTCGGTATTCTTTCCCCTGTCTTATTGTACACTCCTACAAATCATGCATATAGCAACTGAAACAGTATTTTTTCCGCACACTTTCTGTTTGCCCAAGCCAGGTTTTGCTCAGCCATACTCTGTGATGTCTACTGTGCTGCTGCTCCTGTGGAGGATGTAGTAGCCTGCTACTGGCTCAGGCAGTGCTGCCTTCTGTCACTGTTCCCTAGCAGGACACATGAACTCCATCAAGTACGGTGACTCTAGCTTCTTCACTGCAGGAAAACTCACAACTCTTGCATTAAATCTCCCAGGCTCTTTTATTGGCTGTTTCTCATGTCAGGGTAAACATAAAAGAAGGTTTAGCAGATAGTTTTGAGAAATCTTGGAGAGCTGAAGATACCCTTTTTATACCTTTGACTATAGAGGGGAGGAGAGTATAGACTTTAAACCTGTGAAGTGTGGAAAAAAATACTTAGATGAAATCTTTTTGGCAAAACTGGGGAGGTTCTTGGAAAAAAAATGCAAAGGAATGTTCTCTCTCTGCTACTGTGGGCTGTGTGTGACCTTGACAGAAGCTTATCTGATTTTTCAGAGACAGTGAGCACCTACCGTGACTGAGTTTGGGCAGATTTCTGCTTGTTTGCCATGAGGGTAAATCATGACCTAGTTATTTAGAACCAGAATCATCTGGAACTGAAAGCTGCCTAAAAAGGCTGGCCTATGAGTTGTACAGCAGGTACAGAACCAATGCAGCACTCTGGTTGCCCAGAGAGGTGGTGGATTCCCCGTCCCTGGAGATGTTCAAGGCCAGGTTAGATGGGGTCCTGAGCAACCTGATCTAGTGGGGGATGTCTTTGCCCATGGCAGGGGAGTTGGTCTAGGTGACCTTTAAGGTTGCTTCCAACTCAAATGATTCTGTGATTCTTCAGAAAGATTAAAAAATATCACTGTAATTAAACCAATTATCCTTTTAAAAGTTCAGGCTGGTGTTATCTATTGTAACATGTATGTTCTGACTCAGAAGCAAAAGATGCTGAAAGCTTATTCTTTCTCTTACTGCTACCTGTAAAGCTTCTTTGTTTCAGATATTATGAGTATTCACTCTTATGGTATTCCCAGCCCTACTCTACAAAATACTGTACAGTCTTAAAACTAAAAGATGTTCCCTGCTTCAGATACCATTTTGTATTTATATTACTTGCATACTGCATCATTATCTCCTTCTCCTAGTAACGCACCAAAATGGAGAGTGAGATTGAGCTCCCATGGAAGTGAATAGTCAGATTCAGTCCTGAGCATGTACCACCAGCAGTCTAACAAGCTGGGGAAGAGGAATGGCAGCAGAGGTTCAGCTTTTTTTTTAATGAACAGAGAAGCTTGGTCATACCTGCAGGGGTCAACAGCAGGATAGGGGGAAGGATTCTGCTATACAGTAGCAATGTGTTTCTTCACATGTGGGTGTAAGGGTCACAGGGTAGAAAGAATTCAGAAATACTCATCTTCTGTGTTAAAAAGCTCACAGCAAGGGTTTGTTTCAGTCAAGTCGGCTATAAAGTCAGAGTGCTTTTAGAAAAATATCCTTGCTGAAAAAGCTCATGCTAATGGAAGAGAATTTTCTGTGTTATTTTTCTCCCAGTGGAAATGAATATGGGTAAAAAATATTCATTCTTGCTTCATGGTGTAAAAAGAGTTGCACAATCTTTTCTATTAAGCATTCATGAACACTGACACTGGAAAAAGGAAAAATCCTTGCTTACTTGCTAGTGTATTGTATTTTGTACCTGATCAAAGGGCATAACCCCTTGAGAACTTGAGTAATGGCTGTTGTGATTGTTGCCTACTTGCTACTATCCCTGAAGCAGAGCTGCTGTAACGTGGGCTCTCCTAATCTACTTCAGTGCAAAGTCCTCTGGCTTGGTTTAAAACATTGCTGGACGGCATATGAGGAGCAATCATGTGGTTAATTACTGAGGCACAGCTGTAATGGAAGTTGCCAAAGGATAAATAGGCACATCAGCTGTTTCCAAAGTTCACACATGGCTATACCCAGTTGGTATCAGTGACATCAAACTGAGTCTCAAATAAACAGATAGGGTGTTTCAAAAAGATGGACCCAGTTTGAAACTGAAAATATAACGAAATTGACTCCATCTTTTTGAAACACCCTGTATGTGTAGTTTTTCTACATGAGGCTTTCTGAATGTCTTCTAAAGGTGGATAATGCTTTTTCTCTTCTGGTATTCTAAGGGAGATACAGAGAGGTTAAGTGATTTGCATGAGGTTATTTATATAAGAATATGGTTACTTAAATAAATCTACTTCTTGGATAAAACTCTCATCTACCAAAACTGATTCTTGCATAAAACATCAACCAAGAAAGGCATAATTATTTTTGTCTCAAAGTAATGTATTCGTACTTAGTGAGGGGGAAATATCAAAATCTGTCTTTTCCAGCTATTTGACTGACAGGCTTCTGCTGTGTTTTTAAGAAGTTTTGTAACACTGATGTTTGAAAAAATAGTGTGGATATGTATGTGTATACATACATATACATATATATGGCTTTCTCTACGTGCAAATTTTCTGCTCATGGACATACTTCAGAAATCAAACAATTGAAATGCTAAAATCATGACATTTAAATAATGCTGAGGGGTCCACACCACTGGCCAAGGAAAATAATGTAATTAAATGTAAAATTGTTACAATAGGTATAGATTATCATAAGAGATTGTTCTTAAATGTATTATTGTCAAGATAATCGGACCTTCTGTATTGCTTTGGTGGCTGTTTCCTCATGATTTTGTTGTTTTGCTTCAAATTGGCAGGGAAAGTCCAAGATTAGGGCTGTAAATTAACTATGAATACCAAAACCACATTGGTAACACAGCAGGAAATGCGAAGGTGGAGACAGTTTTTATCCTGAAACTCTTAGTACCTCAGTGACATTTTTCTTAAAGCCCCAGATCCTGGAGATGTGTGATTGTGGCAACCTCAGTTTTAAGAACAGTATCAAAAGAGATTCTACCCTCAAAGCTATAGAAAAAACTTCAATAGTGCAAACACCAGTGAGTTAAAGAATCAAGAGATGGATGAAGGGACTCCTAATTTTGTGCAATAGAAATGATGATTCTTAATGCTAATACTGGGATCAGCACTGAAAATACTTGCTGGGATCTGCTACTGATCCAGCTTAAGCAATAGGTATTTTACAAAGATTTCCACTTGTGGAAATGGAAAGGGTTGTGGCAGGTTGAGCAGCATTTCTCATGTAAGAAAAGAGCATCAACATTAAAGGTCTTGGGAGAAACTATACTGCAAACATTAGTAGGTGAAACTTGCTACCTAAAGCCTGTAAAGGAAGAGTCTTCCCTACCTTATAATAGTTCATTAGTGCTAAAGCAAGATCTCAGTGGCTGGTGTATGTATGTCTACATGTTTCAAGCAGGATGGCTTGGATTGATTCAACAATTTTCTTTTGCAGAAAGAGAGGGTTTTGTACTCTTTAAGAATCATTATTTTCAGCTTAGCTTTTAATGGGTGACATGCGTATGCACACAAAATCCCCAAGGCCCAGGGTCAGGGATTAAGCTGAATCACCAGCATATAGTTTCTATATCATAGATTTAGTTCAAGTGAACATTCAGACTCTTGAAATAAAGGTGACAGGAAGGGGAGAGCACAGTTTCCCTAGAGATCAGGACCTGACAAGGTATGAGAAAGGTGGCTGTGAAATTTTTGCAGTCTTTTTCTTTCTACCATCTTACTGCCTGAAATGCACATTTTTTTCCTGCAGCATCTTCCTAGAGCAGTGAGCCCATCTTGCCTTGGTGCCTGCTGGCTGATGATTGCTGCACCTGCGTTTCCTTGAATTAGTCACAGGTTGGCTGACAGTGTTCTAATGGCACCCAATTGACAAGAAATAGCTTAGGGACTCATTCTCTGTCCCAGGAATAAACTGGGATTATTGAACTATTATTTTTTCCCCCAAAGTGATCGCTTTCTTCATGGGCAGCAGGAGAAAAGATGAAACAAACTAAACTAGATTAAGGGATTTCCTCTTATTCCCAGCTCTTATTTTCATTTGTTCCTCTTGTTTCCCCCCCTGCAGTGCCATGGAACTGCAGTTATGCTTTACCTTGCTGTTAACGTTTAAAAGAGAAATACAAGAATGTGGGTCCTTTCTCCAGCTCTGAGGGGAGACTGAAAATGCAAGGCTGTAGAAAGTAGAGGGAAATTAGGATGTTAAGGGCTTATGGAGGAGTTTGCCATGTAGGTAATAGGCACAGAGGATGCACAACTATGAGTGAGGCATGTGTAGACTTCATTTGCAGTGTGCCAGAATGGCACCCAAATTACCACAGCTCAGCCCCCCTGTATAAAATGAGTATACTGGATGAATGGCTGCTTGAGAGGGAGACACAGAAAAATGCATGTAGAGGTGGATCTCTTTCTTTTAAAATGTGACAAATGTGGGGTAGGTGCTTGTCATTATTGCCTGTACATAGAATTTGGGTGTTTGTGAAAGATGTCAATTTGGTTTTGTTCCCTGAGAAAGCTGAAAGTTACCTGTCTTGCTGAGAAAGACACTCTCCAGTTCTTTCCTTTCAACTCTCTGGATTTTTTTTTTGCTTATTTTTTTAGGAAGGTGTTTCAATGAGAAGCTCCATGAGACCAAACAGAGCAAAGGGAGGAGGTATCCTATGTCCTAATGGGATATTTGCTTGGAAACTCTGGTATCCTAATCACAGAATCACAGAATCCTAGGGGTTGGAAGGGATCTCGAAAGATCATCCAATCCAACCCCCCTGCCAGAGCAGGGTCACCTAGAGTACATCACACAGGAACGCATCCAGGCGGGGTTTGAATGTCGCCAGTGAAGGAGACTCCACAACCTCTCTGGGCAGCCTGTTCCAGTGCTCCGTCACTCGCACAGTGAAAAAGTTTTTCCTGATATTTACATGGAACCTCCTATGCTCCAGTTTGCAACCATTGCCCCTTGTCCTATCTTTAGTCATTACTGACAAAAGCTTGGCTCCATCATCCTGACACTCACCCTTTACATATTTGTAACCATGGATGAGGTCACCCCTCAGTCTCCTTTTCTCCAAGCTAAAGAGACCCAGCTTCCTCAGCCTTTCCTCATAAGGGAGATGATTTGTATAAAATGCAAGCTTGATGTTTCATGGTATAGTGCAGGTAATCAAGGGAGATCTGAGCAGGGTCCTTTGTTTATCTGGAGCTGCAATTTTGATGGAACATGTCTGTTCTCCACTTAAGTCTTGCTTTAGAGCCATAAATCCTATTCCAAGCCTGGGCTTAAATATTTTCCTAGACTAGAATGAGATACATTTGATAAGAAACTTACACGTGTGCATAATTTTACATATAAGTATTAAAAATCTGAATTTTCAGTCTTTCAAATGGGGGGAATACTACTTCCCCATTTCTGGAGTCTGAAAAAGCAGTTTGGGTTGCTGAGGCCTGCACAGAATTTTCTGCACATAGCTGAAGCTAGCTTGCTTGAAGGCAATACCCATCTCTTGGGGGGATCAAAAGGGAAAAAAAAGGACTCCTATTTATCCTGCTGTCAGGTAGTAAAATACAAGTCAGCAGAATCTGCCTGTGGTTATCACCTGTGGAAAAAGCAGCTGCTGAAATTGCTGCTGTAACATGGTCCCAAAAGCATGCCTAGGTATCTGGTTTAAAGCTAGTTCAACATGTCCACATGGTTGGCAGTTCCTTCACGCATTAGGCTAAAAGCTGAGTTGTGGGGCTTGAGTTCCTAGATCATTCCCGTGCTTTGGGTAACCTTGTCCTGTGTATCCATTTCCAGATACCTAAATTTATACTTTTGTGAAAGACAGTGGTTAGTCATTCTCTTAAAATATCCATTTCTTCACTCCTTTTCCTCCAGCTTGTAATGTCTTGAAAGTGCATCCAAGCCAATTTTCATTTGCCCTTGCAAAATCAAATTGTTAGCTGTAACAGAGCATACAAGAAATCAGTTGCCTGGTTCTCCCCAGTTTAAGCAATTTCCAGTGGAGTCTGAGGGGTTTGTCATATTGCTCTTTGGGGCAGGAATCTAACCCAGCTGTGGCTGTATTTCAGGTTTCCAGCCTTCCAGGGGTACCTAATGAAACAAGCAGCAAATGAAGTATTTTAAAATGAAATATGAGACTGTTCTCTTAAGAGTGCTGTAATAAAGAAAACGATTCTGAATGCACGTGGCAGGGTGGAGTGCCACAAATTAGGTTCTTCCACTGTGGAAATAAATAGCAGAACAATAGGGACTGAATGCACTTCATTGTCTCAAAGCTTAGTACTTTTCATCTACCTTCCCACCTCCATTAGATGCAGCAATTAAAAAGTGGGACATGAAACTCTTCAGACATAGAAAATTAAATAGAGCTTTGAAGACATCCCTTTAAGTGTCTGTCAATTGTCTGTCATCTCTAACCAAAGATGGCCATTTGATATTTGCCTCACAGAACAGTCTGAAGGTTTCTAGGCTGTGTGTGTCAGTCTCCTGGGACAAAATATTTCAATTTCTGTGCACTTTCCTTGTACATTTAACCCTTTGTCTGCTGTGTTGCCAAGCGTTTCCCACACAACTGCAGCACAGGTTCCCAGCTCTTTCTCTGTAACCTCACCAGCACATGGGAGCTCATGAGGCTTTAGAACATTGACAAAAACTCACAGATTTAATCAGCAGATGCATGGCTCGAGCTGTGGAACTGCTGCTTATTCTTTACAATATTCACTCAAAGGGAAAAGGATTTGTGTGAGTCACTACCACTGTTTTCTTTCATAGCTGAAATGAAATCTGTGTGTTCTCCTCTTCTTTTGTTCCGCCCAGCTCCTCTGATGCTGGGCTGTGGGATCTGAAGAGTGTTTGGACTGCAAAGCATGTTTGTGTTCACAAGAGCTGCAGAGAAAAGCCTTCCTTCTGAGGACATGAGGACCTTATAATGGGCTTGGGCTCGATGAGTGTGTTCTAGCACTGAGCACTGCAGAGACCCTGAACTGCTTTGCTGGAGTCACCTGGAACTTAATTTTACTAACTGATACATGCTCAGGGCCTCTCTCTGAGCCCTGTGTTTACATCTACTTTGGCCCTTTTTCCCATAGGGGGAGAGCTTTGCCCCACATTTACAATGCTATAGATGGATTTTATTGACCCCAAGCTGCTTTGTTACTTTCTGTCTCCCACCAGTTCCTATTTCTACTGCTCAGGCTGTGGCTGGTGTGAATACACCCCTGTTCACCTGGGTCTAAATAAATTGGCCTAATTTAGAAATCTAACAGGTGGCTTGAAGCTGTTGCCTGGAACAGGTGGGGGAGTGCCAGGGTGCAGTGACCTGCCAGCCCAGACTGTGGGAGCAGGGGCTCCCTCCACCCGGCACAGGTGGAGGTTGTCCACCCTCAGCCCTGATAGTGCAACGCTCCTTTTGCTTTATGGCTCTCCTTTGGAAACCTGCCGGCTGAAAGGTAACTGAGCTGCCTTTCTAACTCTCTGCAAAACTTTCTAAAGCAACCTGTTCATGCTGTGGGCCCGCAGAGATCGCTACTAAACTGGGGTGGGGAGAAGGGAAGCGAGTTAGTTTCACAGTATTTTCTCCTGAATGGCAACAACTGAATTAACTTTGGATATAAAAATGAGCAAAGCAGTGTGTTTATAGCCATAAGACTCCTGATGACAATGCCATGAAAACTGTTTTCTTTTTTTTCCTCTCCCCTGGATTTGTTGGCACACCAGGTGTGAGGTGCTCTGAATCCAGGCTCATTTCAGCATGGGCTGGAATACTGTTACTGGGGGAAAAACAGAAGATGTTTGTGCTGATGTACAAAAAGCCTCATTTGTAGACTTGTAACAAGTTACGTCCTTGATGCTTTGTATTGTTTGACTTTTGTTTCTTGCTTCTGAGGTTTCTGTTGCTATTTCAAGATTTTCTGCAATGTGGACTTTCTTTGATCTTGTTTTGTTTGTTCTCAGTATTTTTGCAATCCAAGCAGAAGCAAATGGTATTTGGGAAACAGTAAGTTTGAACTTTTCAGTGATTGCTTATTGCTGCTAGGAATTCAGAACATACATTTTTTTTGTTTGTTTGGAATACTGCTGATTCTTGTACAATCTATGAGAAAGAACTAGACTGTTGGGGGATTTTTAAACTTTCTTTGAATTGGTGAATAAAACTACAGTATTAATTGAGAAATTCACTAAGTATAGTAGTTTGAGCTGGCAGTCTTGTTTGATGGTTGTCACTGTTCTGTTCTTAATTCTGGAAGCCTAAAATTAGACCACTAAATCCAGACCTTCATCTTTCAGAGGTCTGGCCTGAGTTTATTTGGGGGGATTTCAACACTAAAGCATTTATTTCAGCTGTGTTGCAAAGCACTTAATTTTTCTGTCACTGGTGCTACTAGGAAGTCCCTAAATATGGATGTAGAAACCTGCCAGTAGGCATCTATTTTCTAGGGTCTTGAACAGGATTCTATCTCTCTGAATATATTTGTTAGTTATTTCCATGTTGGCTAAGAAAACTTTGGTGTTTTCTCATTCCAATATTTTCTTTTCTGTAAAAGTTGTCAACAATCCCTAGTTCCCTTTGAATATAGCCTGGGAGATCTAGTTTTGTTAGTGTTCAGTTATTGTGTGGGCTACAAAACTCTGTGTCTGATAGTATGAAGTGGCCTGGGATCTCAGCAGAGCTAAGGTTCCAGTCATATAAAGTCTTAACAACGTATGATGTTGTTATATTTATATATTGTTGTTATATATATTGTTAGATGTTCTATCTTGTTGTATATATGGTTATTATATGTAATATTCCATATTATGATCAGGCTCCCATGGTAACATCCATGTTCCAGAGAAATTTGGAATGAAACTGTCCAGTAATGAAAAAAGCATTTTTTACATTTTCCTGTAAAAGGACTAATTCCCTTTGGCAGCTGATAGATTGAGCTGTGTGTAATTTGGGGGATAAAATATAAAAAAATAACCTGTAAAAAGGAAAGACTTTTAGTCTTCTCCCCAGTCCCTTGCCCTGATTGTAAGGCTTGGAAATTTTTGCAGTCATTGGAGTCTTTAATATTTTTTTAAGTTTTGCTTGTTTTATTTGTGAGGAGGTTTGCTCTTGTTTCTGAAAACTTCATTGATGAGAACTGTTTGTGGTGGGTTGTTTATCTTTCAACAGACTGAAGGGAAAGGATAGCTTTATGCTTTTATTCCTTTAAGGAGCCATCAGTTTGATGTGCATGACTTTAAAGGGCAGGTAAAAGTGTCTCAGAGTGAAATGAAATTACAAATTATTTATCATTTCCACTTTAACCACTTGATCTTTGACTCGTATTTGTTAAACCCTAACATGTGTTGAAATGTGTTACACGATGTTATTTGCCATAAATAAAGATCACTTTTAGTTAAATTGTGAGACTTGCAAGTGCAGTAAATGGATATAGTTGGTGTTACTTTCAAAGTGAGATAAAACAGGGTAGGGGAAGGGGGAGGAGAAGAAACCCACACAGCCCTAAACCGGAAGGACAGGTGGCAAAAGTACCTCCTTCATGCTTTATTTAAGATAGGACACTAATAAGGGTTATGACCAAAGGCATTAAATTCCTTTGTGGGTCACTTATAACAGCTCATTCAGTAACAAGGAAAAATCATCTTTCTGGAAACTATTTCTTTGCTATATTGCTGAGATACTGCATCGAAACATGATTTTTCTGCAGAAGAAAGAATTTTGAAGGTGGAAAGGTAGAACTTCACCTTTGCAGTGGCTAAGCTGTCTTCCCAGGGCAGCTGTCACAAAACATTTGTTTACAGTTAAGGGAAAATAAAAGGAGTTGCCTATGCTATATCCAGTAATGACAATGCCAGCAGAGACTCCATGTTGTCAAAATGAGTGGAAGTAATGTTATTGCAGAGCTGGGGCTAGCAGTGGCTGCTGGGCTTTGTCAACCCCTGAGTGGAGAGTGCTCTGAAACACGCTCAGCTGTGGCTTGGACCCTGGAAAGCAGCAGCTTGCTGGCATCATGGCCAACACCAACCACTGTCGTTGTATCTTTCTGTGGACAACATGCATATAATGTTATAAGTTGGTTTAAAGAAAACTGGCAAAGATTTAATGCTTAGAAGTCTCAGGCTGAGACAGTGTCCTATAACTGAAACTTGACTGCCTCAGAAAGAAAAGTCAGACAAAGTGAGTTATCTTACATGCACTTCAGGTGTGATACTGGGCAACTTGAAGGTCTCTGGAAGATGATCCCTGTGGAATTGTAAGGAAGCTGGTGGAGTGAGAGCTAGAGTTCAGATACTTGAGATTACTGTGCAGAGGAGCCACAGAGGGTGTGAGATGGCAGTAGCTTTTAATCTATTATTAACTCATTTGAGGCTGCAATTTGTTCCAGCTGAGGAGAACAGATGTTGCTGTCTTTGTCTCCAGTTAAATGCAAGAGCTCTCCAGGTGTCTGACCATGACAGTCAAGTCTGGGCAGTGTGTAAAACACGTCTGTGTTAGCTGTAACTGGTTTAAACTGGTCTTTTCTTTTGTGCCTGTTTTTCCACAGACTCCCTGTTGGATTAAATCAGATACTTGAATGTACCAGTGAGCAGGCCAACATACGGTGTTTATGCACTGCTTTAGAGCAGTCTCAAATAAACCTGTGCTTCTTGAAAGACATAGGAGATGTTATTCATACACAGACAACTATAATAAAAATGAGATTGTAATTCTTTTCTCTCATAATAGTTCTGTATTTTTCCAGCCCTGAAAAAGCCTTAAGTTTATAAAAATGATGCAAACATTCCTCCCATGTGTATCTGGATAACTATTATACTAATAGCTATGTTTTGGGGCCTTCCTTAAGACTGTATCTGTTAGTACTGGAAACTCCAGGCAAGATCCAGGCTGTGTAAGGTTAGCTGTTGAGCAAAGATGCAGTAAGATGTCCTGCTGCCACAGAGCAGTGTTCTGCTGCAGTGTATGGGAATGATTTTGTAATGAGTTACAGCTGAGTCCCCTGGGCTCATCCAGCACAAGGACGGAATTATCTGTTTTATAACTAAATTTTAGACTTTATCAGAACGTATCTAACCACTGTTTCTATGAAAATTTTGTTTACTGAATGAGGAAATGTCATATTGGCAAAATTGTGAATATGCTTTTTTAGCTCATCCCTAGTTCCTCTTTGCTGGTAGGAAGGATGTACGCTGGCAAAAAGGATTCTAGCTTCCCCCTATGCTGGCATAAGTCTCTTTATTCAGACTAGTAACATACAAGAAATCAGCAATCTGGTTTGCCAAAAATCACGAGGTATCCAAATAGGAGTGATTCACTTTGCTCTGGCAGAGCTGGCCCTGAAACCTAATTTTTAGTCACCAGTTTTCATCCCAAAACAGTGACAATTCTAAACTGGGATAAAAAGCTGTCCCTCTACCTTAGAATGTGCAATTAAAATATCACAATGTTTTGCTTAGGAAACTCGGTGTGCTCCCCAGGATCCCTGGCTGCTGCTGTGTGAAGCTGACAGGGGCTGACAGTTTTGCTGCTGTTAATCAGTGGGGGCTGCTAGTGAAACGAAAAGGATTATATGGGTTTTATTCAGCAGCTTTGTGGGGTTCCCTGGTGAGTGGGAGACTGTTCTGCGAGTCACAGGCTGGAGTCAGGCAGCTGGGAGCTCAGGTGGCTCTGAAACCTGTGGGTCCTCACATCCAGCTCCTTATTGCTGAGGAGCCAGGTAGATAAGTTACAAAACAAGCAGATTTCCAGCCCTGCCTCTACCTGTGTTCTGTCAAAAAAGGTTTTCTGTGATTCTGATCTTGTTGGCATCTGACATGGGAACAATCTGCTCTTTGGATGAGCAGGCAAAACCTACAAGTTCATCTCTGCCTGAGAAGCAATCCATAGCAACGTGCCTCTTACTCATTAGGCCTTATTTGAGTTTCATGCTATGTTGACCACAGACATGTAGCTCCTTGCTGTCCTGGAAAGCAGACAAATCTCTATTTGTGGCTTACTGTAGGTGTAGTTAGTGCAGGTATGCAATTTCTCTTGGACTTGGCCTGTGATGCCTTGTGACTGTACAGCAGTGTGGTTCAGTACATTCATGCACATAAGAAAATGTGGATTCTTGTGACTTGCTGCATGTTTGAGAATAGCTGTAACCATAACTGTGTTGATTCACAGGCTCAAAATTTTGTGACTTAATTTTTAATTTAATATTCTCTTTTAATATCTGCTCTTGAAAAGGGGAGGTTTAAAAGTAAATGTCATTGTTCATATGCCTGTTTAAAACATTGGTAATCTGTATCTGCATACTTAAATTCTATTTGAACACTTTTTTAACCTTTGAGTGATAGTTTCTTATTTAATCAGCTAGTTTGCAACAAACGGCCTGGAAATCACATGTAATCCACAAGACCTTCCTTTATAACAAATCCTCCCTAAAATAAAATGAGACTAACAGCAAGAAGAAAATATAAGTTTCTTCCCATTATCACAGTTTATGTGTTTGTTTTGGCTTTTTTTTAAAAAAAAAAAATTGTATGTATGGAATTTTGTGAAGACAAATAGCTCAATTTTTAGTGAGAAGTTTGCTGGGTTCCTGTAAAAGCTCTGTATTTCTAGTAAGTCATTCGACTAACCATGTGTTTTGTTTTGTGTCAGTAGATATGTACCTTTGCGTAGCTGTTCAAGGCTTTTATTGCCCGAGGTCCCCTGGATATGCTTTCGCAGTATAAAGACTGGTTATTTTAACCTAAGTTGTCTTGGGCTTCTGTTCTTTGTCTTGATTAAAAGTTTTCAGGAACTGCTGCAGGTGTATACTTAAAGGGGAATATGAAATAACTCAAAACAAAAAACCACCCACAACAAAACACGAAGCAGCATATTCTTGGTATATTTCCCCCAGATTTGTTGATTTCACAAACGTTTTTTTTATGCTGGTCTGTTGAAGTCAATAGCTGAATATCTATCTGAGGTCTCCTGCATGTCTTGGGGAACACTGTAAGTGATCCCTCAGCAGCTAATCCATAAATTCGTAATTTTTTTCTATGACCGACAACAAAAAAGATTATATCTTTCAGGGAAGCAGATGGATATTTTCTTTCTTAGAAAGTTGAGAGTTTTCTGTTGAAAACATGCTATCCTCCAACTGTACTAAACACTTTCTGTGCAAGAGAAAAGCAGGGCAGGTAAAAGACCATGTCAGGACCTGAAATGAAACTTTTTCTTAAAGACGGTTCAGAATCAATCAGAATCACCAGCTGTTTAAATTTCAAGTTGTAAAATGAGGGGATAAAACAATGGAGTCTACCTCTTCAAAAATTAGTTGAGGCAGTTTTTTTGATGGGCAAACCTATGTCCTGTTTTCATTCCTGTGACGAATGGAAAAACCCATGTTTTGATTTTACACCTGGCTTCAGTGTTTCATCATTGTCATGTCCTTGAAAACAGCTTCCATTTGGAAGAAAAGAAAGTTTCACAGCTGTTAGGAAACAGTTCCAAAGACAAAGCTCATTGAAAACAAACTAATTATCACAAAGCATGATTTTTCTCCAAGACATTTGGGTTGAGAGTTAACCAGTTCTTGGCTTTTGAGCTTTTGGTCATAGCCATTTTCTAATAGTGTTTTGTGGAACAAGTGTATAGCCTGTCCTGAAGCTGCTTCAAGCAAGGTACAGTTTCTAATTGTCACCTAATTATATTGAGCATTTCTGCACCTTTAAGCAGAAATTAAATGTTAAGCGAGAATTTAATGTGTATGTTCCTTCTGCAATATTTTTGCTATTTTAACAACAAAAGTTGAGAAACACCTTTTTAGAAGGCCATAAAAAGGAAAACCCCGAAGTATATTGTTAGCATTAATAAACTAGTAATCTACAGTATTGTTCTACAATGAAGTCTCTATAGAGTTCCGCTGTGGATATAACTTTTCAGAGGAAATTCATCCCATAGAATTAAAGACTAGCTGTCAGAGAAAAATACTGTAATCTATAACCTTATCTAGGGTTATCATATCTCTGGGTATTCTATCTTTTTCCAATTGGAAGTGGTGGATAATAGAAACTGAGTGTCATGGACTTCTGTGGTGGATTTCCAGATATGCAAATCATCTGTATTGGCATCTGAGGCTTTCTATTACATTCAATGCATTGTACTGCACTGCATGTGTGTTATCCAGTGTGTGTGTGATTACTTCTTTTCAGGGCATCCTATACCAAGATCTCTTCTTGGTTGTATCTTGGGCATAGTTGGACAGTACAGCTTTGTTTTTGCAACTGTCAACCTTTTTTCTCTCCTATATAACCTGACATCTACAGTGGCAATTTCACAGAAGATAAATCTGGCAATATGTGAAGTACCTTGTGGAGAACAGGGAAGGAAGGAGAGAGAGGAAGGGAGGGAGAGAGGCAGAAAACTGTCACTAACCAGGCTTAGTAATTTTTCTTTTTATGACTTAAACTAAGAAATGCAGGCAAAACTGGCCCTTGGAAATTGGCTTCTTCTGGTCTAGGAGAAGGGATATTGTCTAGGAATTATGAAGTTTTGGTTCTGACCCTGCTGGATCATTTAAACAAAACCCAATTGTTTTGTTTCTCTGTCCCTTTTCCACCCATGGTTATTACTGTGGGCTCTAAATGTAATTTGTGCTGTTTGGGGGCTGAGTGGTTTGCATGGTGCTTAGCGCAGCAGAGATCAGTGCTGGTAGGAGCTAGAGGGCTCCACATTATGCATAAAAAATTCCAGACAAACAACCCTACCCAATTAGTGTTCTTGAGACAGATACACAGGTTAAAATATTGTTTATGGGAGCATACCATAGCAGATGCAGGGGAAAAAAGCACACTAGTTAATGAAGTTTTGTAACTATCCCATTGCGATGAAGTGTCATTCAATTAAAAAGAAAGCCATTTAGAAATTTCCAGTGGGCTCAAAACACAATTCTGACTTCACAATTTCTATCCAAAACAGCTTGTATATATGCAGCCCTTTGACACAAAAACAACTTTAAATGTATTGAACTCCTTGAAGCTGGAGATTTCATTGTGTCAGCTACCCACTGTGTATATTGTGCTGAAAAAATCCAACACCTGGCACAGAAAGATTAAATCAACCTGGTTTTCTTCTTAAAACATTCTCCAATCAGACTCCTATTCAGCACACAGCACTGCTCTGCCATTACTGAAGTTCATAATGACATTTTTCTTGCTGCAACAGAGGAAGGCTTTTTTTTTTAAATTACTTGTACTATTTATGGACCATAATAGGGCCTTGACTGTTGTGAATCATAAAATTCTTGTCAAGTGATTTCTTTGAAGAGGTATGTAGTGGTCTGGATGTTTGTACAGGAATGGCTGGTAGTGGCAAATTGGTTACTGATTCAGGTTGTATGCTATTTTACTCAGTGCTGAGCAGCCAAACTTAAGAGCACAGTGTCTCTAAATTGGGATTGGCTGTTCAACTCAACTAGTATTAAATCTTCGTCTGGGAAATTGCTTGCTAAGGGATTTCCCTCCCCTCATACCTTTTGTTATGTGTGTGATTCTAATGACTCCTGATTTATGAAAGACAATCTTAGGAAAAGAGATGAATTGGCTTGGCATTTGCAAAAATGGATCTTGGTGTGCAGGTGCAATACCATTGAGGGACAAATGTAATGAGGAAGACTCTTGACTTAAGACAAGGGAGTCAAATGGATATTAATTGAAATACAGAATTAGGGGATATCTTGACTGTGGGAGTAAGGAATGGTTAAAGTGTATTTCTGGGTGGTTTGGTTACTGTCCAGCTTTGGCCTGCTAATTTCAAGGTCCAAACTTTCCTGTTATGAAATTACCTTAATAGTATATTATTAGACTTATGACTGCTGAACGACTCAAGTTCTTGGCCCTTTCTAACATTAAAAGATAAGACTTGTAAAGGTATCCTAGTCTCTTTCTTGAGAATCATATAGTCTAAATTTTATTGAAAATCAGTAAGACTGCATAACTTATCTCAAAATAAGTAGTACAATTATGGATCTCTAGGATGGTTTTGGAAATATTACATCAGAATATTTATTCTGAGGTAAATTGTGGGCAGAAGGATGAGTAGTCTGAAAGCAAAGTGTATTAAAATCTGTAGCTTTTTCTTGAGATTTCTGTATTAGTTTTCTCCATCTGTTTAAGTACCTGGATTTCTTGAATTTACTTTCCACGAATGTTGAAGAAACCATCTAACCATTCAATCTGAAGCTTCACATTTCTCAAGTCAAGGGTCAGGTTCTGGGAAAGAACAGGCATGGTAGAGATGGAATGAATCAGAATGAATTTAAATCAATAACAACTGGGCTATTGTCAAAATTTGAGACAATGTTCCAAATACAATTTTTCAGACAGGGGTGTCTGCAAAACGAATGTCCTCCCTCCCTCTATAGGGGGAACCAATGTTTGTTATTTCCTCAATAAATGTGTATATGTTGTGGAATTGCTTAACACAGAGGGACACTTCTTTCATAGGAATTGCTTTAAGTATGATGAGCTTTCTCAACCATGAGACCCTCTGTGGAGACCAAGGACTGCTATAAAGAGAAGAGATCCATCTGACTCAGTGGGGCAAACCCATGTTTGCCAACAGGCTGGCCACGGTGTTAGAGTGTTTTCAACTAGGAATTACAGGAAAGGGGGGTGTCAACTGATGAAAAATTGAGGGCAAGAGAGACCTTGTAATCAACAAAACAGATGAAGTGGGCCTGTCTCAAGCGTATGCACAGAAATAAGGGAGTGGTGAGAAGACAGTGTGATAGAGGAAACTTTCATGGAAAAACTGGGAAATTGGCACAACTGGAGTACATTTCTGAAGTGCCTGTACACCAGTGCTTGCAGTGTGGGAAACAAACAGTGTCCATCTGTGTCTGCAGGGCTACAATCTCAGTGGCATCCCAGGGACAAGGTGGGATAGCTCACACAACTGATGTGTTGCTGTGGATGGATACAGGCTTTTTAGGAAGGACGGGCCGGGACAGTGACTAGGGTGAGTTGCCCTTTATATGAGGAGGTAGGGGAAGCACATGGAGCTCTGCCTTGGTATGGATGATGAGCCAGTTGAGAGTTTATGGGTTAGAATTAACAGGCAGACCTATGTGGATGTTATGGTGGATGTATGCTACAGACTGTCTAAACAGGAAAATGCTGTAGATGAGGCCTTCAGATATCTGGAAGAAGCCTTATGTTCTCAGGCTCTGGCCTTCATGAGGGACTTTAAACACCTCCATCTGTGCTGGAGGAGCAATGCAGCAAGGCACAAGCAATCCAGGAGGATTCTTTCTGGAGTGCGTTGATAATAGCTTACTGATACAGGCGACTGAGGAACCAATGAAGGGAGATGCTCTCTGGGACCTGATACATACAAGCAAGAAAGAACTGGTCACAAATGTGAAGGTCAGGGCTGGCCTTGACCGCAGTGACCTTGAGATGGGTGGACTTCAGGATCCTGAGAAGAAGGATTGAGGCAAATAGCACGATTGTAATCTTGGAATTTGGGAGAGCTGGCTGGCCTATTCAGGGATCTGCTTGAAAGAATCCTATGGCATACGATCCTGGAAAGAAGAGAGATCCAGGAACCTGGATGATTTTTCAAGAATTACCTGCTCCAAGCTCAAGAACAATACATCCTGATTTCAGAAAAACAAGCAAGGATGGCAGGAGGCCTGCATGTATGAACAAGGAGCTCCTGACAGAACTCAAATATAACAAGTAAGAATACAATACATACAGTCAGTTAACCCAGGATGAATACCAAAATACTGTCTGAGTGTGCAAAAATGAGGTTAGAAATGCCAAAGCCTGCATGTGGTTGAATCTGGCAAGCAACGTGAGGGAATGAGAAGGGCTTCTACAGATATATTAGAAGCAAAAGCAAAACTAGGAAAATATGGACCTGGTACTGAATGGGGTGTCCTGATGACAAAGAAAATGGAAAAGGCTGAGGTACTTAATGCCTTCTTTTCCTTGGTCTTTACTGGTAAGAGTTGCCCTCAGGAATCCCAGCCCTCTGAGACTCCTGGGAAAGCCTGAAGCAAGGAAGGAGGATCAGGTTAGGGAACACTTAAACTGGATGGACAGAAATAGGTGAGACCTGATGGAAATGCACCCATGGGTGTTGAGGGAGCTGGCCCATGTCATTATGAGGCTACTCTCGATTGCCTTTGAAAGGTCATGGGGTTTGAGATGAAGTTCCTGTGGACTCTCATCTTCAAGAAGGGCAAGCAGGAGGATCACGCAAACTACAGGCTGGTCACCTTCATTCTGCCTGGGAAAGAGATGGACCAAGGGGAGAGCAGTGGATATTGTTTACCTTGACTTGAAAAAGACATTTGATAGTCTTTCCCATAACATCCTCATAGAGAGGCTGAGGGAGTACAGGCTTGGTAAAAGGACAATAAGGTTCATTAAAAACTGGCTGAACTGTCAGACTCAAAAGGTTGTGACTAGGAGCATGAAGGTCCAGCCAGAGGTCAGTCAGTAACAGTGCACCTCAGGGATAAACACTGGAGGCCATACAGATTAATTTTTTGATTTACATAATGGAGTAGAGTGCAACCACATTAAGCTTGCAGAGATACAAGCTGGGTGGAGTGCCTGATAGGCAAGTTGCCCAGGGAGTGAGGCTGTGGCATCTCTGACCTTGGAGTTACTCAAAATTCAGACACAGCCCTGAGCAACCTGCTCTCGTTGACCCTTCCAAGCTAGAGGAGTTGGCTTAGATGATCTCCAAAGGTCCCTTCCTACCTTTACAGTTCTGTTATTCTATGTTTTAAATAGTAAAATAGTTGAAGGAGCTGATCTGCTCATAGCCATTCCACACACATAGAATGAGCTTAAGTCAATAAACTGTATTTATTTATTACAGCTTGATTTGTTCACTTCAGAACTGAATATGCCGAATTATATTTCTCTTGTATTATATGTGCTATCCTGGTTAGGAAATGGATAAACTCACTTTTCTTCACAGACCCAGAAAAGTTTTGCAATTATTATTCCAGACTTAATTTGACTTCTCTCACTATTTTCAGCAGCTACTGTACTTCATTTCTGAGCTCAAGAGTTTCTGTCTACTGTAATGACTGCACTAACAGTCTACAGTTTTGGTTTCTTGAAATAATTCTGAAAAGTTGTATTAGCAGAAAGACTTACTACTTTGAAATCCAACATCTTAATGCATTTTCTCCTATAAATCTAAAAAAATAATCTTTGGTGTTTTTTCCATATGTGTAAAGATAGCTGTAAATACTGACAGAGTACTTTTCATTCTCAAAGTGCTCTAAATTTATTGGCTAATTAATATTCACAATACTTTGGGGAGATTTGTGTATTTAATTATCCTTATTTTACAAGATCTGGGAATATGAAATAGTGGCACATGGGACCCAAAAAGCCTTTGTTTTTTTGTTTTGTTTAGGTTTTTTTTCCCATTGCCCCCCCAGTACCAGAATTGATTTCTTGCATGATGCATCAGAAAGTGTACAAGTGGAAAGAGAAATGACCTTGAACTGAGTCAAGATCTGCTCTAGCATCTAGTTTGTTCTCAAGCAGAAAGATTTCTGAAGCCATGAGCTTCCTTACTTTTATTCCATGACACCAACACCAGTGAAATTTGTCTTGAAGAGGAGACAAATAGAACTTCATTGGTCCATTTGTTTTGGAAGTTGTTGCAAGTTTTTTCTTATGCTCTGTTTTGTAAGCTTTGCTCATGAGCATGTTGCAGTGAGTGACAAATGGATAGAATAAAATAACATTTTAAATAATAATTTGTTAGAGATTAGAACCTGACATTTCAGCAGCATTTCTGGTTTGTGTTCCTTCCTAATTGATCATTTCTTTCCAGAGAGAAGAAAAAGCCGAGTAGGTACTCAGTTTTTCAGATTGGAAGATTGATTAATTGTGCTAGAAAGAGGTTAGTGGGGGTGTGTGTGTGTGTATGTATACTCTTCCAAGTATGCTATAAATTGAGGGTGAAAGGAGTTGAACTATTTGGCTCCCACACAGCAGTAGCATACTGAATTCTTTCATTAGCATCCTTATTAACAAACAACAGGGCTTTGTATAGTGATCCTTGACAATTCACTCAGCCTTCTAATACAGGAAAGGAAGTATTTTACAAGTGTTAATATAAATATAGATTGTGTAGTTAAACTGACTTGGTCCCTCCCGTGTAATGAAATGAGTCCCGTGGCTTATCATCTTGTGTTTTTAAAGAAAACACAGGTATTGAAATTTGTATAGCTCCATCTCTCTAGATAGCCTCCTAATTTGGCTCTGGAGAACACTGATTGTTTTGTGGTCAGATATTCTGCACTTGTGAGGAGAAAGCAAATAAGTCTTTATTTATTAGGAAATATTGCTTGCTCATATCAAACATCTTACACTTGCTGGCTTTGAGCAAATAAGTTGTGGCACATGATTAGCCATTCCCTTAGCCTCCAGTGTTGTGTTGCTTTGGTACTTCTATGGCAGGGAGTTACTCTTGCTCAATAACCCAGATGCTGGTGTTTACCTATGAAAGTATTCATTGATACCATGAAATAATGGAAATAATATAGATATCAGCTGGAAATAATATAGATGTATTGCCTAGATGCTTTCATTTTGTTTCTTGAGGAAATATTAGGCTATGTTGGAAAGTTTGTGGTATGTGAGGTAACTCCAGAACTCTTCATGTCTCTCGCTTTCTGATAAGTGCTGTTAATCTCAAGTGATTTCTTGATTAAGACTAACTTATCAAACGTTGTTTTATTTTGGGTCTGTATGTCTGTGAATTAGCTACTGATGGACTTTCTCTTGTGGTTTATGATACATTTGTTATATAGAGTAATGCTATCAGGTTAAAAGCTGGGGTCCCAATTTAAGGTAGAACTGTCTCATATCCTTAGTCTTATGCAGACTAAAAAGTGTTGTGAATAATGTCATAAAATGTCTTTGTTTGGAAGGGACCTAAAAGATCATCTAGTTCCAACCCCCCTGCCATGGGCAGGGACACCTCCCACTAGACCAGGTTGCTCAAAGCCCCATCCAACCTGGTCTTGGACACTCCCAGGGATATGGTTGGCTTTCTGGGTTGCAAGCACACACTGCCAGCTCATGTTGAGCTTTTCATCAATCAGCACCCTCAAGTCCTTTTCCTCAGGGCTGCCCTCAATCCTTTCTCTGTCCAGCCTGTATTTCTGCTTGGGATTGTCCCAACCCAGGTGCAGGACCTTGCACTTGGCCTTGTTGAACTTCATGAGGTTGGCATAGGCCCATGTCTCAAGCCTGTCAAGGTCCCTCTGGATGGCATCACTTCCCTCCAGCATGTCAGCCTCACCCCACACAGCAAGCTTGCTGAGGGTGCACTCAATTCCACTGTCTGTGTCGCTAACAAAGATGTTAAACAGCACTGGTCCCACTACTGACGCCTGTGAAACACCACTCATCACTGGTCTCCATTTAGACATTGAGCTGTTGACCACAACTCTTTGAGTGTAACCATCCAGTCAATTCCTTATCCACCAAGTGGTCCATCCATTGAATCCATGTCATTCCAGTTTAGAGACTAGGATGTTGTGTGGGACAGTGTCAAAAGCTTTGCACAAGTCCAGGTAGATGGCATCAGTTGCTCTTCCCTTATCCACTGATGTAACCCTGTCGTAAAAGGCCACCAAATCTGTCATATGAATCTTGAATAACGGGATTTTTTATTTTGCAGGATGGAAAAACCTGTTTTGTTCCCAGGTCTCTTTGTTATTTTGCTTTTATTCAAGCAGAGGGGGCTTGTGAAGTGTGTGTAGGAGTATCCTTGTTGAAGTGCTGCATGCTTCCATTCTAGGGCTGACCAAATTTGTTGCGCTGATGATGGTCGTACCTGTGTGTTAGTACAGACACTGGTGTGCAGGGGGGATTGCAGCTGGGCATACTAACACAGACCACACCTCATCCTTTTTCCCTTTTTTATGTGCCATTATTGAGGAAAAAAGAGAAGAGGGGAGTAAAGGTCAGTAGAACCAATAACAATAGAATATTTATAGTGGAGTTAAGTAAAAAATTTTATAATGTTATTTTTGAGTGATATATCATACAGAGCCATGTTCCCAAAATGATAAAAAAACCCCACCAAAACAAAACAAAAAAACCCAAAAACCGAGTGCTGCACCAGTCAAGAGCGCTCATAAATGTCAGGCAATGCTGATTTTTAACCAGCTGAGCCTTCACAGTAGCTATGTGATCTTCTAGCTTTAAATAAAATATTGATTCATGCAAATGACAATATAACAGACTTTGACGTCCCAAAATATCCCCTCACACCCCACTTCAGCTTCCTCCCTCTTTTTCCCTCCCCCTTCTTCATTGCCCTATCTGCAGTAAAATACCAAACCACTATGTACTGCCATCCCCTGTGAGACCTTCTAAAAATTCCTGTTAAGACTTGTATGCAGACAAAGACAATAAAACGAACAAAGTAGTTCTGGCACTCTATCCCAGCACCAGTTTGAACTTGTGATCAAGTTGAGCTTATATACATTGTTGAGCCTATTGTAAATAAATTCTGAGCATGTCCTGGTTGGACAAGGAGGGACATCAGCTGGTCTGCGAAGCTCTACGGGCAGATGTAAGTGAAGAGCTAAAGGTAGCAATGATCTAGGGAGGTTTATGCAGGTAAAATGTCTGGTAACTTCTATTCTTGTTGGCTTGAATGGGAAATAAGTTGCACATTACCCTTTAGGACCTGACTTGTGATGGTTTTGATTGTGATGGTTTTGAAAAATGCTGAGAGCAGATGTCTGTCTCATTCTCTTGACTTGTACTGAAGAAAATGAATTTAACACTGAGGATCTTTGGAAATCAAAAATGAAAGTGGTGGAAAGAACTTACTGGGTTAGCAAGCTTATTACTTTCTCTTTTTTTGCTATGCTAACAATTATGTTGTACATCTCAAATGAAACAGTTTAAAATAAAACATTTCTAGATTCTCTCCTTATATCTACAAGTCTATTCACAAATCTTTTCTTGCATCTGAAGCTTTTCTGAACTCTAGGCAGAATGTGTCTATTGGCATTTCTCATCAGTGCTCTTTTGCTTAAACTGTTTTCTCCTTCCCAGAGCTCTGGCATTTACTGTTGAGATACCTTCATTTTGCTAAGCTGCAAAGGCAAGTCCTTCTAGTTGGTTTTAATGAGTGGCTTTTTAATTGTTCTCCTTCAGGGCTTTTTTTGGTTAAATGGAAAAGTTGTACAGAACCTTCCAGATAAGGTCCCACCAGGGCTATGTATGATGGTGTTTTAATTTTCTCCCTGACAACACCTCTTACAATGTGCCCTGTCTTTTTTACAACCGTGTCACTTGCTTTGTGAGCAAAGCAAAGACTGAGTGTGCCCCAACCTCAGCAGAGCACTCCATATGGCACTATGTGGGAAAAGCACCAGCTAAGCTGGTGAAGAGGGTGGTTAGTACAAAGGCTTGGTTGGGAGTGACTGAAGGAGACAAGAAACTGTGTTGAAAGAAGCTGTAAGGCTGGAGGGAGGTTACTAGCGGACTTCCTCAAGGACTGCTTTTGTCGTTCATCTTATTTATTATTTTCACTAATTATGAAAAAGTAAGACAAAACCAAGAATGTGTTAATGAAATTTGCTTATGACTTGAAGTTGGAACTACGTAAGAGGAGACCATCCTACAAAACTAACCCTGATCGAATTGGAGATGGGAAAGAATTAGTATTAAAATCATTGAAGTTATATATTTGGGGAAAAATAACAAGTACTCCCATGATTCTTCATTCACTGGGGGAACAACAAGTTTGAGGAACAAAAAGTTTGAGCTGTGTAATTTAGTCAGAGAGTGTCTGTGTGACTTGTTTCAAGTGTAGAGAGGTCTGATCCTCCCGCCACTGGAGGGAGACAAGGACCAATGAGAACAAACACAAGTAAATATCAGATGATGTGCAAATTCATGTGTAAGAGTTGTGGAAGCAAGGCTGACCCTTGTGATGTGGAGGGTATCACCTTGGATAGATTTGTCTTCCGTTGCACCATGTTTAGATGGACAGGGTATAAGACAGCGAATGTCATGTGGGAAGGGAAGATGCATGAGGTGTGCGCAAACAAGTACAAACCAAAATCAACTAGTCAGGAAATTCTGTTGTCTTGAATCAAAACAGTCTGAGGATGATGGAAGCACCTCTTAAATAGCTGATTTTAGTCTGTGCTCCCTGGAAAACTGCAATCAGGTTTTTTTAAAACTATTTCGTATCTAATTGTAGTGAAATTGTTCTGTATTCTGTGTTCTGTATTAATTGTTCTGTATTGCTGTTACAAAGCTGGTACTATTGCAGTTCAGCTAATAGACTGATTTATCTTTATTTATTTAATAGAAGATAAAGAAACTACAGACGAGCCAACAAGACTCCATTAAAGACAAGGCACGTGTACAGTCATGAATAGAGAGCAATATTAACACCAAAATTGAAGGGGAGGAAGTGTTTGCAAAGAAAAGAGAATAATCAGTTAATCCTGTCCTCTGCTCCAAACCAACAAAATTGCAATACTCCAAAATTTTCCTGCTCAAGAGTCAGGACATTAGATGGTAGTAAGACTGACAGACTGCAGCTAGAATGATTATTTTCTGAATGTGGGAAAAGGAATAAGGATAGATCAGACAGGTCCTAATGTAGTGATTGCTCCCACTGTTCTTTCCCACGCTGTTAATCTGGATGCCGTGTCTCCAGTGTGGAAAATGCCTTACAGCCAACACTGTCTTTCCAGGTACCATCCACAATGCTTGGTCACAGATGTCTATGGTGTATGAATTTTGTAGTCTATTTTAAAGGCAGGGTTGGAGAAAATGATTGCAAATCAAGAGATTTCTATGCAGTTTGAAAACTGACTTTTTTGTCTCATTTGCCAGAATACTACTCCCTGACTGGAAACTCCCTCCTTTCTTGTTTTCTCATTTCTTCCTCAGTTCTTTGCCTTTATGGTGACTTCTTTGGGTCAGTGTCTTTACTAAAAACAGATTACTTCTCTTTGTTGTAAAGCTTCTGGGGGCTTATATGAATGCTTGCCTGCTTTGGTAGAAGTCTCAGTGGTGCTATAGCAATCACATTCACAGGATTTAACACCTTTTGTTCAACTTAGCTCTGGTGATACTTATGCTAGTGTTTCACCTGGAGTCTGCAATTATTTTACTCCCTCATGAATATGTTAATGAATTATTTCACAATCTTTAAAAACAAATCTTTGCAGTCACAGAGCCAACTTTGCATCTTGGGGTGGTATTTAAATAACTTCATGGAAAATGTATAAGTCTAGGTTAAAAAAAAGGATAGTGAATAAATTCAGTGTGGCACGAATCTGAAATCTGCATTGCAAAAAATATTCAGTGCAAGTAAATTATGCATTTTTTTTTGTTACAACAGTTCAAAAAATATACTTTTAAATGTTACTTTAATTACTACCTTTATTCTACTGCTTCTAAATAAGATTTCTTGGCAACTTACTACCTGAAATCTGATATTCTAAATGTTTCCTTATTTCCTGCTGTAATATGTATCTTTTTATGATTACTCTCATATCCTAATTTTACTCTGTCAATCAAATTGGTATTTCAGCCTATGGTTTAACTATACTTATAGACAGAGGTGCATAATATTACTATAATTTTCTTAATGTCTTATATCTTCACTTAGTATTCTTTGTGTATGGACTTTGCTGTAGTTATTATCTGTAACCGACTTTATTGTTTATTTATGACATTTGAGTTATTTTTATTCTCAATAACTCCTGGACCTGGTATCAGACTAAGTATTGCATTTTTCTAAAGTTCATTAAATGAGTATCTTATATATAAATTGGAATATATCGGTACTGAACATACCAAGAGTTACAAGTATTTTTTGTATTTGTAGTTTCTGCTATTTTTGTGAACTATTAGAAACCTCATTAAAAAACTTGACAATAAAAACCATACAACCTACTTTCAAGATGAAAGTATTTCAAAGAAATCTAGATGTGCATATGTATTTTAATTAATATTGTATTTTTTCCAAAACCCTCAGCAGTCATTAGGCTTTTTTTTTTAAATTGACATCAGTGAGTTTGAACAAGAGTTTATATTTTACGATACTTTTAGCATGCTGGGGTGATTTAGGCAAAAAGATACTAATCCATGATTTGACTCGGGAGTACTTATTGCAACTCTTATGACCACTGAACTTCAATATCACGTAATCTGTACTATCAGCCCTCTGTGGGAAATAACAACAGTTATTTTCACTGATACTAGGGGAACTGACGGCTGGGGAACCTTCTTTCAGAGAAATGCTGTGATTTACTTGGACGTCCTTGGCAGAACAGGTCTCCCAGGTTCTAGGCTAGTGCTCTGACTCATCTTTCTGTTCACTCCCTGCATTCTAAATGCATCCTGTCCTCTCTCTATCAGCATCTTGATAATGTGATTTAGCTGATCTGTGTTATCGGAGCCATTGCTGGCTGTGTAGTTGTTCTTTAGCTCCATGAAAATGCAGGATGGGGAAGGGGAATCTCTTTCCTGGTGTTCCAGTTTACTCATAGCCTCAGTGGGTCTGCAGGTGATAAAGTACTGTAGTGGGGATAGTTGAAGGCAGCTGAAGCCTAAACAGTAATATTCAAGTGTGAGGAGGAAATACTTCTCCATTCTCTAAAAATAAAGAAAAAATGTGCTTAAAAACAACAGCAAGAACTTTGCCTCTTTTTGTGTATGAAATAATAGCTTTTAGGTTCTAGCTGTAATGTGAATGAATTGTATTCCAAAACACCCGTTACTCTGTATTCTAAAACATCAGTTACTCTTTTCTCTGTGTGTGCACTCAAGGGTGCAAAGGGTTTGGCACACTTTGGTGCGAAGGCACTCAAGGGTATCAGAACTTCAGAAAGATAATTTATACTGTTCTTTCCCACTGCAATAGACTGTTTGGTCGTAAATGTAACGTGGTAGATGTTTCTTGGTGAATTGTTTATGGTTTAAGCTCTTCCTAAAGATAGGCTGGAACAGCAATTGGCACTGTGACTTCATGATGAGAATCGCTCATGTCACAAGTATTATGAATAAGTTTCTGCTGAGCTCTTTGTCTTAGGGTGTTGTCAGCTCTGAAGGGAAGGGTAAAACGCTGATAACAATTACTCTGTGAAGTTTCCTGTGTAGCAATGTTGGGGATGAATGCTCTCCTCCTCTTCAAGATGGGCATTGTTTTAAAATGTGTTAGCAGATGTGTTCAGGTTAATCCTGATGTGTATTCTAAAGTGTAACAGTCTCCTTTGCATCAGGAACCAAGTTGTCTACCCCCCTACCAGTGTAAGCAATTCTTGTAGGGGTATGGACCCAAGCCCAAAGCCCTTGACCACCTGTGGAATGAGAGTTTTTTGATTATACTCAGAACATATTAATTTTGAAAGGAGCTTTATTTGAATGTAGATTCCAGGAACAAAGCTATCACCTGCAGGTTAAAGAAAACAATTTTCAAGTAAAATAAGTACTGTAATCTTAGACTGGGGTTACGAGTAGCTTTATAATTAGATGCTTGAAAAAAATTAATAAATCTATGTACAGGACTTGCTGTTATGCGTGTGTTTGTCTTTATTTACTAACATACCACTTTAATTCTGATTTTGAGTTGAAATTCACCATTGTGGAAGAATTGTGAGAGATCTGGATGTTTTGGATCTTGGTGTGAGCTCTACCAGGATGCTTATATATAGTCAGACAAGAGCTCGACTCATCTACAGTCTGAAACAACCGATTGTGAGTCAGATGTTCTGTGTGTTGGCAAGGGTCTGTGGCTGAGGGACAGATTTTTGTTGAATAGCCAGCTCTGTATTCTAAGAACGTGTAGGGAGACACTACCTGTGAATAACAATTTCCTATTTAACTGTTTCTGATATTTTTCTCTTTCTAAACAATGGTCATTATTGTAATATTTCTGTAATTTAGTTTAGCTTTTGTAAACCAACCAGTTGTGGAAAAAAGTATCTTACTGGGTTGAGATTGGATCAGTTGTATGTGTGAGAGGATGCTAGATAGATTGGCCCAGCTCAGCCTAAAGGGATGGTGACTATTTGTATGCTAACAAAAGTCTCAGTTCATTTTGAGAGCTCCACAGTTCAAGAATCAATTGGATTTACATATCCCAAAAGTTCAGGAATTGATTTCCTAAATGATGATATTCAGGACATAATGATCATATCTGCCTGTTATTATATGATCAAATATATTCCATGGAGGGTGAATTATTTAATCTCTGTGGAAACATGGAATTTTCATGATACATTAGAACTGTAATGGGCACTTTTTTTGTGAAGGAATGAAATTGTTCCATCTTCTAAACACATGATCTGTGATGCCTTGAAGGCTGCTTGGAGAGGTAGATAATTAGCTACCCCACTGCCTAGAGAAATAGCTTGGAGATTTTAGAAAGCCTTAAGCAAATGGTTTGGGATATCATACAAAATTAGTTTCAGTTAGGCTCAAATTTATCTAATTTAATTTAATTATTGGGAAAAGTAAATCTTTGACTGAGGAAGAGAAGGAAATCTGACAGAAGGAGAAGATGGCAAAAAATACACTGACATATAGACTGCAACAATTAGATACTGATGGATTTATAGCTGCCATTTACTTCATAGACATTCACCTCTAAGGCATCAGTAATGACTCTATTTTATAAGACTCTATCAGATTTAATACCCTAGACCACAGGTGAAATAATTACTTAACGGAATTAAACCTTGTTACTGAATATGGCTGTATCCTATTTTAGCAGACTATAAACTCAGCTGGTAAATCTGTAGCCTCCTGGGATGTTGAAGTCCCAGCTCGTTCTGCCTATTTTGCTTGAAGTTTTAGGGAGTCTCTGGCATGGAGCGGACAGTTATCTGAAAGTGAAGTTTGACAGTTTTGCCAGGCCTGGTTGCCTGTGTGCATGAACTGTGGTGGTTTGTTTTATGCTTGTGTGATGTCTCCAGCAGCTTTTCCAGCCCTGTCTTGGCTATGGGTGAATCAAATTTCATCTTAATCCAGGGAAGATGCTTGGGAGATTAGAGGAACAGGTGGTGCACAGCTGATTGCTGATGGCTAACTGTTAGCTGCCTCTTCAATATGCAGGGCTCAGGCAGAGAACAACAAGGAAAAGGAAATATATTGGAAGCAGCTCAGCCTTACCACTTGGCCTGTGGTTTGGTGGCTGAACTGAGACCAGAGAAACTGGGAACTGGCAGTTGTGTTGCCTGGGGTAGGTAGGAAGACTGCCAAAGCAGGACTGTACAAGCATGGAAGGCTGCTGCTGCACAGAGGATGAAATAGGGTATGCGGCATCTTGGGATGGTGTGGATGGGTCAGTGGTGTCTATAAAGGAAGAAAGATGTGCACATCACTGCTGTGATGATGGACAAGGGGAGTTATTACAGATAGAACTCTGCTGATTCCAGCAGAGCTTGTAAGATTTATACCCACTCTTCATTAGCTGAATTTCTGTAACTTCAGTGTTTTGCAAATTTGCAGGATGAATTTAGTTTCAAAGAAACTCAAAAACAGATTGAAATTGTTTAGGTAACCATCAGGGGTATAGGAACATATATAGTACATTGTTACTACAAAATACTGCGAGTATATAGTATTGAAAATATAGGCACAGTTTGAGACAATTTGTTATAAAGCTCTGAGCACAGGATTCCTTTGACCTGTAATTGTCACTTCTGAAATGCAGACTTGGAATACTGTCCTAGAAGTCCTCCTTGGGCCTTACAGCTTGGGGAAAGGAACTTTAAAACGTACCTTGTGGGGCTGAGAAGTGTGGTGTTTTGTTTTGGACATATCAATATATACTTAAACATTATTCCTAAAGGAATAAGCAACTTAGGGTTGTGTACAATTACATATTTACAAGAAACTGTATTTTATTATGTTGACTAGCTTTTTTGCATCTTCACAGTGTGATATCATTCCATCTACGTGTAGGAGATGCTTGATGAGTGCACTTTTGTTTTCAGTTCTAACCTCGAAAAAGTATTTTCTAATTGTTAAAGGATGAAAAAAGTGGTTTCAAAGTGAAGACTTGATATTGCTAATAAACTTAGGCCTGAAGATGAATCTAGTACTTTGGAGACCTTTGTTGAAGGAAAGGGAGTGAAACATGTTTTTTTAACTTCAATGCCATAATTTTCATTATTGACTTATCTCCCAGGTTAGAATGATAAATAATAAATCCTCTTTCAGCAAAGAATGAAAATGTTATTCTTGCATATAGATGTGCACCAGCATGCTTTGTTAGGTGCGGATGGGCCTTAATATGTGCTTAGATACTAAGAAATGTCTCAGTATTTGTGATAGCAACAGCGCCAGTAAAAATATAGACATGGGAACACATGCTGTTTGGCTTAGAGGCAAGAGGGAGCGAATATTCTCTAAGCATCCAGAGGGAGAATATTTGGGTTTTTTAAAGCGTAGAAAAACACTGGCTAAAAGCAAATGAGCTGCTAGATAACAATGAACAGTCCTTGGTAAGTCAGCGCTAGCTTTGCCTCACAAAAAGCAAAAGAAAATCTGCTCTGGATAACTTACCCTGACTTTAATAAATATCAAGTGTTCTCTTCCTTCAAGGCACATATTGACTTGCTAACCTTCTAATCTGTCTTTAATCTTTGTCAATATTTACCTCTTCATGCAATAAATACTGAGAAGTCAACAGAACCCAATTTCATCTCTATTTGTGCCATTTCCTTGCCCATTTCAGTGAAATTCACGTAGAGCTTGAGATGAAAAATTAAGCTTGTTATATAACTGCTGTTACACAGCTTATAGTAATAAACTCGATGAACCATTTAGACCTCTGGCTGTAAGCAGAACTCCCCCACTTCTAAAGAGCTAGGGAATATTAGGTATTTTTGACCTTTGATAGTATTTCTTGTGAGACTGAATGTAGTATTGCTGTACTGCTAACCAGTTGAATTCTGTATTAAATTAATTTGAGTGTATTATATGACTTCTAATAAGCTTCCTTAGATGGCTGGTTGACTAGACAGTTATGAAGCATCCTGTGTAAGCATGTGCTCCTCTAAAAAACAAAATGATTGCAAACATGTTTTTAAAAGAAAATACTGGTATCTGTTCAGATCACTGATCTCCTATGATGCTTCCTACTATACTCATCTGTTTTGCAGCTTCTGAGTAAAAACAGTGGAAAGAACCTGGGAAACTACTGCTTTTGTTTGTCATTGCCTTCAGTGTCCAGTCATGCTGCTGACTGAGGTGGTGGGAAAGGGACCTTCCATGGTGTCAAAACCTAGCTTGAGCCCCGTGATTGCTATGCAGATGCTGAATCGAGCAGTGCTGAGCTGCAGTGTGGTGTGGAGAACATAAGATAGCAGCTCTGTTCTGGCACTGAAGAGTCTTGAGTTAGATCTCTCTAATGCTGCTCCACATGAAATCTGAATAAGTAGAGCTGCTACTGTTGCCTCTCTTGAGGGTTTCGAGGATACGGGACATCTGCCTGCACAGAACTCAGCTGAGCTGGTCTTGTTGAATTTCTTCTGTCTTATTGCATCCATAAACTTCCTTAACAAAACCTCCAAGGGTCTTGTGAAAATGGTGAAAGTGAGATTTATTACAGGGTTGTTGCTCAGGGTAAAGCATTTACTCCTTGAAAACTGTGTGCTTGATTGCAAACAAATTGTTTTTTGAGCTACATAATGACTATATCAATGTGTAAGCCTTCCCTGTACATGTCTTTTGCAAATCTGAATGTTAGCCCGAGTCCTTCATGTGACAAATATAACAAGAGAAGTATAGTTCAGCTCTAAGAAGCAGCCACTCATATAGTGTGTGTGTGTGTGCATGGAGGGGAAAGTACAGTTTAAACACAGAAATGGAAGTACTGGTATAACTCCATGCTGGCTATGGTGAAATGAAATGTGAGAGAGAGGGGAAGGAGTTGAACCATATGAGAATGGCTACTGAGAAGAAAATGGGGCTTGGATTGCGATCTACTGCCCCTGGTTGTGATCTATGTCCCATCTCAAATCCCTAGTCACTACGTGGATGTCTGCTGTGGTTCATTGTCAGTGCTGAGTCGCTCATAATATGTGTCTTTGGTGCTGATTAGCAAACTGCCACAGACAGAAATTAACAAGACTGTAATGATTTTCATAGTATCTAATAGAACTAGTTGTGTATTTTCCAGCTGAATGTTTTCCCTTCAGAAAACCAAATAATTTTTAGGGGAATTACTTATTTCATTACTTATTTTTGGCAGCGGATTCTTGGAACACCTTGCTTCCCTTTGCATGCTTTCATGGCATAAAACTCAAAAGAATAGGTCAGCCATGAAAAATTGTGCAGTTTCTTCTCAGTTTGAGCCAAGAGAGATTTCAAACTGTAGAAATTTTATGTGACCAAAGAATCAGGGGGAAAAATTGGTGTCTTCTTGCAAAAGTAAAGAGACATCATGAGTTTGAGACCTGAATTACGTCTTGGGAGAGAACTGAGTTGAGATCCAGGCCAACTTTGGCTGTTCAAGTTAATTAGCACCATATCCTGACATAGCTACATTCCTTGATACTCATTAGTAGGAAATTGTAAAATAAATTATAAAACCCAAAGGGCATTAAATGTCTCCTGCCTCAGATACTGAAAACAAGTACTGTAGTAGGAATAGGGATAGGCCATTCATGCAACTGCTTTCCCTTCCTCTGAAATTTCATGTCTTATTAAAAACCTTCCCAGTAGGATTATTGGGCTGGAATTACACATTAAAAATGAAAATGCAATAGTTATTCTCTTGTCTACAAAAATAAATTGTTATCATAACAATATATTTTTTAGAGAAGTCAATTATACCTTAAAGTAGGAGGAGGGGAAAATTTTTAGCAATGTCTTTGAGACTAAGCCTCTGGTGAAATGCACTGGATAAAAGAGCAGTGTTGTAGGCTGGGGGTACACAAGTATTTTGGTGCCTGCTTTTGTGAAGATTTGGGACTGATTGAATCAAACCCCCTGTGAGGGTGGCAGTCTCATTATGTTTGTTACAGGTTGACTGGTGTAATTGTTTTTTCTGAGGTTATCAGCATGTTCAATCAAAAAACTAATATGTGCATTATTGCTTTGCTAGTTTTTAAGCCCTTTTCTCATTATAGGTATTGATCTTGATTAAAAGCTGTTCTCCAAATGTTTGGTTCCATTGATGTGAAGCAATTCTTGCCTTCTCTCCTACCAGGGGGAAGGTATCTTCATTCAGGTTAATTGCTGATGCCTGGTGCTAAATGCAAATACTAGAGCATTGCTTGGGGTGAAAATTCAAAACTGGGGAGGAAAAAATATCCTTTCCTTCTGTACTTACCAGAACAGTGTGCTTTCCTTTGGCATTGAAATATGCCAGATAAAATGTCATTAATACTGTTTTGAAGACAGATAATTTTCAGCTCTTTGTCGGTAAATGTGTATTGTCTTAGTCCTGTACCAGAATCAGGGGGAGAAGATAGCAGCAGACAGCAGTGGGTATAGAAACACACAACAATCAAAGCACAATAGCCCAGTGCCAAAAGGAGGAGTGATGTACAGTCATGTTGAGTTTAGACAAAACCAGAAGCCATGCTATTGTAATCTGAAATGTGTGGGTGGGCTCTTGTGTCAATAATCATAATGATGTGCACAGACATAAATCTCTCAGTTTGAAGGAGCATTGAAGCCTTTTACAATAGATAACTTGTTAAAAATAATACTTCCTTAGAGACACGTACATGTAAAAATATATTCTCTATCCAATATTTTATTTAGTTAGGGCCTTATGATGATGTTTCATTTATTGTAACTTTATTTATCACGATAAAAGAAAATCTCTACCAGGTTCAAGATGTCCTGAAGTCAGTCTATCTACAAACTATATCCCACAGATTTACAGGCTAGAGAGAAGGATGAGTTAATCAGCACTGGTTCCTATAAAGCCTAGGAATTGTATACCAGATGGACTAGAAGGAGCTTTTTAAGGCTAGCAGTGCTATGTGGCTTAAAAATTTCCAGGATTGCTTGGTTTAAAGTGTTCATAAACTTCAGTAAACTGTCCCAATAGCAAATGATCCTCACTTACCATTTGGGCTTTATTCCATGTCTGAAATGGTTTTGTCTCTGTTTCTGGCTTTTGGATCTTGATAAAATACTTGTCTGTTGGATTGAGATCTTCCCACTATAGATTTCTGTGTTGTCTTGCAGGTAGTTAGAAGTCATTATTAAGTTACTCTTCTCTGTTACATAGACTGGGTTTTTTTGTTTTTCTGGTTGGATTTTTTTCCTGGTTGGCCAAATAATTTTGTGATACTTTTCATGACTCTTCCCTGAATTTTTCCATGGTATTTTTCTAGGTCCAAAGTAAAACCTGGAATCTTTTGTGACAAAATGAATGCTTCATGAATTCTGTTTCGAAATAAACCTCGATGAAATGTTTAACTTTTATTGCCTGTCTGGAAGATGCTCTTACCAATATTTCCTCTCAGCAGGCAAAACCAAGTCAAAAAATGGAGGCTCAGTTGTCTTGAAGGCTAAATGCCTTGGCTATCTGTGCTCTGTTGGTGTTGAATATGTGTATCTGCCCTCAAGTCAACCATAGTCACATGGCTCCTGCCTGGAAGCCTCCTGTCAAATTTAAACCAGGAACAACTTACCCAACGCGTGGACAGGAACCCATCACTTCAGGTTTCCTGATGGATTTTTCTTTTATTAAATTCAATATGTCATGATAAATAGATTTTTCTCTTTGAGAAGTGGGAGGGGAATGGGGAAAATTACTCCAGCAGGGATTCCTAAAGGGGCTTTACTGATAAGTGTGTCTCTCTTTCCAGGGGTTGTATTTCTTTTTGCAGTGTGCTCATGAGAACATGAGTTTAAGCCAAGTTAATACAGTGCCAGAAAAACTCGAGTCCTGGAGGTGATCATGAGAGAATTTCTCTTGTCCCTTATCACAGAACTGAGCTTTGCTGCTGCTGCTTTGACAGAGCAGCACCTTGTCCCAGCAGAACTCTCTTTCCTCACCCTTTGGAAGGACTCTTCATCGTGTAGGTACTTGTCAGCATGAGTGAAGGCTTTCAAGCCTTTAAGACAGAAAAGTGTCTCGGGTCCCTTAAGGCAAGAACTTTAAGTCATTTGCTGATTAGTGTGTCTCATGATCACAAAAGTCCTTGGGGCAAAGGTTATTTCTTGCAGTGCCAGACATCCAACTACTTTCCTGGCTACTATAATATTTGGGACAGAAAGCAGCACAAAATCTAAAAAAAAATAAAATAAAAAATACTTAATTTTAATATGAAAGTCTTATTTCAATCTAGCTTATACCCGTTCTTTAAAATACAATAGAATCATAGAATCATCATAGACTGGTTTGGGTTGGAAGGGACCTTAAATATTATCCAGTTTCCCCTCCTCCCCCCCCCCTCAAGGGCAGGGACACCTCCCACCAGACCAGGTTACTCCAAGCCCCATACAACCTGGCCTTGAATGCTGCCAGGGAGGGGCAGCCACAGCTTCTCTGGGCATCCTGTGCCAGTGTCTCACCACCCTCACAGTAAATTTTTTTCCAATATCCAGTCTAAATCTGCCTTCTTTCGGCTTGAAACTATTTCCCCTTGTCCTATTGCTATGTGCCCTTTTAAATAGAGAAAAGACAAGTCTCAGATGTGTAATTTCACCTATCTTCTATTGTTTATCTGTTGCCTGAGAAGCAGAGAAATTCTACAACATGCATCTCAAAAATGCATAAGCTATTTACCTTCACCAAAAATTTAGCTGAAAGTAAGATGAGTTAATACTGTCCTAAACTGAAATATTTTTTTTTAGTGATATTCCAAACTGTCATCCTTAATTTGCTTTATTCAACTCTAAATGGAGCTGCAACTATAGTAATAAGATGGGAAGATAATAGTCACCCTTATTATTTAAGGATTTCTCTTTTTTTTTTAAGAAGGTCTCATGTTAATGAAGCAGATGCTCACTATTGATCTCCTTTTAAAGAGCCAAAATAATTTATATTTAATTGAATGGAATGAATACTCTTTATTTTGGTTAAGTCTGAAAGTAAATAGAGGTATACTTGGACACAAATATTGATATAAAAATGCACTTAATCTTCTGCTTTGAAAAATATTCAGAGATACTCTGTATTCCTACCATCCTGAATCCCATTAGACAAACTCTTACAAGTCAGGATAAACTTTTAAGGTCAGACCTGCTTCTCCAAGGTATTGCTCCTTAAATCTCATTTGTCATTTATGTTCTCATTTGAAGTGCTACATGACAAATGACCTGGTGAAGATACAATATTTGCTGTGCACCACTCTCTGGCTTTAGTAAAAATTGAGATTTTGCTAGGAAATATTTTTCTTTCAATGTCTTTCCTGATGTGTTTGGATTTCAAGTAACATTTTCATTTTGTCTAGTTCTGTGTGGCATTATTCTGGTTCTTAAGAATAATCATTTAAATGTCATTCACAGGTAATGAATATAATTCTATTAAAATCATTAATTTTAGAGAAAGTTTCTCTGCAATAGAGGTAAAAAAAGCCACCCNTTTTGTATCTAGTTTCCACTATGGAGCATCAGAAGAATACAAAAGTCATCAATTGTCAGTTATCACACCAGTGACACTGTTTCAAATTTGATTTAACTTCAGATTAATTGAAACAGGCAGTATTGATTGTTGCCACTAAAAGAACTGCAAGTTATTTCATATGATAGAAGTCAAATGGAATGGTTTGGAAGGCAAGTCTAACTCTTATGCAGACATGCTTGTTTTCTGTTTGGTATTTGTCCTTGAAGGAAAGAATTTGCGTTTGGAAGGAGATGCTTATTCATAGCTGAATGGGTTATGCATGATCCAATGTGGTTTATGAAAGCTTTCTAGTCCTCAGATGGTTCTTGGATACAATCGTGAAAGATCATAAATTTGTGCTGGCAGTTTTTTCTTATATCAGAACTTCTCTTTTACCTGCAAAAACCTCTATCTTTCTCCTTCCACCAGAATTAATCACCTCATATTCTGTCACTTGCTTCCCACCAGAAATTTCAGAAATAATCAAGAACTTGTTTCTGGATCTTGCTTAAGAGATTGTGCAATGAAGCCCATAGCATTAGTGCAGGTCAATGAATTGCTCTTGAAAAAGTGGGAGTATCACCCAACAATATGCTTAATTTCATTTGGTTGAATGAATAGCTGTTCCATTCCTGGGTCAAGCCTGAATCTTGCATGTGGCAGCTGAGCAGTTCACTGATGCTTAGTTATCAGACTTATCCTAAATGATGCTTTTCATCAGATTTATTTAGTGATTGAGTCTAAATTAAGAAAAGTCTGAACTGGACTTTCTTCTTGGAAATAAGGTCAAAGCATACAGAGATACTGCAGGAAATTGAGCCACAGGATTTAATGAAAAACTTTACCTGCATAGTTGAGTCCCACTAGGGAAATTAAAGTGGGAAGGAGACTTTCTTCTGCTTGCCACACCACTCTTTGAAGAAATAACATCACATACCAAGGCTGTAGCATTGCTTTATTGCCAAAGCAGTGCTCAGGAGCTAGAGAAAAGGTCTTGTAAACCTATGTCACAATGCTGCACGATGGCTTTCACTGGAATAAGTTCACATCATCCATCAGATTCCTTTTTCCACCAGTTTTTTGCCTCCTGTTCCAACAGTATTGTGGGAGTGGGAGGAATGGCTTAGAATCCTATGTTAACTTCTGAGAAGATATCTCATGTTTAACTCAATATACTGCAGTCTATAAGGAGTCTGAGCACTTTGAGTTTCAATGAAGTTACCTACAGGGATGGGCTTATATAAATGTGGTCGAAATCATCACAATGTCCACGGAGGAGTAGCTTTTGTGCCAAGTGAAAAAAAAAAATCAATATAAATGATTGATACTTCAGATTATTGTGGTTGTTCCAAACTGTCAATCTGTGCTGGAAAATGATATCCTGGGTTTTGGAAGTAAGCGTAGGGATCCTGAGGTTTTGTCAACCAGTTGTCCCCTTAGAAGGAGGAGGAGGAAGTTTGCATTTCTTGTTATGTGCTTTTTGGTGCTTGATAAAGATTTTCACTTCTATTGTGTTCAAACTTATGTCATGTTCATTTTCTAGGTGGATTTTTTTAGGTGTTATCACAACTGGTATAGAGTGATGTTCAACACTGGCTAGTCTACATACATGGCCATATAACTTTCTATTGTAAACCAAAATTTAAGTGAAGTTTTTGCCAAGGTTCAGAGTTTACCAGCCCCTGGGGTAAGAAGGAGTGGATCAATTGTTCTCAAGCTGCCTGCAGACCTGACATGACAGCCTTGCTTAAATCTGGCAGGATAACTTTTGAAAATAAATGTGATTCATTTTTTTAAAGGCAGGCTAAATTCTGCCTCGGAATGTTTTCTATAATGTGGTCTAGTTGTAAGGTACTTAAAACTCTGCTTTCCCCTCATAAATCATTCTTGTCTCTGTCTCAAAGTAGAACATTGTTTTATATAATTTAATTTTTGGTTCAGGTATAGTAATGAACAAGTTGAATAATAAAAAAATAATAATTAAACATCATTGCTTCCCAACCAAAGTTGCAGTTGTATTCTCTTAACCCATGCTCATTTCAAGGTAAAATAAGTGTGTGTGTCTTCCACCAAGGTGTTGACAGATGAGCTGCAGCAGTCAAAGTTACCTCTCCCAGGTGTCCATCCTTCCTGGGAGAAGAGTCAGAGAGACAGAATGTGTCTGTGAGCCTCAGGCTGTTCAACACCAAGTCTGGCAGCCTTGCTGCAACCCATCAGAAGTGTAAAGCAAGCCGTCAGATTTTGCGCTCAAGTGGGAGAAGTGAGAATACATTCCCTCCTGCTGACTATGCAAGCAGGGTGGCAACCTTTCCCCACAGTGCTAGCTAACTGTTGCTAGCATCTTTCACTGCCATAGACAAGTGTGTATCGAAGACTTAAACGCTTTTCATATATTTAAAGCTCCACCTGTCTTGAGAGTGAGGCTCTGCCTAAGGTTGGATCAAAGTCTTTGATCCAACTGAGGTGACAGCATTTCATTCGTGGCAGTATTCTTGGACACTTGGAAAGTTAACTAGCTCATTGTAATATCTAGAAATTTTTCTAACTTACTGGGAAAACAGCTATTATATGTAGGAATGCACAAGATGTGCCAAATACAATAGCTAAAGTCAAACATTGAGTTTAATGAGACCTTGATTTTTATTTCCTTATTTCTGTGTAGCTAAAACTTTTGCCTTTGAAGGTGATTTCAAGGCTTTTTTTCTTAATTTGAGCTTTACATAGCTTGTTAAAGAATCTCTGTTCTTATGTTTACTGAAATGTGGATGCTTTCTGATTGACAAATCAGGCTGGAACACAGCACTTTTAGCAGTCAAATTGCTGTCTGAAGCAAGCAAACATTATTAAAAACACCACAACCAGACCTTTGAGAAAGAAATTAAAGAACCTCAGCCCCCCCAAAAAAACCCTGCCATACTGCTTTCCAACCAAGGCATAAACCCTCTTGCTTTCTCCTTCCCAAAGAGTCTTTCTCCTTTGGTACCTGCTACTGCCTATTACTTTACTATAAGCAATATCTCAGTTATCAGGAGCCTTCTCTCCCCTTCCCCACACCAGTATATATTTGGAAAATGATCAAGGTAATGTACCAAAAGGATTGAGAAGAATTCCAGTATAGACACCAGACTAACTCCATTCTCCTTGCTGATTGAGGCTGCTCATCTGCATCCTTTCCAGAGCTGGCTAGATCACTGCTACTTTGAAAGGCTGTTTTGCTGCAAACCCCTGTCCTTGCTTTTCAGATTATGTGCTGATTAATTGATTCATGTCACAGCTCTTGACTGAGAGGTCTATTTTGGTGATTACATGAGAGTAGTAGTCAAGTGCTCCTAATCCATTTAAATCAATTGTAAATGACTTGCCTTCATTTTCTCTCTTGCTTTTACTATTGTGTGTGGTAGCTTCTTACTCGTATGTCAAGGTGAGCTATTTCCTTATGCCTAAAGAATAGGCTCACATAATCCCACAAAGTATGGAGGAAAACAAGGTACTTAAAAGTTTCAACAGTTACTTAATGTTGTTACAGAATGTGTATGGTTTTCTATTAGACAAACAGCTCATCTACCAAGCTGAAAAAATTTCCTTAATACTCTTCACCTGAGTTATCATGCAGTTGTATTAGATCCGGAGGACAACTATTGATAGGAATTGCAGGACTGTTCTTATCTTCACAATGGGACCTTCAGCAATGATTCTCTTGTCAAATATTGTTTTCTGGTCCCTACAATGGCTCAACGGATTGTTGAGCTGCAGGATATTTTTAGTGTTCTCCTAGGCGTTAAGTCTTTTGGAGATGAAACCATCCTTCTTTCTTTGTGCTTGCTGAGCATGAAACTGCAGGGGCGCTTAAACAGTACAGCTGAGACGATGCAGTGGGTTGGGGCCACTAAAGTGGGGCAGGCAATTCCTGCTTTACTACTTTTCCACCCTTCCCCTCCCTTGGGTCTTATTCTGGGCTGTGTGGTCTGCTGTACTCCTTGCATCAGTTCTAGCACTTTTATGACCTTGCCATAAACTAATTGAACACGTTGCCCCAGAAGACAGACAGTCATTGCATTTGTTGGGTTAGTTTCCTGCTGGATTAATGAGGTGAATTCTTTTACCACGCAGTTACAAAAACATTAGTTGTGAATAATTGTCCAACAGGGAAAGTAGTAGAGTCATCTTCCTTCTGAATTTCTTTCATCTCCATATGTGGAAGTAACACAGATAATGGCTTCTCTTCTATAAGCAATACTAAGGTATTCAATAATTTTTTTATAACGAAGCTCTGGGTTTTTTTCAGCATCTGTAAAATAATAATTTTGCAGCTTGTTACTATCTTATCACAAGCAGGATTTTAGTTTCACTTTTATGAGCTACACACCTTACCTCAGATAATTGCTTGTGCCTGTTATTAGCTAATAGATGACTGTAACATTGATTTTAATAGTCCATTATACCCTGTGTGGACCCTGGGAGACTGCAAAAGCTAAAGTCTTTGAGCACAGAAAAGAAAAATATGTCAATTTAATTGTATTGGATGAGTATAACTGCGGAGTATAAAACAAAAGGAATCTTAGCAGTGTCAGGTAGTGGTTGTTTTCTTGAAGTAGTTTAATTTATCTTTCATACAGTTCTCTGCATTAAGACTAAAGTTTTATTTTGAAAATACTTTGATTTGAGATCTTTGTTTTGAACTGATACTAAATAAGAAAATCTGAGTTCCCTGAAGGGAAATTTAAACCCACCTAACTGAATTTGAGTCAGCAGAACTTTCTGATCTCCAGTTTGCTTTTTTTCTGTGTTATAGTGAAAAGTTGATGCAAAAGGAAAACAAAAGCAATTCTGAAACTGTTAGAACAATTTATTAAATTGGTATATAGTTCTACGTTATTATCTCTGTCCTCTGACCTGTGGGGCAGGCATATTTTCCCCATTTCTAGTGTCATTTGAGGCAACAGGAGGTGCTTGAGAATAATCAGGACTTGGCTCGCCTCAACCAGAAAGGAGCTTGGAGTTGGTTAGCAGGAATACAACTCTGTGTTAATACAACTGCCCTCAGGAACAGATGCAGCCTCTGCAGGAATGGGCAGGCTGACCAGCCCTAATCACATCAGCTGGCATGCGGATGGGATGCCTGTCCTTCTTACCTCCCTCCCCCACCAAGTGCTGGCCAGCAACATCCCTGGGGCTGGAGGATAAATCTGCACTTGTTTGATAATATTCTCAATTCCATCCAGATTTAGGAACCGTTGCAGCTCATTAGCATTTGATAACTCTGCTCCAGTCTAATTCAGGTAGATTCTAACCAACTTTGTTAATTAGTGACAAAATAGCTTTTTTTCCCTCTTTTGAGTTGTTTTGGTGCTTAAAAATAAATAAATAAATGCCATATCTTGATGCTGCCTTGATTTTTATTGACAAGTCTACTTGTTAATGTTGTATGTTTTAAAGAAGTGTTCTTGTTTAAAGGCTAAAATGTTAACAACTGAACCCAGATTGTCTCCAGTGAATCAAGCTCAATTTTCTTGAGCTTATTGAAAGCAATCTGCTCCAAAGAAGCTAATTAGAGTGAAGAATGCAGAATGTCTGGGCAATACTGTCTATGTGTTCTCATATATATTATGCATTTCCTTCCTGCAATCACATAGTTGTGTCTAGCTCAATTTCCCTTTTGGTGATGGCAGTGGGGAAATCAAAATACACCCCCCTCCAAAATGTCTAATTGGACCTGGTGTGATATAACAACAAGGATGCTCTGGTACTGGTAGCCAAGTACCTTCGCTAATAAGAATGGTACTATCAGATTCTTCATCTTCTTGTGGTTGTATTGGTGGCTATTGACTGGCATAGAGGACTCAAAGGATGTGGAAAAACCACATTTATTTAATTAAGGATATTTAGTTGAGGCTTGTAGTGTTAAACAAGTAAGTGTGCTTTCCATTTGTGTTTTTATTAAAGAACGTTTGTCTTACTCTGTTGGGTTGTTTGTTTTGAACTTCAGAGTGATAATTGAGGAGCTATAGTTGTCATGTTTTGTTCCATGCAGGAGGAAAGTGCTTCTTCATTATATGGAAGATGACAGCACCACCTCAGACCTGGATGTAGATGACCTTGAATTTAGCAAGAGTTGAATTGAAGGTCTGACTTTAGACTCATCTGTATTATGTGGGCTGTGTATTTGCAGGTCTAAGTTTTGACAGTAGTTTCAAAATTATTTGCTTAAGTCCTGAAAGCCTTATCTTGTGGAAAATATGATAGAACATGTTTCAATTTTGAACCTGCTTGATAACCGTTAAACAAGTGGAGCTGAGGAACTGGTGGTAGATCAGATCTGATGTGAAGTTCACTTGAATCTGAGCCCTTCAAGAACTCCTTTTAAGCCTTTTGCTTCTGAAAAGCATGTATACTGGAATATCTACCATGCAATCCTCATGCTGTTGGCCTGAGACCTGAAAAGTCTCTGTTTCTGAGAAGAATATTAAGGATCTTGGCAAGAATCATATCTATCAGGTAGAAAATGCCTAGGTGTTATGAAGATGGGTGAGTGGCACATCCTCCATAGATAAGGAAGTGGCTGTCTCTCAACAACTATTTTATTGTTTTGGAAGCTTTCCTAAATCCTTTTTTGCCTTCCTTAGAGCTATGTTTTGAGATAATCCAATTCTGCTTTTAAGCCTCAAAATATTACAGCTAAAAATAGGTGCGGAGAAACAGGGTTTTATTGTTTGCTTGTTTGTTTTTTTCCTTAAAAAAAAAGGCAGCAAAAAATATCAAGGGGGTGGAAGGAGAAATACTTCCAACAGCTTGATCCGCCTTCTCTTTGTGTGAGATAGTGAAAGTGAAAATCTCAGAGTAATTAATCAATGTGAACTTTCTAGATTCATCATTGTTAAAGTGCACCTGTGCCAAGTAACATTGTGCTGATTCTGGGAAAAAAAATGCAGCATATTCATTAACCACCTCTGTTTTCTATGCCTCATTTGCAAAGCAGGGGCCAGGGAGATGCAGAATTTTGGTTCGTGCTGAGCCAGTGCTGCACAAAATAAGCAGAGACTTCAGCTAAAATCCTTTAACTGTGCTCTGGGTTTTTTCCCCTTTACTACTTAAACTTTTAACGAGAATGGAGTCTATACCTGAGCACTGATGGTCGCTCACCCGGTCCCGTGTACTACACTTTTCATATACATTTGTTTTTAGACAAGTTTAGTAGGTGGTAGCTTGTGCATGACTAAGAACACATTTAGTGGCATGTAGTTGGGAATCCTGTTGTCTTCTAGTATATTGGAGAAGAGTCTGGCTGCACAAGTGGTTACTGGAAGGAGGGGAGGTCTGGAGAGCTCCACAGGCATGTGTGAAGCTGATGTCCTCTTCCTTGGCTGCAAGGTTCTTGAGAATTCCTTCTGCCCAGCAGTGATTAGTGTCTGCTGAGCAGTCTTGCTTGTATTCCGTGTGCTTGAGCCTCAGCTTTGTTTGCTTGCTGATTTATACAGCTGTCAGATTTATTTATGTACTAACCTTGTCAAAGCAAATATGGTCCTACAAAGTTTATTTTGTTGGAATTAATTTTTCTCACAAAATTTTACCTGTGTTAGTAAGGAATCAGAGAAAAATATAATTACATTAAATATGAAACTTTCCCCCCCAAATTGGCAAATTTGTGACACACTTTCATGCTACCTGTTGCTACAGATACAGAAATATTTTATTTTACATACTTTTGTGTCAAACCATTTAATAGAAAAACAAAACACTGAAGTTTTCCAAAGAGTACTAATTAGAAATTGCCCTAAAGGACATTGAAAATAATGGAATATCCATATACTGGCATCAATAGTAGTAATATATAATTATACAGTACTACTTACTTGTTATGAAATAATGAAAATCTCTGCCAAATGTGGAAGAAATAATTGGAAGTTCCAATGTAGTACTTCTAAAAGTTCAGCACAGTTTTTTGTTCAGAACTGCCATCTCATGCATTCTCAGGAGCGAAAACTATTTTTTGTTTGTTCTGAAACTTTCCACAAAGCAGAATTATGGTCAGCTTTCATACTCTCACAGTTAAACCAACCTTTTCTAGAATAGGAAAGATTATTTATATCTGTGTATTCTTATGTTTGGAATAGTAGACTTCTGGCTAGATAATTTAATGAAGGATTTGAAGAAGTTCTTATTCCAGCTGTGTTTATATGACTACCAACCAGTACTGAAATTCTCTGACTGTATGGTAGAGTGTTCATTCACTTTTTTTGTCTTTAGAGTTTAGGCTGACTCGGGTATTTTTCACAACTGTGTTTAAAAATAGGAGAGATACTGGGGTGTGACTACCTGATAGAATCCAGGAATTGTACCTGGAGTATAAACAAAGATAAGGATTTATTAAATCTTGTAGAAAGTCAAGAAAAATTACAATCTTTGTCTCCCACAGGTCTTATGCCTTCTAACTGTCCACCTTATATATTGTCTGCAGAGGCTGTGTTGTACCTATTTCTCCTAGCTTGGTATGTTGTGGCTGGATTTATCTACAAGCATTGACAATGCCAGCAGCTCTGTAAGCTTGGCCAAATAAAATATCTTGAATGCTCAATATGTGTATGAAGGCCTGACTGTCACTAGTCAGCTGCAATGACACGCATCAAGTCAAATGAAAAGAACTGTTGTGGAATTTAAAAATACCCCTCTCCCTAAGCCCAAGGCTCTCCTCAACCACCTCAACCACTAGGCAAAGCTGTGAAAAACCATCATAACAAGAACAACTGTAATAATTTCACACACAGACCGGTAATATGAGTTGCTGACCTTGTTAACATTGATAATAAACTGGAATGGCAACTTATAGTATTTCAGACCTTATTTATGACATGCTATTTGCCATTAAAATAAGTAGGTCCTGAGGTGAATTGATGTGTGTCAAAAAGCTCACATGAATCTGGAACACCCTGTGATGATACAGTACTGTCCAAACTATTTTACTAATGTTGTTGTCTACAAACATGTCAATCGTACTGGTGATGGATATGCATTTTCCTTGTCACTCCTGCCACCCCACTGCAGGTGCTGGGAGGGTAAGAGATGGTTGTTTCATACAATATTCTAACAACCATAGGGTGATAAACTGTGTCAACATGCACTATTTAAGGACGTGAAACATGCAGGAAAACAAACTATTAAATTATCTGATGTGTTTCAGCCTTTTGGGTTTTTTTTTGTTTAAGAGCTTCCTTGCTCCTTGGAAGCGTCTTCCTTATGGAAAAAGGGAGAAGACAGCTGGAAATTTAAATCTCTGTGCTAGAAGATAGAACTAATGCAATTGTGTTAGAAGCTATCATCATCAAGCTGGTGGTCTGAATTTTGGGTTCCACCAGTTCATGCTGTTGTTTTGCCCCTGCTGTAGACTGCAGCAGAGTTAGCAGTGAACAGAACTGGCCCAAATCAAAGTATTGTAGCTTTGTATTGTACAATACAAAGTATTGTAGCATTGAACGTGGTAGTTGGCAGAAATGAGATCTTGATAAAGCTATGCAGTACTTCGAATGCCAGTCTCTTGGGACTGCAGCATGCTTCAGGACTCACTGGGCTGTAGTAGGGTTTTTACCTCTTCCCAGTTCTGGGAATGTTTAAAGCTTTAAACTCTCTAGGCCACTCTTCCGTTGGCCTAGACCAGTCATTCATGTTCAGTCATGGGTATGCACCGAACCTGACTATATAATCTGTAGATTGCAAAATTAATGCCCAATGTGTTTTGAGAGATACTTCCCTCACTTCTTCAACTTCCTCCACAAGAAATTTGCATCCTGTTCTCTTGTGATGCCCCAGGATTTAGCCACTGAGAACCAAACTAAATTAACATTAAAAGGAATTGAGGAACGAGGAATTGAGGACTGCAGTTTTAGAAGCAGTATCTTACTGTACAAACTGAAAAGCATTCAAATAGTGGCTCTTTAACACCCCTTGATGTTCTTCATACCTTAGGTGAATGTGACCCTTTTAATGAGGCAACACAGCAGTACTTTGTGTTGGGTAATGTTTCTTGCCCAATCTCTCCTGCTAGTCCTCACAAATCATTGCTTGGGTTGTTGACCAACTTCCCCAGTCAGAACAAAATCTTTCTTTTAAACACAACCTACATTTCTACTCAAGGCGAGAAGCTCCAGAACTGCCACCATGGTTTTTTTCCATCCATGTCCCTCGTCTACATCTTGCATGAAAGGAGTCAGGGGTTTGAAACACAATGAAAATTCCAGATTTGCAGCTGTGATGACTGTCAGACTTTTAATCAGGAGTCTGAAAATCAGGCAGCTGCCTGGAATGCTCTGTAGCAGAGGAGGCTTAGAGCTTGTGTTCATTGTAAAGCACAAAGTAGAATATCTTTATTATAAATTGCACACTCCCCTCTGCCCTACGCAAAGACAACAGTGGCATCTCTTTTGTGTTGCTTAGTGTTCCTCCCCAGGATGCCTGCCAATAAACCCCTGCATCCTTACTGCCCAACACCTTGTTAAAGCTCTGAAGGAACTGTACGTGTGTATCGCTAACCATCACTTTGTGAAATAAACTGCTTTCAGAACTGTCATCTAGAGGTTGAGGTTTTAACTACTGCTTTTAACTGCCTTATTTCACAGCTAAAAATGTCTTAATGGAAACAAAAAGTTACTGTATTAAAAATACATTTTTTTCTAAAGAAGGGGAAATTGAGATGCCATCTGTACTACTGGCTGCCATTCAGCTCCTTCAAATGAATGCCAAATTAACAGCAGCAGTTCTGCCTCCCCGCTTCCTTCTCCATCCCATAGCTCTTTTTCTCAGGTTCATTGAAAATCCTTGGGAAAGTAGGGAATATCACCTCTGCAAAAGTTTCACTGAGAATTTTTCATTTATTCTGTATTTATTCTCTGTGGCTGTTACAGCCCTAGTGTTTCATTCTGGAGGTCCGAGTTCCCTTCCCTGCAGAGAGGTCGCCGATTCCCTGGGAAGGTTGGGCAGAAAGTGGTGTCTGTTCCTGCTGTGATGCTTGGTGCTGTTTGCAGTTACTGGTCTCAGGCACTACCAGCCAAGGTCCGTGGGCATCTCCCGACACTGGTCTCCACATTTCCCTCCATCCCTGGTATCTTCCCTTTTTTGCCCAGACCTCTCCCTAGGCCAGGATCTTCACCTTCTTCTTTCTCAGGCCCCTTTTTTCCTTTAGAGACCTATTGCTTGGCACCAGCTCTCTCTTTCGGGAAGCAAGTCTCCCTGTTTCTCCAGTTTAAATTGTGTATGTGCAGAAGCACAGCCAGTGATGGTGGGTCCATCTTGTGTCTCTTTATTAGTTGAAGGGTTCAAGATGTGCCACTTCCATTTAGTTCAGGTGTTATCAAATTTCCAAACAGCGCATGTTGGTTGAAGCTAGCAAGTAGCAGGCTCCTGCTGGAGAGTTCAGGAGTTCAATTTTGGGCATTCACCCATGTGTTTACACACAGTTACCTGCTGCCTGTTTATGTTCACAATTTCAGCTGTTTTTTGCAGTGTCTGCAGTTGTGTAACTCCCCTGTACCATGCGCAATGTGATCCGTCCTTGCACTGGGCACCAAAAGGAACACAATCTCATGTTTTTAAAAAGCATTTTTACCCATGTTTAATAATTTCAGTTATGTGTGTGGGTTTTGCATAGGACAGAAGATGTTTTTGAGGTGGAGATAAGAGTGCCAGTGTGGCATGTATCACTTCTGCAGATGTAGGCTGGTTCTCTTTTGAAAAGGAAATTTAGTTACATTGGGTTTGTTTCATGAATTTAATTATAAGTGCAGTGTTTTCCAAACTGTGGATTGCAAGGTTAACACAAAGACAATACAAATTGTTCATGTTGGTGCATAGCATACCATCCTGACTAGCTGGGATTGCTGCCTGTACCTTTTTTATAACGATAGCATTAGCTAGAACTCTGAATGCCTTAAAAAATCTCTGCTCATCTCCCTTTTGAATAAAACACTTTCTGTGGGTTTTTTTGCTAATTAATTTGGGGATAGTGTAGGGATAATATTTTTATGTGACTGGGGAGGGCTGCTGGTTCTTGTGCTGCTGCTTAGGTGGGAGTTACTTTATTTTTTTTTTTTCTTCTCTTTAGGAAGAGGCTTAAAGCAGTTCAAAAGAGAGTGAAGCTCTGAATTCTCCTATGGAGACTTGTTCCGTAGCCAGATTCCTATGACAGAAAATGCTTTGCCCCAACTCTATGCAGCTTGGCCTGGGCTTTGTGATCAGCATTGTCCCAAAGAAGCACAACTGTTTAGGAAATTTATAGATAGCAATTTGGTCTCGAGTGTAACAGAGGCTCATCTGTTAATTGCTTTGAAGATTAAAGTCAAGACCTTGAACTGGCATCTGAAACTGACTTTAGAGATAAGCCCCACCGTGAACTTCTGTCATCTCCTTCCCAAAGCCTTTGGTATTTAGAGGATAATAGAGAAGCAGGATATCAAGGAAAGCATCTAACTGATGTAAAAGATTTGTTTTATGGAGACCTAAATTGTTTTGGGGGCAAAGCCAGTTCTTCTCTCTAGATCTGTTATCCAGGGATCTCTTCAGAGAAGATATCGGCAAAGAAAAAAAATGTGTAGCCAGGTAGCCACACTGAAATGACAAGCTAGTCAAGTGTTGATAACCTCAACTACGTAAATAACAACCACACTTGTTTGTTGATTGAATTGATATGATCAAGCATTTTCAAAATGTTTTTTCCCATGTTAAAAATGCTGAAGGTGTAAGTGCTTCTGGCAAGTTAAACAAATTTATTCAGAGATGTTTAGAAATAACTGAATTCCCTTGTAGTTTTGGTTCCATCACTCAAAATGTCATTCTTCATCAAGAGCATCTCCATTAGTTGAGTATGATGCAAACAAATAGGGATGTTTCCTCAGAGATACTCTACTGTCAGCATTTTAGAGGCTGATTTGAATGCAATGTTTGTTAAGCGAGCCCTCTGGATGGTATTTGTTTTTATGGTGTTTGAGAGCAGTGCCTAAGGAATAGTTGTTGCACTTTGACAATTAAAAGGACAAAGCTGCAGACACTCCATGCACCATAGAGCCTGTGGCATGTTGCTAAATGGGGGAAAATTAAGACCTTCTGAGGAAGATAGTGATAACAGATTTAACTAGGAGGAGGATACATTTCAGAGGAAAAGAATAGAAAGGCGTTGAAGGATGAGGGAGTTGGGGGTGAGAATAAAGGAGGAGCAAGTAATGGTGAAATTTAAAATGGAAATGAGTTGAAGATGCTGCATGGCAGGTAATGGGAGACAGTATGAACAAATGGCCATCAATGAGAAGCCTGATCAAAAAGTAAGGGAAGTTTTTACAAAAACCAACAACAACCAAAACAAAAAACAAACAAAACACAAAAACAACAAACCACAAACAAAACAAAAGATCTCCAGTCTACTTTGAATGTTTCTGCTTCTATCTGGTTTCTCCGTAGATTTCCTTTCCTAGAATTGCCTTTCTTGAAGTTCATTTTTCCTGTTAACACTAGTGAGGTAGTCCAGTATGGGATATGGTTTGCCTGTCTTCTGGACTCAGGTAATACAGTCTGTCCCTTTGCACTGCCTGGCCTGGCACATCAAACAGTGGAGTTATCTTTCTTGGTGTTTCCCTGCTGGTTATGTGTTGTAGGTGGTTGTAGATGGATGTAATGCAACTTACACTGTTTCTCAGCTTGGGGAAGTGCAGGAACCCAAGGGAAAGCACTTAGAATCATAGAATCATAGAATTATTATGTTCAATATAACAATTATATTGTTCAATATCTTCATCAATGACCTGGATGAGGGTACAGAATGTATCCTCAGCAAGTTTGCTGATGACACTAAACTGGGAGGAGTGGCTGACACACCAGAAGGTTGTGCTGCCATTCAAAGA
>VZRW01000016.1:220144-302469 GCA_013398125.1 Aegotheles bennettii
AGGCCAGGATGCCATTGGCCTTCTTGGCCACCTGGGCACACTGCTGGCTCATGTTCAGCCGGCTGTGAACCAACAACCCCAGGTCCTTTTCCACCAGGCAGCTTTCCAGCCACTCTTCCCCAAGCCTGGAGCTGCATGGGGTTGTTGTGGCCGAAGTGCAGGACCCGGCACTTACCCTTGTTAAACCTCATGCAATTGGCCTCAGCCCATCACTCCAGCTTGTCCAAATCCCACTGCAGAGCCTCCCTACCCTCAGGCAGATCGACACTCCCACTCAATTTCATGTCATCTGCAAATTTACTGAGGGTGCATTCAATCCCCTCATCCAGGTCATCGATAAAGACATTAAACCAGACTGGCCCCAAGACCGAGCCCTGAGGGACACCGCTTGTGACCGGTCTCCCTCTGGATTTAACTCCATTTACCACCACTCTCTGGGCTCAGCCATCCAGCCAGTTTTTAACCCAGTGAAGAGTCCACTTCAGAGAGCCACAGCCCCTTCCAAGCTGCAGCTGGGGGGAAGGTATTAAGGAGATGTGGAAATAGGTATGGGGCCCTGAATTCTGTTTCAGGAGATCATGAGGGCACTTGGAGAGGAAAGAAAAGAGCCTTCCCACCCTTCTATTTTATAGGAGGGGAAAAAAGGGTGGAGTAAGAAAAAGAAAGGGCTTCCTTGAGTTTCAGAGCTCTTACTCGGCTGCTGTGGAGCTTTCTGAAAATGATGCTGAGAGAGATCAGTGTTCCTCTTTTGCCCAGTGAGCAAAACCTTCAGTTTTTCCTCTCTCCCTTCCCTACCCCCCTTACACCCACTGTTTATTGTGCTATATAGAGTGGGTGTTTTTCTTTCTGTTACGTCCTAGTCCTGCAGCTGGTGCTCTATTTTGAGAAGCAAGATGATGAAAAGAGGATCCTGTGATCTGGTTCAAATTGCAGCTCCTCTTACTAGCTCAACTGGGGCTCTACAAAACAGGAATGGTGCCTTCCTTCTCTTTGTTTTTTTTTAGTAGATGTAAATATACTTACCCTGTAGGAAATGGCTATCCCCGATGTTGTGTGAACCAAGCACAAATGGGTTTTCAGTTAACTTCAGGGAGCTGCAGATAACTTGATTTTTACTATTTGTTTTCTTTGTAGCAACAACCAGCTACCAAGCACTTACATAAATTGTTTGTGTGAAGAGAAATACAGGACAACCATAGAGAGCACGGCATTACTTCTTTGCTCAGTTTTTATAATAAGAGTATCTTGAAAGTTAAGCATCAATAATTATTGCTTATAGGTAGCAGAGAAGTATCAGTCCTCTTTCACAGAGGGATCTGCTACCCGTGTTGAAATGGTCCCTTCTGTAGAAACAATTGGCAATCCCTGTTTTATTGACAAAAATGTCTCTTCAGCTTTAGAGGAAGATGGACATGGGTAATTGCTGGTTTATGTCTTGAACTAATGTCCCAGTAAGACACACAACATAAAAATTTCTTGGTTACTCTGCTATTAGTGTTTACCTTTGTATTTATTTTAATACTATTTTGTCTGATTTTTGAAAGGTAAGATGAGCTTCCTTTGCATGAAGAAAACACTGTTTCTACCCAAGCCCATGCCACAAAAATACACCTAAAAATCATAGCTGTTTTTATCTCTGTGCAAAATTATTAGACACTAATGATCTTGGATTCTACAACTCAGAATGTTATATATACAAATGCAGGTTGGGTGGAAAACAAATAGAGAGCATCCCTGAGGAGGACAACTTGGAGATGTTGGTTGATGAAAAGCTCAACGGGAGCCAGCAATGTGTACTTGCAGCCCACAAAGCCAACTGTATGCTGGGATGCATTAAAAGCAGCGTGACCAACAGGTTGAGGAAGGTGATTCTCCCCCTATACTTCACTTTTGTGAGACCCCTGCTGGAGTACTGTGTCCAGTGTTGGAGTTCCCGACACAAGAAGGACATGGAGCTGTTGGAGAGTGTGCAGAGGAAGGCCGGCCATGAATATGAACAGAGGGCTGGAGCACCTCTCCTAGGTGGAGAGAGTTGAGGTTGTTCAGCCTGGAGGAGAGAAGGCTCTGGGGAGACCTTAGAGCAGCCTTCCAGTACCTGAAGGAGCCTACAGGAAAGCTGGAGAGGGACTTTTTGCAAGGGCATGGAACGATAGAACAAGGGGAACTGTTTCAAACTGAAAGAGGGTAGATTTAGATTATGTATTAGGAAGAAATTCTTTCCTGTGAGAGTGGTGAGACACTGGCACAGGTTGCCCAGAGAAGCTGTGGGTGCCCCCTCCCTGGCAGTGTTCAAGGCCAGGCTGGATGGGGCCTTGAGCAACCTGGTCTGATGGGAGGTGTCCCTGTCCGTGGCAGGNGTATCATACTGTTATGTTAATTTCCCCATAGAGCCTGTAAAAGCAAGGCATCCTAGGGCAATTACAAATAAAATTATAACCTCACTATGTTTCAGATACACAACACAAATAAAGAAAATTTTTGTAGGTGCTGTGACTAGTATTCTGCAAACATGGTGAAAATGTCTTCAGCAAAGTTATAGAAGTTATAGCTGAAGAAGAAAATTTTCAAATGTTTCAGACAATGGCACATTTAAAGATATAGAAGCAGCATAATTTTTCTTTGGAGGTATGTGAAATGTGTCTGAACTTAATTTGGACCGTATCTCTTTACAGGCAGTCCTAATTCAGGTGAAACTTAGCATTGAATGTTGCAGTTTCAAGCTTCAATATATGTTGTCTTGTCATTATTTCTCTGGTGCAGAGATACCTCTAGCGATAGGGATAATCTTGCATTTTCACCTGGGTAAAAATATTTGGGTGTTTTTGTTTTTTTAAATTCTGAATAGTGCAGTATTGTATTTTAAGAATTAAAATTGAAAACAAATTATTGATTAAGTTTTCAAACAATTGACTGGTGTCCTCCCCAAAGTTACAGATTCCACATCTTTGAGGTAGACAAACCAAAAACTTCTTTCTAGTTTGAGCAAAACTGTGATGCCAGTTGAAGTTTTCCCTCAGTGTGGGCTGTGATCTTTTATCCACGTATTGAGGATTCCTTGTTGGGCCAGGTCTTGATGTTTTTGGCACCTGCAGCATTCATTGACAGAAGAGACATCAGTAGGTAATTCAGTAGCCTGTGGTATCAACCTATTGGAGCTGAGCAGAGTTTAGTTTGAAGGCAGCTGTTATTTAGAAGGATTAAAATACTTGTTATAGATAGCTTGTGACATTCTCATCCATCTTATTTGGGATCAAAATAAATTAAACTTAATAATACTGTACTGATTTCTCTTTTCTATTCCTTTTCTGTTTTCAGGCTAGAAAATTCCTTAAATTGAGTTAATTTTTAAAAATTAAATAGATTTTAACAGAAGCAAAATATTTTTGTTTTTGAAACAACGGTGGAAATATATTGAGGAAAAAGTAGTTTTATTCTGCACTGATTAGAGAGAACTTCACACTCCAATCTACAAATTCTAGAGATTAATTACAGGTGTAAATGTTGCATTGATTTTTGTCCTCCCCAAAGTTACAGGGTGCTTGAATCTGTGATTCCAATTAATGCTTGTCTACAATACTGGGTCAGTTTCTGGCAATGTAAATTTGTATAGATGCATTGATTAGAGGAGTGTCATCAGCAAAACATGTAGGCCACTATGAATGATATGGATAGGACACAGACTATCTGTTTGTTACTAACTTAATAACTACTATATCCTAAATAAAAATTCACTGCTTATTTAACCAATGCAAAGAAAGGATCATTCTGTGTCTGCTTGCTAGAAATTTGCAATGGGTCAGTCACCCAAGTCAGGCCCCAACTTTCTGAGTTTGGTAACCAAATGTTTGGATACTCTCCAAGTGCTGTTGGAAGTTGTTTGATCTGCATCACTGAACTGGAAGATCTGAATCTTAAAACCGTCCGTTTTTATCAATTGTGGAGACTAAGCATTAAAATAAGAAGGTAAGAAAGTGAACATCAAAGGCAAGAGAAAAAGTTTGATTCTCTCAGATATCAAAAAAGCTGTTGCTGTGTTAGGCTTTGAGTGAGCTCTTGCCTGAAGGAACAGACCAGATCTAACAAAGGGTCATTTTGTGTCATTTCTGAGTTGGTGACATTAGGCTGTTTTGGAGTAGAGTGAGGAGAATATTAATAACTATTCATTTTCTTTAAAATTGGACCATATCAATTAATACTAGAAAAGATGATGACCACTAATCCACCAACTACCATCAGATGTTTAAAGATCCATTTATTATCTATTACAGTTTTCTATAATAATGCTAGCTATTTCAGACTAGTTCTTTAAGCAGTTGCTGTTGATAGTTCCATTCAGGTATGATTTTCTTTTGAAGTTTTGATCATCCAGAATTGATTTCAGCTGAACCTGGATAGTCAGAATTGAGGGGGTGATCTGTGAACCTTGCTGAATCTGTGATTTCTGGGCTTTTTAAGAGTCTACCTTGTGCTAATTGCAAATTGGGTAAAGAGTAGTTACGATGGACTGCTTTGTCAAGTAGTGCCCTGGTAGGTTCAGATTAACTTTTGAGAATGATTTTTAGATGTAATTTGGGACCTCTGGTGAGAGCAAGAAAAAGGCTTAAACTGAGTTTTTACAGATGAAGTCATGAGGCTTTTTGGCTACCTAATAAGGCAACCTGAGAGAGAACAGCTCTGGAGGGGAAAAGTCCTTAAGAGATCAGCAACATTGGGATTGTAGTACTTAAGCATAAAAAGCATGACCTGACCTGAGGTTTTAACTGCAACAGGAGAGGAAGGGTTTCACTTTTTCATGGCTTAGACTTTTCAGGTCTCCATCCATTTGTTCAGTGCTTTGGCTAGCTTGATAAGCAAGGGTTTGCCTGAATTTCCTTCACTTTGAAGTGGAGAAAACACAATGATTTCTAAAGATCCTGAAAGGGACCAATTAGGGGTCTGGGAGGAAAGGAGGCATTTTCAACCAATCTCTCTTTGGAGATACCAGCTGTACACAGGACAGTTTGACAGATGAGTAGGGAAGGAAATGAGTAGGGATGGAATTGGTACACTTTCTTGCTGTGTGAATTGACACATTACATCACACATGGCTGCTAAAGTTCTCCTCAGTTTAATGAGTCAGTGGATATCGTGCTTCTTGCTGAATGTTTCTCTTAGCTCTAGAGACCCTTGTCATTCAGAACTGTGATTGTCATTTGCCCCCTAATTGTAGCTGGTGTGGCTTGTTTTAGTTTGCCTAACTGAGATTGGCTTTAATTTCCTGAATAATAAAGCTCTTTCGTAAAGGGAGACATAATAAGAAATAAATAAAATTGTCATAATATATCTGACTTTCTTGAACTTACTAAATTAATAAAGATGAAGAAGACTAAGTGCAAATATAAAAATGACATGACTGTTCCTTTGCAATCTGAAAAATGTCATTCGAATTGCCCTTTCAGACCATGAGGGAAATGATCAGCCCTGTGGGAACAAATTGTCAAATAAATGCAGATGAGGATGGGGTGACGGAAGGGATCAAGGGAGTTGAGGGAGTTTTTTTCTTTTATGTTTGGGATTTATTTTTTTTGGTAAACTTTTTGAACACAACATTAAAAAGTAACTGGATTTTCTTGGGCAAGTTTTACTATATACCATTTCATTTCTCCTTTCATGAGGGAAGAAATGAAAGAACTGGTATAGATTTAACTTGCATAGTACAAATCACTGTGTCCTGTCAAGCAGTTGAGGACGTTTCTAACTAGCATTTTGCATGCTAACGTTAACTGGACAGACCTTCATGAAGCTATGTAGCTGGGTGAGGTGCCTTCCCCACATCACATATGTGACACATTTCAGTGTATTTTGAGTCACACCTGCATGGACCATGCTTGAATAACAACAAATATAAAGATTATCTGTTCTTATCAGGATGTTATTTGTTTCATTACAGTTCAAGATAGGAAACCTACTTATTCTCCATAATTTTTTTTTTGTTTTCAGTATAATTTAACAGCAAATATGTAGAAGTAGTTAGGAATGGGGTGAAATCATAATAAGTTGCAAAATCCCTATGCTGGTTTTCGTTTGACTGTGTACTTGGTCCTTCAGCTCTGACCTTCTCCCTAGCCCTCTCATAATTACCCACAATAAACCTGTGTACTGTTTTCTGTCATCGTCCTCTATTGATAGGAGAAAATGTATGGGTGGCTTCTTAGTGTTGCTTTGTCTTTCCAATGTTGTTTTGTAGGTTCTGTGACAGCTTAGTAAAAATACAGTTGGTTTGTGCTCTGTTCATTTCCCCATCTTATTTGTCTTCACTACGTATTATAATTCTTTCACAGTGCCCAAGTATTTCAGCTTAAATTTTCCCAAAAGAAAGTAAATTTGGGTTATTTCTCTTTTTTGATGTCCATCATGGCATACTTTAAATATTCCCAGGGGCTTTTTATGTATCTTTGTTCTTTAAATCAAGTGTATCTGATTTATTCCCTTTTAGGCATTTTAATCCCTAATTGCCTTGAAAATTTAGGCTGATGTGGATTTGGATTGCGGTTGCACTTCCTGAATCCAACTTTGGTTTCTTTCTTGATGATGAGAACCCCCCTCAATAACACCTGTTTTTCCATGGGAAAGTTCCCTCTTATTGCTCAAGTTCTGAGAATCATTTTAGCTTGAGTTTTTCTCTGTTTTTCTGAATTAATGGTGTTCCTCAGGAGAACTTGTGAGCATGTTGTGTTTTGCTTCTGGAAGAGAAGGATGAAGATGCAGTTGTAATATCTGAGCTGTTTGTGGTTTTTTTTTGTTTTGTTTGTTTGTTGTTTTTGTGTTTTTCCCCTCAGATAACCACAGTCTGGAATCAGTCTTAAACCTCATTTTCCAGAAAGCTTGCGAGTGTTTATTAAGCTTCCATAGAATGACTCAGGATTTAAACGATAAAACAATACCCTGCACTTACCAGAGATTAGATACTTTTCTTATTCTGTTACTTTTGGATGTAAACTTATGTTGCTTAATTTAGGCTTCATATTTCTAGGGGCAGGGAGAGACTGCTTGTATTCTAAGAGTCAGGCAGTGCAGTGAATATTATGCATATATGTATGTCACTGCAAGTATTTTTTCTAAATAGAAGCCTGCTTCTACACAATGTTTTATTTTTTTTGTATTTAACATCAAATAAAACACCATTGGATTTAGTATCTGTTCATATTTGAACTGTTCTAAGCTATCATCCTAAGCTTGTCTCAATTGTGAATGTTTTCCTGCATACATAAAATTAGAAACTTGGAAGGGATAGTTCTTACGTAGTCACAACCAGGAACAGAAATAATGAGGCAAACTAATGAACAGATTTTTCCAGTTCTGTAAGGGCCTGGAGACTGAGATTTGTATTGCATTTACCCAAAATGTTGTATATACTGAACAGGTTCATTTCAACCAGTGGAGTCAGCTGGACACAACCATGGGAGGACAGCGTGTGAGATGAAGTGTGGGTTTTTGCAGTCTTTCTCACCTTTTCCTTCCCTTCTGAAATCCAGAAAACTAGAGATGAGGTCTACTTGGGAAAGGAAAGCCTGCACTGAAGAACTTCTCCAGAGCCTCCTCTAGCTTTGTTTTCTCACCAAAGTTTCCAATGCTCTTACAGATGTAGAGATCATATTTGAAGGCCCTTGTGAAAATGTTACCATTTCCCAGCAGGTGCAGCAGTTTATAAACCTCTCCAGGACACAAGATTTAAGAGAGGGATAAAAAGATGTTGGATCCAAAATGCTGCCTTGACTGGAGCTGTAGGTGTTGCTCCTATATCATTCAAAACTTTTATTTAATCTCATATAAGAAGGGTATTTCCTAAAAACAAATGATCAAGCTAACCTCTATACAACATACCTATTTAATTTTTGGGCTCTGATACTATAACCGTGTCCTGAAGTTTCCTTTTTTGTTCTAGTAGACTTCTTTTTATACTGGCTTATGACATTCAAATTGACTTATGTTGAACTGGTTGAACTTTTGAGTACTAATTGAAGCAGTCTGAAAGGAAAATTGAATATTTCTCTGATAAATTCAAAGCAGAAAGAGTTGTTTAATTATTAAATGGGGGAAAATATCACTTTTTCCCCTAGGAAGGCTTGAACTAACTTGAAATTATTATTTATTATTATTTTTTTTAAATTTTTTGTATCCTTGCTTTAACAAGGAACAAAGTTTCACTTTTAATTGAAAATACTTAAATACTAACAATGTGTCTCTGGCTTACAAAACCAGAAACAAAATAATACATGCTGTGGTAGAAGGCTAAATATTTTTACTTAAAAATGTTTCTTGTATGAAGGTATATTTTGGTTGGGGGTATGCATGTTTTCAGAATTGACACTTTCCTGTCTAAAAATATTCATTTAGACAAAATTAATATTGGCAGGCAGATTATTTGACAGCTGTAGGTACAACTCAAATGATTATGGAAGTGATTTGAAATATAGGAACAGTGAACATAATTTGAAAATGGACCAAAGTTTGTTGTTTCTGTTATGACTGTATAAAGACTCTATCCAGTATATGATGCTCTTGAAATGCAGTCCCTGTTTCCTGCCTCTGTGTCCACACTGCTCTCCATCGGAGCCTGTGCCTGAGTCTTCTCTGTGAACATGTAGCACATTGCAGCTGATGCCCCTGGAGCAGCCTGCATCATCATCATCCCAAAGCCAAGTACACCTTAGTTGTGTTTGCTGTCCTCTTGAAAAGGAGGAGTACACAACCTTGGGAGTGGATAGTTGTTGTAGAGAGAGAGAGAGACCCTGGCTTTCACAGCAGGTTATGCCAGAAGAGGCATGTTATGTTAGCACTGGCTGTGTGACATGCAGATAGAGCGTATGTACTTTGATGGTGATCCTGCTGTCCCTTACACAGTGCTCTCGTTAAGTGTAATGAGGCTCATCTGAGAGTCCTAATAATCCTTCAATATACTATTAAATCCAAATTATTCATGAACAATGCCAATGTATGTGCTTGAGGTCAACATAGCATGCAAGTTATTTAATTAGTGCATTATGTCCAGTTGCATTCACTTATATTGTTTTAATTAGAATGATAATTGAGAACCGTGTATGTTTGGTCTTGCAGTTGCAGTGCCTAAACCCATTTGTTGCTGCTGTAATTACTCCTTGCCCTACATCTTCTACCACCCCTCATTAACTTATTTATTATTAAATTAAGAACATTCAAAGAGAAGAAAGGTACAGCTATTGCATAAAGCTTATTTGTTCCAGTCTGACTAGATCACATAAAAATGTAACTGAATGATCATCAGAGATGACTGTGAGATGGAGTCTGGGCTGTGATCTGCAGTCCTTCTCTGCCATGTTGGATCTCTGCTCCTGATTAACCCATGCAAAAGCAGGGAAACACCTTTTGCGTTTTTCAGTCACTTTGCATGTATTTTCTGACACTCGACTCATCATGTCATCATGTACTCCAAGTACCAACTGTGATTTTATTAACCACAGTATCTTAGAGTTTTGCTGTTACCAAGTTGAGTTGAATGTTCTGAGAGAAAAAGTGGAATGGAGAATAAAAATGCGATTTTTGTTGAAGTCACGTTTGCAAATAGATGCAGCCTGACTCTGAGTTGGAATTTAATATTTGAACACATAAGAGCTAATAATAATTTCTTTTGCAGTGGAACATCTGTTAGATAATCAGAGCTTGAATAAATGGGGAACGGAAAGCAATTAGCTAAAGGTTACAAAGTAATTAGTGTAATAATATTATTAAACTAGCCGTTCTATAGCTTAAGTTGCAGCCAGATGCCATAATCTAAAAAACCCATTATTTTAAGGGACTTCAAAATCTCAGTTTGGAGAACAAAATCAATGGAAAACAATTCTGCTAAGTTTGAGAAATTGCACTTAATTGGTCTATGAATATACTTTAAATTTAAATTAAAACCAAACAAAACCCTTTTCATTTTGGAATGTAAACTTTTTGTCTTGTGTGAGGTCAAAAAATTTTGTTTTCACTCTTTGTACCATCTGTATAGTGAAATCTCCTTGGAAACAAATGCAACACCTTTAATTGAAGAAGGCTCATTATAACTGAAATTAGTTGTTAATTTTGTTTTGGATAGTATTGGGAGAGACCAACTTCCATGACTTCCCTGGCTGCTATGGAGACACTCCTGCTTTCATTCGGGTAGAAGGATGTTTTGCGTGTTTTTTGCTATTTGGGACTATCATGTGGCTACTGATTTCAAGAGGGGACAGTTTTAGGGTTTTTTTTTAAGATGATCAGTATGTAGAAATTGGTTGAAAATTCAGAAGCCTTTCTGGGAACTGAGGGATTTTGGTGAGGGAGTGGAAATGTGGTGAGTGTGTTGGCAACCTCCTTCACAGTTACAAGGATCTTGCTCTGTCAAGGGCTGTGCTACCTGGAAATAAACAGTTTTCTGAGAAATTTAACTGACAAAGTCAGATTTCTCTGGATTTCTTTTTTGGGTTGTAGTTGGAGTGTCTGTAGTCTAACAAAGTGAACTTGTAGTTTTCCTGAGGCTAGGTAAAATGTAATCTTTTTTGTGTGAGTTCTCTAGTGGCAAGTAAGTTGAGCTCACTCTTCAGTCTTTCCTTGGGCAAGGGCACTTATAATGCTTCTCATTTATCTGCTTGCTTGTTTTCCAAAAACATGAAGAAATTCAGTATCTTCAAGACAATTACTGCTTTATTTAAAATAAAGGATCCAGGGGTTTAAGAATCAGTGACAAAGGGAGGGAAGAGAGCGGGTATGTGTATGTATGTCAAATTATTACATAAGCTTTGTTTCCTTAAAGGCACACGAAAAGCCTCAGTGTTACATTGGCAGTAAAAGCTAACACAGCTCTCCCTTGAACTGCTATATTAATATATCCTGTATTAGATCCATTGCACTTGAGTTTCCAGTACTGGTGGGTGATGTGGTTTAATAAGAGATGAGCTAATCTTCTCCTAATAGGGACTGCAGGGTCCCAGTAAAAGCCTCCTTTTGGTTTGGTGTATTTGAGATCAGTGTGTGTTTAATGTATAATCCATTTAATAATGATCTGTGAGTTTTGGAATAAAAGTACCCAGTGTTGTCTTTCAACAACACAGTGAAATCCTGTCAAGACAGCTTTTGTTGGAGGAACCTCTAAGAATACTTTAGCACGAGTAAGGAAGCACATGTAAGAACATGGACAACTGTGCTTTGTGTACATTGCTATATTTATCTCTGTCTCTGAATTCCATTCCTTCACCTGTCCTGCTCCCTAACCTGCAGCTGTGTGTGGCAGGCTGGTGCTCAGGGCAAGTCTCCTTGGTCCCTACGCAAGGTTTGCTGGGCTGAGCTATTTGATACAGGCCATAGAACTGGCTAAGCTGTACAATTAACCAACTTCTGAAACATCTGCTAAGTCTTCATCTAGAACTTCTAAATAGCTTGTTTAACTTGTCTGGCAAAACAGTTTTGACACCTTTGTAGGGAGTCCTGTGCTTATTCATAGTCCTGCTCTTAGGGGGCTTTTTTGTTTGTATTTTTCATAGAGGGATGCCCTCGCCCCATCTATGCAGCAGCTACAGCTGCTTAGCTCTCTCACTGGTAACAAAATTGTTACACAGTAACAAAATTTGTAACAAGTTACAAGTTATATTGTTATAAGTGTGTTACACTCTTAGCATCTGAACAGGAAGCACAACCTTGAAAAGGGAGAAGGATCAGGATACTTTCATAAGCTTTCTTACAAAGTTTGGTTAACGTAAAGCACTGTAAGTCATTTGGGATGTACCATGCTGGAAACTTAGAGGCACCTTCCCGTATTTTCAGCAAGAATCTGCCTTTTTAAGTGGAGGTTGCTAACTCTTTATTTAGCCATATGTAGGAGTCTCTCAAAATCAAGGCTGATGCACCTTGGTGATGTTACTGGCTTTGGTTGCACCTCTCCTGTCACCAGGCAGCCTGCCCCAAGACATGGACCACCTCCTTAGCTGAGCCTTGGCCTCCCTCCTTGGAGAGAGCGAGCTGCTCTGTACTGGGAGCTGACATTCTGGCATACCTTGTACCTATAAAAAATAGTTCAAAGCAATCCTTAAAGCAATAGAAAGTTATTCTAGTTTTATTCCTTAGAGTGCTTCATTGCACATGCGCACAGAGAGCTGCATTTTCTCACCTCCTCAGGCCCCCTGTGTGTGTTTGCTGCCTGCCTCACTGGCACCCTTTCGTGTGAGTCAGCAGTCTGGGAGGGAAGGATGGGCATTACAGCCATTTTTCTTGCTCTTGTTCAGGAAAGAAGCCTGCTTCTGTGACACAGAGAATAAAGCTGCTTTCCCCAGCCTTTTTTAAAACATACACATTGCGCTCAGTGTGATACTTGCTTCTTGTTGGCACCATTCAGTGTTTTGTTCCAGTGCCCTTCCAATTATTACTGTATATTAATTTTGATTAGACAGGAGGTTGCTTTGTGAGTCTTGACTTCCTGCCAGTACAATCAAGTCGGAGCCATGGGAATGAAAAGCAAATGTTACTTTCAAAACCTTGTGAAGAATGTATTACTTACAATTCACAGTAAATATATATAATTTTATAAAGAATAAATGTCTTTGTTGGCAGACCAGAAATTGAGATAAGGCATTTACTCTGCCCTGAAAGGGAAAAGAATGTCTGAAAATAGATGTTGTATCTGTAAAAAATATTTTGCTTGTTTTTATATTTCCAGTACTCAACCTTTGTATTCTTTCAGTTTTTAATCAGCTGTTCATTTAATGGATCAACATCTGCTATATAAATTAGAAGAGTAAAACTAATGTCAGCTAGAAAAAATAGGAATGACAAAAGTTCCTAAACTCCTTATCACAAAATACACCACAAGGATTTCAGGCACGAATTTATTCAGGCAAGTGCTGTTGCCTGTGCTACTGAGAATGGGTGAGCACAGAGTGCCCCCTTCCCTGGTCTCATCTATGAATTCTGTGAATTTATCTCTCTGAGATCTCACAAAAAGGGAATTTCAGTACTTGCACACAGCTTTAGGGGGTGGGGTCTGATAAAGGAGTTTTAAATTTTTTTCTTTCCTTTTCTTTTCCTTGCTCTGCTTATTTTTCTGGTTGAAGGAATTGTCCTTCTTAGTCCCCTTGTTCACCTCACTCCCTTCTTTGGTTGGTAACTACTGAGTTGTCATCATACATTACTTACTGTTGAGAGGATAACTCCTATGGCCCTGCTGTACATAGCTCAGTCAGCAGCAGGTGCTGGAAGAGCAAAGCATGTCAATATTTCATGCATTTAAAATCAAACACATTGACTCACATATGGTTGCTCCAAGGAGCACTGTATGTAAGTCTGCTTTCTTTATGTAGGTGTGCTAAACTGCTATCACTAATGTACCACCAGCTTCGCTACATAAATGTAACTGTAAGTAAGCAGTATGACAAAGAAACATTATCTAGGTTATGAAATTAAGTACCTGAAAACTACAGAATAGCAGATTTATGATTGGGGACTGAACAGGATTTTTGTATGTATCCCTATGACAGCAAAATAACTTATAATCATAGAATTACAGAATGGATCGTAAGGGGTGTGCACAAAGGTTCAGTATAGACACTTCCTATTAATTTACTTCTGATTTTACAGCTGCAATATTATTATAACTTAAAATTTTGTATATAATTTAAGTCTACTGGAGTTGGAATATCATACACTTGTTTTTACCTTTTTCACTGCTTAATCACAGTCGTCTCCGTGAAATCATCTTTCAGAAGATGCACGTGAGCTCTGAATATTTAGTATTGCATCATGGATCTCCAAGAGTTGAACTGCAGAAATAACTTATAATTGGGCAGGGTAAAAAGGCTTGCAGGTCAGATGGGGGGAATATTGGGTTATCAGCTGTGTTAGATCTAGGAGGAGTATCTGAGATGTCTAGTTGCTTTCTTCCATACAATGTGCACAGTTCTCTCCTCTCTAGATCTGCCAACACAGATCTTGGTTTAACAGGGTCATGTACTCTTGTTCCTTAGCTTGCTACCAAATAGGAACACCAAAATGAAAGGGAAAGAGTAATTTTTAATAGTCTGCCTCACTGTCAAACTGAAAACCAGGAAAGGGTGTCTCTGGCTAATGACTTCTAGATTTTCAAGTGTTTTGTGTTAGAACATAACCAAACAACAACAAAAATGCTCCTCCTAAGAAACCTTAGGCTGACTGCTTAGAAAGTTCGTATTTAGGAAACGTTAACAGCTTCTGCAATCCACTCCCCACCCGAAAAACCCAAAACAAACACCCAAAAAACTTTTGTATTCATCATACACCAAAGATTGACTTGCTGAGAAACAAACAGAAACAACAAACAAAAAACCCCTGTAAAAAAACGAAAAACCCCACACAGATCCCCNCTGGTCTTGGGGACTTAGAAGACAGCTTTTAGTTTTTAATATTGTTCTATGAGGCTGAGACAGTTAGTGAAGGAATCTGTGAACATTTAGAAACCCTGGGGAGAGATGAAAGCATAGCACATTGACATTTATGTCCTCAAATTATTCTAGCTGATTCTTTGTACCATTGATGGGCATGTAGTTGAGGTTTAACGATCTACTGAGCATGGAGGTGATACTGCAGAGCACAAGGAAAAGGAAACAAGTGGAAATGTACTGTATGAAAATCTTTATTCTAGGAAATTAAATTCTCTACAGGATTTCATTTTTCTGGGCTGGAATTTTGTCTCCAATACCAGTTTTATAACTACAAAAATAAAATGACTTTGGAGATTCTGTTTTTAAACAGATTAAATATGACCAAATTTAATTCTTCTCAATGGGGAGGACATGTTATTGCCTTTTTATTGAAAAAAGAACTCCCACTATGTTGTTACTAATGGTATTTTATACATGCAAACTGGAATAGGTTTTTTTTTAATTGTCATTTCCACACCATCCATTGCAAAACACTGCAGTAATCTCAGAACAGTCTTGCTCAGAAAGTAACTCTACAGTTACTGTAGCCATTGCAAAGTAAAAGGTATATCAAGTCTGGCACCTTTTCAATACTTAAAAAATAAATCCTAATTTTGAACAAAATTACTTACTCTCCTCTTAACTCTCTCCCCCATTCTTATTCCCTCTTTTGATCTGCCTGGTTTCAGGGGGTCTTGGGACTCTGAATATTTATCCTTAGGGACACTTACTGCAACACATGCTGATGAAACAAAACATCCCTTTGATTATATTGCAAAATTACAGAAGCTAAAAACTGAAGCCAGGTATCCTCTGTACTCTGGACTGAGTAAAGATGGAACAAAAATAGACAGTTTACACATAATCCACCCCTCATCCCTTCACCACGATTATAACAACCAAAATTCTCCATGATCATTCTGTTCTCTGGCATTGTCCAGTCTGTGATTTGCCTGTTACCTCTCACAGTTGTTATTCTTAGCTCTAACTCCTCAAGCCCCATGCTGGACATCAAAAAGGACTGTCATGGTTTAGATCCAGCTGGCAACAAAGAGCCACATGGCCGCTTGCTCACTTCTCCCACCACAATGGGATGGGGAAAAGCTCCTGGGTTGAGACAAGGATGAGGAGGGTTCGCTCATCAATCATGGTCATGGGCAAGACACACTCAACTTGGGGGGGGGGAGAGGGAAGAGGGAAGGGATTAATTTATCACTAATCAAATCAGAGTAGGACAAAGAAAACAAAACCAGATCTTGTAAACCCCCTATTTTCCTCCTGGGCCTAAATTATTTTGCTCCCGATTTCTCTACCTTCTGCCCCCAAGAGGTGCAGGGAGATGGGAAGTTGGGGTTGTGGCCAGTTTGTCACACATTGTTTCCTACTGTTCCCCCTCCTCAGGGGGGAGGACTCGCACACTTCCCCTGCTTCAGCTTGGCATCCCTCCCATAGGAGAGTGTCTTTCAGGAACCACTCTGACATGAGTCCCTCCCACAAGCCGCAGTACTGAACAGACTGCTCCAGCATGGACTTCCCACAGAGTCACAGCCTTCTTCAGGCAGAGCCAATTTCCCTCGCATGGGGACCTCCCTGGATACGGGTCCGCTTCTGCTTCACTGTGGTCCTCCATGGGCCGCAGGGGGACAGCCTGCAGCCAAACCACTGCAGTGGTGACCTCCTCTCCTCCTTCATCACTGACGTTAGTATCTCTGCTCAGGTATTGCTGTCGTCTCTCCTTCTCCTCTGCCCTGCAGGTCTTTTTGCAGTTGCCTTTCCCCCTTCTTAAATATGTTATTCGCAGAGGCATTATCGCTGTTACTGATGGGCTTGGCCTTGGCCTGGGGCAGCTCCGGATTTTGGAGCCAGGGGAGCTTCCAGCAGCTTCTCACAAGAGCCATCCCTGTTTTCCTCACCTGCTACCAAAGCCTCCCACCCCAACCCACACAATTGTGTTCACTAAGACCACATACTCTGGAAATAATAATGTATTCTGAAATTTAGTCAAATGCTTTGCTGGTACTACTGTTGGTACCTGTTTGTCTATGCTGTATAGAATAATGAAGGCGTGTTTCAAACTTCGAGTCTAAATGCATGGCACTTTGAAGTAAGACCCACAAAGTGTCTCCTATAGGTAATGTAAGTGTGGTGGATCAATTTACTTTATCATAGAACTGGGGACTTGGAAGGAGTCACTTCAACTGTTTCTCTATGTTAACTGTGGATCAGCTGGGAAGGATGAACATCTAGGTTTCTCAAAGTATAAATTCACCTTCCTACATGCTTTATCTGAGAGATATGCTTAGTGCAGGATCTAAAATATATTGGCAGAATTGAGACACTTTAGTATACCTTAGTTCAGTGGTTACAGCACATGCCCAGAATGTGGGAGACCTGGTTTCTCAGATATCTGCTGGCTTGGGATATGCCCTCACCAGGTTCCTGATAAAGTTTTCCAGAGTTAAGTGCAGTCTAACTCTGGAAAAGGACAGCTTCTAAGATACCTCATTCACAATAGCAAGGCATAGTAGCTGCTTTAAATGGACTTGCATGAGCACTCTCTGAAACCTAACCCTTCAAAACAAAATTTGGTTTCATCTAAAGACACTGAGTTGCTTCAAAACAATCTCAAATATCAGCAGCAGACCTGAACTAAGTAAGACAGAGTGCTCCATGGCTGTAACCCTGCTGTTTCTTGCGTTAAGTTGCTTCAAATACTCCAATGTAGCAATCTTCTGAGACAGGCTGGTCTCTCATGCATTGCGTAATCTGAGGTTAGGACTTTTCTCCAGATTTCTGCTGGAAGGTTAGAAGCTGCAATGTTGTCCTTTTGTGCACATAGTCTGTTGAGACTCCATTGGTTCATGTCCCTAAAAGTAAAGGAATTTTTAATCAGAATTGGTAACTGTGCTCAGCACAAGGGAGCATAAGTAAATCTTTAATGAAAATTGCAGATGGTTTGCTTTATGAATTTTCTCACTGAAGGATTCAGTATTTCAAAGCTATTTGAAAACCACTTGATTAAATGAGAAAAGAGAGGACCTTTAGAACTATTTAAAGTTAATTCAACAGTCTAGAACTTGACCTCATTTGATAGCTGGTCTCATACAGATCATTGACCTTCTGACTTCCAGTTACAGTCTGTCTGTTTCTGCTGCCACCAATTTCCTTCCAAAAGGTGGATGCCTTTCTAAGAAATGGTTTTGGACTAACCAGCTGGGATCTTGTTAGCCTTGAAATCTGTATCTAGTAGTCTGCTCAGTTCTCTGGTATTCATGTGCTGACTATCTCTTCTGCTTCATTTAAGAGGTTTAGCTCCAATTCTTTCAGTGCCCTACACATCAGTGTTTTCTCAGCATACCTGCACTATGCAAGAGAGGGACATGCAGAAGTCATGAGAGGTCAAGAGAGGTTCTCCTCNGCCTGAGATGGACTGAGATGAAGCAGCAAAGTCCCCGTGTATCTGTGCAGCAATGTGCCAGATTCCAAAATGGTCCTGAAATAGATGCATCTACATTTTGGCACCTTTCAGCAGTGCTTTTTTTGCTGGAGACGTTACACCACTAGGGTATGGTTGCATTGTTTTAGGAACTAGGGTGGTCTGAACTAGCTCCAGTGTCTGTTCTAGGATCTCACTTTGCAGTTTTAAGTGTGCTCTTAATGATCTAGTTAAAACCTGTTCGTGTCAGTCCTATGGGATAGCATTCCCTTGCCCCTCTGATTATACTTTAAAAGGTACAATTGTAAGCCTTGGTTTCTCATAAATCTCTCCCACTTGAATCTGGAATTATTGAAGCCCATTTGTGTAAACAAATGTATGAGGAAAATTTTTCAAGTCCCTTCTAAGAACTGGGATTTACTGGGCCTACTGAGGCTGTGGAGCTAAGGGACAGCTCAGGTACCAGGTTGTTTGCTGCAGTGCTGTTGCTCTGACTGCTTGGTGCATGAGGGCCAATCTCATTTTTGGTTCTCTGAATACTGCAATGAAAAGTTTATTCTCGAAATGACAGGTCTCTGAAATATTAAAATCCTTGTATGTTCCCTGGTGTCCTCAGCTCACCCAGCCAGCTGGCAGAGAAAAACTGAGGGAAAAATTTAGACACTCCCTCTTCACTAAGAAAGGATTTATGTAAGTGCATATTGGCACATATTCATGTATGAGGACACATACAAGGACTTGGTGAAAATACATTTGCTGTATTAGTTGATAAAAGCTCCTGGTAGTTTAGATTTGTATTTGGGTTTTTTTTGTCTCTATATGAATATTAAAAATGCTGACTCTTCATTGCTGCAGTTAGGTATTTATAAGTCTATCCTTTTGTGTGCAACAACACTTAGCTCAAAAGTTCCACTAATGTAGTTTTTTAGCAAAAAGTGATTGAAGCAAGGGCTATAAATTACTTAGAAAAACAGATTTATTTTTTTTTTTCTTTTTACAGATACAGATGATGTTCAGGAAATCTGTATAATTCAGTACCATGCTGCAGCTCTAACTAACTATGAAAGATAAGCGTTACACTGCTTGCAGCAGTGTGATTTGCCTGCACACTTAAAACAGTTTTCAGAGAGCTCAACTCTCATTTTCCAAAGTGACTTTGATTAGATGCACAAGATTAATCTCATTGTTTCTCACAAGATGTGGACTCTTAAGTTAGCAATAACTGTATAGTAGAGTATAAAGAGAAGTATCTATCTGAGGGTAGAAGGGATGGAGGAATACAGGGCTAAGAATCCTAATCTGTGAAGAAGCAGTGAATTTAGGGAAGGAATTGGAAAGTGTCAGGAACTCCATGTGGTACCTGTGCTCAGAACTGTGCAAAGTGTGACAGGACATTGTAGAAGAACCTGTGCAAGTGCAGGGCAGATGTGATGTGGAGACAGATGGAGCTGTGGCAGTGAAGACAAACACAGTGAATTGTGTAATTAAATCTAAGGTTAGAAAAAGATGAGGAAAAATGAAATAGTTAAAAGTCCACAAAGGCAGCACAGTAAATTTTGCTTCTAGTGATGGCTTGAAGAAAAGGAGTTGCATCAATATTAGAAATGGGAATAAAGAAAAAATTTATAAAAGTCTTGACTAGATTTGATGTAAGAAATTCAGAGAAGTTATCTGAGGATAGGATGCTGTATTCACACTTACAGTTACCACAGATTGTTGTTACTAAAAACAGGGAGGTTTTTGGGAAATGTGCATATGTGATGATATATTTTGATGAAGTTTCTAATTCCTGTATTTTTTAATTTTACTTTGTGCCTCATAATGTTTATACTGTCTGTTGATAATAAAAGGACAAGATTTCTACTTTTTTAAGGATTCTACATGGAAGCTCTTCCCTAGATGCATACATATTATTTCACTGTTACACTTAGTCCTTTCTCTTGTGAATGTGAAGAACAGTCTCTTCCTCCTGGGTTAGGACCTTTCTTTCTATAAGTTTCAATATCTTTTCCTTGTCTTACCTTCTGGCAAATTTAAAGGGAGGCAAATTGCATATAATAGAAATTGAGTTCTTTTTATAACCTTTTAAATAATTAAGTCCCCTCTACTTCTGTACTGTCCAGGAAAGCCTAATCTTCTCTCTCAATTAATGAACCTTATCATCTCCCTACGTGTCAAGTATTCCTTCAAGAGTCTTCCCTCATAACAGTTTTGGCAATAGATTTGTGTTCTTTTCTGAATTATATTTTCATAGGTTATACCAAGTGAGTGTCTAATTAGTATAATTTAAGATTGCATTGTAAGAGATTTGTTTGAATTTTTCTTTTCTTAGAAATGATGCACCAAGAAATGTCTTTCCTTGTTTGCTTGTTTTGAAACCAGTAGAAAAAAAAAATCAGTTTTAACTACAGACTTTGTTTCAATGGCACATAATAAATGTGTTTAGCTGCTGACCATTGAAAGGTTTATTGGATGTCAGGGACAGAAATTCAGTCACTATTTTAGTAGGAGCTGCAGGAGACAACCTTCAATATATTTGAATTATGTATTTCAAATACTACATTTTTTTCACAGAGGACATTATTGCAATACAAATCTTTTTTCTTAAAATAAAAAAATCTAGTTTTTATAAAGGCATAACATTTTTTAAGACTTAAAAATAAAAAGTGAGACTCCTTAAATAGGTGACAGCATTTGTAGCAAGGAAGGCAGTTGTGATTCGTGTATGAAAGCTGGCTGTGGAAACAGAGAGCTTTCTCCAAGGTTTTATAATAAGTGAGAGAGGCTACTATGCAAGTCTGGTAACATTAAAGGAAAATATTCAGCTGGAGAGAAGTCATTCATCAGGATACGACACTTGTAATTTTGCTGTCCCCAAAGTACTGACTTTCTGGTGAAAATGATCATGTTTCATTCTTTTCTAGGGTCTGCCACAGAAAGAAGCCAGCAGAGTGCTATACTTATGTATTTAAATATGTAATATGCCAAGTATTTTACTACTTCATCATTACAAAATTATCTAGGGATCTATTTCTTTTCTTTTTCTGAATAAGTTGAGCACAAAAATAGCATTGATGGACATTGTGCTGTTTTGTATTATGATTTTTATTTTAAGGTATGGGTGATACTCTGTGTGTGTGGGTGTTAGGTTTCTATCAGTTCAGATAGATTACCATGACTCTTAGAAGATTTCCAGTGATGTAAGAGGCTGTCCTGTCCCAAGATCCCATATATTTGCTGAATTTTGTCTTATACCATGCAGAAAACACTACTCTACAGCTTTTTTCCTGATAAATATGGACTCTAGAAGACAAATAGATAGTGGGAGGACAAGATCATCTTTGCAGAAGTAAAGACGTAAATAGGTGATAGACAATAGAGAATACCAAGGAACAAAGGAAGATACAAGGGTGAGGCGAAAAAAGAGACACTACTTTGCTTTAGGCAACAATTTACAAATAGAGGGAATGCACAGTGAGGAGAAAGAAACCTGTCTTCAAATTCTTCAGAGCTGGCAGATAAAAAGCATTTCAAGTCAAAACGGGCATTATGACTAGAAAAAGGTGACTGTTCCAGTAATCTTCCGAAAAGAATGACTACTGGCCAACCAGCCTCACATCTATGTCATGAAATGGTATGAAGGAAGTCCTTAGAGAAGCCACCTTCAGGTACGTGGTGGACCAGTTGACTGGGAATAGGTAGCATGGATTCACCAAGGGCAAACTTTACCTGACTGACATGCCGGCTTTCTGTGGTGGGATGACTGGCCCCGTGAACAAGGCAAGAGCAATGAACACTGTATACCTTGACCTTAGCAAGACTGGTTTTTGTGTTTTCTCATGGTATTCTTGTAGTGGGACTGAGGAAACGTGGGCTGTAACTGTGGACTACAAAATGGCCAAGAAACTGGCTGGCTCGTCAGCCTCAAAGTGAAGTGGTAGTGGTTCAAAGCCTAACAGGTGATCAATTACGAGTAGTAGAGCTGAATACTGCAATGAAGGGATGATACTGGAATGTGCTTTAATGTTTTCAGCAGCAGCCTAGACAACAAGCTAGAAGACACTTCAGCAAGTTCACAGGTGATTCCAAACTGTGGAGAGTGGCCAACATAAGCACAGGCAGGGCTGCCCTTCAGAGGGACCTTGACAGGCAGCAGACACAGGTGAACAGGAACCTTGTGAAATTCAGCAAAGGTAAATGCTTTCCTGCACATAGAATGCGATAACCCCCTACAGCAGCACAAGCTGGGGACCAGCAGGCTGACAAGCAGCATTGCAGAAAAAGACTTGGAAGCCTACTTAGTACTATAGAATCCTAGAGGTTGGAAGAGACCTTCAAGATCATTCAATCCAACTGCTTACCTACATCACCACTAACCCGTATCATCCAGCGCCACATCCAGACACATCTTGAACACCTCCAGGGACGGTGACTCCACCAGCTCCCTGGGCAACCTATTCCAGTACCCAATCACCCTTACAGTGAAGAAATTTTTCCTAATGTCCAATCTGACTCTCCCCTGCTGCAATTTAAGGCTATTTCCTTTTGTCCTTTCACTATGGGCACAACAGAAGAAACCGACCCCCGAGTCATGGTGGGTGTGAATCCACAGCACTCCTTTGTGAGGTGAAAGCTAATTGCATTCTAATCTGGGTTGGTGAAAGTAATTATTTCCCTTTTTGCTATTCATAAAACAGTGTCTGAAGAACTCTGTCCAGTTCTTTCCAGCCTCCTCCAGTACAAGACAGATATTGACAAACTGGTGCAAGTTCAGTGAAGGAACACCCAGACAACATAGGAAGAAATACTGAGTCAGTTCAACTGGCTCAGCCAGGAGAGAAGACTAAGGGTAGATCTTATTGCTGTCTACGACTGCCTGAAGTTAGAGCGTAGACAAGTGGAGCCAGATTATTCTCAGCAATGTGTGATGTAAATCCAAGCAAGACATGACATAATCAGAAGTTGCAGTAGGAGAAACTGACTGGACATAAGGTTTAAAAAAAAATAAATCCAGCATGAGTCTGGTTAAGTACTGGATCAGGGCCCAGAGAGATTGTGAAATCTTCATACTTGGAGTTTTGACAAAACTAGACTAAACTATGTCCTGAGCAACCCAATCTGACATTAAAGCTGGCCTTTCTTCGAGCAGAAGGTTGAATTGGATGTCTTCTGTCTTCTCCAAACTAAAATTATTCTGTGATTCTCTGAGTAGTCTCACAGAGACACAGAGAGTCTCACAATCTCACTATAATACTTTTGATAATTACAAAAAAAGCTTGTTTGGTGAGTTTGTCATGCCCATCTGCTGCACGTATCTCTCTGTATTCACCAGGAAAACAATACTAGAAGCAGGTAATCACTTTAACATTCAATGTGTGTGGTGAACAACTTATCATTATCAGTAACTGCATCATTAAATATGTATAAAACCTTGCTAATCACTGGCCATTGTGAAAAATTCATGTAGCCTACTTTCCCAGAATTTTAACAACCTGCCTCTTCAATTAAAAAAAAATAAAAAATGCATCAGAGCACAGAGGATGATCAAGTGCAGAAAAGTACACTTGAAAATGAACATTCTTACTTGTTTGAAAAAATCACCTGATCAATGGGATCATTAAAGTAATGTATAATCAAGTAGCAGGGAGTGTTCAACAACTTCCCTGTGCATGGAAGTTATGAATAGAATTTAATTGTTTCCAGACTGGTATCTTGTCCAGAAATCAAAGTGTTTAATAATTTTCTTTAACCTCCTTGACCCATATTTCAGCCACATCACTGTGTGAACTCTGAGCTGTTACTAGCAATCAGCCTAAGGAAAGGTTTGCTCAAGCCTGTAGAGAAGTCCTCAAGAAGCAAACAAGAGGTGTATTTCATATGTGTATATAAAGTTGCTTTTGTTCAGAGCTCAGAAAGCTTCTTGAGAACTAAAGGATGACACTTAAAACTATCAAACCCAGGAATGTCAGCTGAGGAAATGAATTGATGAGTATTTACTCTTTGTGCTGGATAATTGCAATATTTAAGAACCTCATAAGGAAATTTTATTGAATAACATTTTCTGTTGAAAACCACTAAGTTTTGGTTCAGTGAAGGCCCTCTTGATAAATGCTGCTGTTCCCAACCAATGGCTCTGGTGCTGCCTTTTTAGATAATCTTGTGATATAATAGGTTATATATTCATTTATGTCATGTGGAATCCTACCTTCTGACTAAGGTCTCTGGAACAGATTCTGCTGATGTTTTGCATAACACTGTCACTGACTTGTGTGGGTCTTTTGGATCTGCATTAAATGTAGGACTGATACCAAAGGGACCTTATTTTAGTTCTGTAAAGCACTCTCCTTTGTAATGGCTACAGGAGATAACAGGAACTCTGCCCACTTTATTTGTTGTGCTAAGTAACATGTTTGTTTTAGGTGGTTTTTTTTTGTTTTGTTTGTGTGTGTTGTTTTTTTTAAGGTGCCCTGGTTTTCTGATGTTGAAGTCAGAAAAACTAAAAGTAGCTTCAGTGGATGTTCAATCTATGAAGTCCTATTGATTTTCTAGCGTAAGCATTCTGATAGCTTTGAAATTAATGAATGCTGTGGTGCTAAGGATTAAGGATTTGGAACTGAAGGAGTTCTAGGGCAAGCAGTGTGCTTTTTTGCTTGTTTTTTATTGCATGTGACAGATGTGGTCACAAGTGGGGATTACCACTGTTTCAGTGTATTCACCCTGAAGTCTGTCACTGGATGCAGGACGTATTTGCAAGGCAAATATTGATGTGTACAACAGATATGACTCTGAGAGGAAACCATTTTATAACAGGGAGTTAGCAAGCTTGTGGTTGTCTGCCTTTTACAAAGTAGTTATCTGAACTTCTAGAAGAGAAATTTTCAGATATGGAAATGGAACTGGACATTAACAGACTACATAATTTGTCATTAGGAGATGCCTCTTTGCCCCTGAAAGCCACATCTCAGTGAAGTTTTAACTTTATCATACCTTGCCTTTATTGTGGAAGTATCTAACAAATGTTAACACTGTACTCAGAGTTTTGTTTAGTTGAAATGTTTCTCCTCCATATTGGAAAGTATGCACAGGAGTAGGTAGGTGGTTCAGTATTCATTTCTGAATTAAGAAGTAAACTGCAGCAGTCTCAGTCTTTAGTGCACAGTCTCTGAAGGGCAGAGAAGTCTCTTGTTATGTAGAGGAAAATTACAGTTTTTGGCTATTGGGATTAGATTGTTACCAAAAAGCATCATAAAATGTAATGCAGAATTTTGTTAAATGCTGAAGCACTTTCAAAATGCCACCAAAAAGTTGTCTCTAGTTGTTCTCCAATTAAAAGTTATTACTCTCCAGTTTTAGCTTGTTTGTGGAGTAAATTCCTTGGAAACTTATTTATTTCATTCTATTAAATTCATCTAGACAACTCCATAACATGAAGGAAAGAAGACCCCAAGGGCCCTGAACTTACTCTTGGCTGCTATTTTTACCCTATTGGAGACTTCGTGAGTGAAGTACAGTGTTATGTTCTGAGAATGAAATCTGTCAAACAGCGTGGAAAAACGTGGCTAATTTAGCAATGTTAGATAAAACAACTCCTTTTGCTTTTTCTTCTGCAAGTAATAGCCGATATTTTCAGCACAATTGGCCTTTGGCAACTGTTGGTAACAGGGGAGGGTATTTTTGGAAGAGGAAGGAAATAAAAAGGGATTAAACCACAGGGAATTGCAAAGGAGACACAATGCTGAAGAACAGCACTGCTAAGGAAGAAATAGCTTTACAGCAAGTTCCTGGACTATAGATTTTTATTTTTCATGTCTTCTCTATATAGGTCCAAAATAGATCAGTCAGACACAAAAATGCATGCTTTATCTTACATATATATATATAGGTAATACAGATATTAAAAGGTATGCATCTATAAAATAACACTCAAAGAATGTATGCAAGTACATTCTAGCCTTTAAATAAACAGACTATCATGAAGTTGTGCACCCTAGTTCTCCATAGTTCCTGTCTGAGCAACCTTTAAAAGAGAATTTCATGTTCAATCGAGTCTTTGTTTACACAGGATGTGCCGGTGCACTTGTCCATTCAGGGAATCAAGGGTCCATTAAGGGTCACCAAGAACTGGCATATCCCAAGAAGCAAATACATGTAGACTACTTGTTTCCAATCTGATAGTAGATTTATTTATATATATTTTTAATGGCCACATCATGTTTAATACATTGAATAATGAATATGCTGATAGTAATAGCCATCTGATCTTAGATGTTCTAGAAGTTGGGAAAGGCTACGTTATTTTTTTGTCCAATAAAGTATTTATTGCAAAATATTTCTTAACTTACCAGTTAAACAGCAATAAGAACCAACTGCCAAACTGATTATTAATAGATTCAACAATTTATACTAGGAAATTAATATAGTACATTGTCCTTAGTGAGGGAGGTACTGGGTTAAATAAGGAAAAAATTAAAATTATTTCTTGAGTCAGTTTGACGGAGGTTACCTTTTTATTTGCCATGAACTTGTGCTTTGGGAAATAGCAGCTTTTGCATTTGTAGCCATATTTTAATTCTGTTTTGAGATTTCCCAAAAGACATCTTAGAACCTCCTGCTATTCTTGCACATTAAACAGACGACTTGAAATGATAGCTACATCTGTACTTTTCTTCTTATTTTGTTGAAAAGGATTCAACTGTGTAATCATGAAATAGAGTACTTGAACATTGACTTAGCTACAAAACGGATGACAAATTATTGGGAGAATTATTCCATTTTGTGGACTCCCAGTCTCCTTTATTTTTCAAAGCACTGTTGTTTTTGTGACAAACTTATTTTCTCCCAGAGAAAAAGTGAAAGGCTTTAATGGATGTCTTGAAATTAATTTTCATAAACCATTTCTTTAAGTGAAGCCATTTTTAATGATTTGCTGCTAAGCTTGTCATTGTGTAATGAGAATCTTATCAGGTGGCTATACAAATTCCACCCATGGGCAATTCTGATGGACTTCAGTGTTGGCAGTGTGTGATTTTCCACTTCTGTTTCTTTGTCCAGAATTTGTGCTTAAAACCGCATACAGCTCTGCATAATAAGCGGGAATGATATGAAACTGATTCATCATCTTTTAGCAGTTGGTGTTTCATTGTCATGCTTCAGAGTTGCAAATGAAGGTGTCTTGTCAACCCAAATATAAGTATGCAACTACGGGTGATGATGTGAATCTTGTGCTGGTCATTTTCTAGTTGGTTTTACTGCGTAGGTACATCTTAAAGATATTTTTACTACCTTAATTGATACCATCTTCATAAGTACATAGTGATGCTGGTGAAAAAATCTGTCCAAGTGTAGGTCATGGTAATCTCCCAACCAAAAATAAATCTGTCTGAGTAAGTCTTTCTGTAAATTATGGAAAAAGATGTGTAGATGTGTCACTTAAGGATGTGGTTTAGTGGTGGACTTGGCAATGTTAACTTTACAGTTGGACTTGATCTTAAAGGTTTTTTCCAACCTAAATTATTCTATGATTATATCCCTTGAAAAAGGAAGGAACTTCACCTTTTTCCCCTTTTATTTTCCCTTGACAGATATATACCATTCATAAAGCAAAAGTCAAAGATTTATGTAATTTAGGTTTATCTCTTTTTTTCCACTCAGATTTGAAGTTCATAACAGTGCAGACATAGTGTGGAACCTTAATGAAGAGAAAACAGATGAGCAAATAAAGAGAGAGGAATTAATTTTTTCATTGTTATGGAGTATGCAACTAGGACATATTGAACTTTTAGCTCAGTTACGAACTTCTGGCATAATTCAGTTTTGTATGTTTTCTGATCTTTGAAAATACGGATAATCTGATTTAATAAGATTAAAGCCTATTAATATGTGAACAGAATATTAATAAAGAAATAAATTCTGCTTTCAGGTCTACGAGTCCAAAACAACCCCCTTGATTTCTTACAGTATTTGTCCAATAAAACAATAGTACAAGGAATGGAAGGTAATTTATGGTGCACTGCTTTTGAACTCTTCAAAAATACTTTCTTGTAAGATTAGATTATTTTGTTTCCATCTCACTAAATAGTTATTAACTGCACTACAGTTTACACCAAAGTTTTTTATCAACAGTGACTAGACTGAACTTTCAACTAAAATGTGTTCCTAGTTCCATACCCAGCAACTGTGGCTGTATTTGGAAATTAGTCCAAATCTTCAGAATGGCAATTTAGGGATGTATCTACTGTGATATTCTTTCTGTTTCTAGATGTAAAAGAGATATAGGATTTGACTTGCATGATACATATAACTCTGGCCTGATGCCAGGTAAAATTGGAACCTTCAAATTTACTTTCATGTTAGCGTGAAGGTGCTCTTAGGCTTTTATAGTAGTAAGAGTCTTCCAATAAAAACAAAACCAAACTCAAAAAACCCCAAACCAAACAGAAGCCATGTGGAGGCATCTTTTCTAGGTTTTTTGCTTCATATTTTTCTTTTAGTCGTTATCAGAAACAAGGCATCCTACCTTATTCGTCAACAGCACCTGAGTGTCTCCAAGTGTGTAAGCTGCCTCTTGAGTTCCACTGACTAATTTCTTGTCATCTTGATTTACTAGTAGGTCTCAGGCCTTTTATCCTTGAGGTTGCTCATTCTGCAAGGTTCAGTTATAGAATTAGTTGGAATTGAAAAACTACAGGAGTTATTTACAAACAATTGGCTTTGTAGGGTTGGGCCCATTTTCAAAGTAAGAAAATGAATGTGCATGGTGGGACAGTGCTGATGGTTCTGAGAAACACTGGCTTTTTTTGTGCATTCACTGTTGGTTGACCTCTGTCTCAGCATTAACAACATCAGTGACTGACTTGGGAGTAAGTATTGTACGATTTAGGTAATTCTGTCTTATTCTACAAATTGTGAGTGGTATGCCCTCTTAGAGGCGTAGTGCATTCACAGGTTATTCTACAGCATTTGCACAGCTGGCCATTTGTCTTCATTGTGGATCAAAGGCATTTTTACAATGTAAATATTAAATATGTAATAACAATATAGAATTTCATAGCTTAGGCAAACTAAAAAATGTGAACTGAATTTTTGCTATCATGAGTGACTGACATCTCTTAAAGCTAGACAGGACATCATGACTTAAGCCAGAATACTCTGTTTAGTGATTAGAGGCAGAATGATTGTCTTCAGTAATGATAAGTATCATTAGTGCAGAGCTGGTTTTCAGTAAGAAATCCTAGTGTAGTGAGGTGAAGTGATATTTGCATATGACCTTTACAAAAATCTGCTGACAGTCACCTGCTATTTCTAGATATTAAAATGAATCAAAAATAATGGTAAGTATGAGTTGTAATGTTTCTGTTGTGTTCTACCTGTCATAATTGCCTTGGCTGAAAAGGCACTGATCTGGTCTCTGTGCTACTACTTGAGCCTGATTTTGAAACTGGGTAATGGCTTAGTAAAGTTTCTCTGGATTAGCAGAAGTAAATTTTGTCCCTAAAATAGCCAATAAACTGGGTTTTGCTGCTTATTAGAGATTGTCCTAGTAGCTAACTTCCCAGGGCTTTGCCTGAGGCTGAAGTGGTTTCTAACAATCCATCATTAACTTGTGTGACAACCACGGGAAGGCTGTGATTGTCAGAATCAGACATGACATACTGTAGGCCTCCTACTGTCATTCTAAAAAACGTGGTTACACCAGATTTTGCACTACTGCTGTGACTGGGTACAAAAATGACTGTGGAACTAGTTTATTTTATATCCTCTCAAAGACAACTTTACACTGTATTTGCTCAAGCCTCTCCTTAATGTCTTAAATCTCTACTAGTGGAATCATCTATTCTTCAGTATCAATGCCATGTTGTCTTGCACACATCACAAGTACTTCCATTTTTGCCAACAGCCATGTACAAATCATTAGAGGGGAGTCAGAATCTGCAAACAAACCTGATGAACTGGAAACAATCAGAAGTATAGGATGAATTGTTGGTCTCCTATTGAGAAGAAAATATAGATATGCAGCTTTAGCTTCTCAAATTTAAAATCCATTGTTAAACATGTGCTGCTAATGACATATTTAATATAAATTTTCCCAGCTGCCAGTAACTTATACATTGGCTGTGTTATGTGTTGTAATCAGGACAGAGGGCTAGCATCACATACCTGAGAACTCCCTCTTTTCTCTGGAATGAGTTCATAAAAAAACTCCAGTGCCCTCTCCTCTATACCTCCCTCCAAACTCCAAACACTGCATCTGGCAATCCAGATGTTTATATTACCAATAGGTAATGATGTGTCTAATGTGGTAAGACATACCTTGCACATCAAAAAAATAGATCTGGTCTCAATCATTTGAATGGGACTCTCGCCCGAGAAATGTCTTCGTAAATGTGCCTACACTGAGATTTGCTGTATTATACTTCTCTATTGTATAGGAAGAAAACGTGTATTTTCTTAGACTGACTTGATTATGAAGCAAGTAGAATGTTCACATATAATTTGAACAATTTTTTGTTAATTTCTGTGAATAAATGCTGATATTTCAACATTTTATTTCAAGTCAAGAATTTCCTAGGGGCAGAAAACTTATTGCAGTTTCTATATTCAGTCGTGGTTGATAGGAAGATGATGCCTTTCTACTCTGCTAGTTTGCAAAGCTACGCAGTCATTAATTTGTTTGAGCCAGTCATGTATGCTGAATGGAAAATATCTGGATGATAAAGAAGCTTTTGTATGGTAAACTGAAGGACAACAGAAGTAACACTTCAAGGGCAAACTGAAATAAAACTTCACATGATCTGCAAGTGTTGTTAATTAACTAGGATTTATAAAGAGTAAACAGATCATGATGGCATATAGCAGCATAAATCAGAATGGCTCTTTCTGGGAAGATACAATGAGCTAATGCAGGTATAAAGAGATGGCCTTGAAATCAGCCAAAAGTTCAACAGGCACCATTTTCCTATCTGCATATGTAAAAAGTGTTGAAAAATTGGCTGCTTATCCACTCAAATTTTTAGCCATACTTGTAACTGTAGTGCATGAAATAACCTGTTGCAAATCACCTAAAATTTAAAAAAACAACACAACAATAATGTAAGGAATCAAAGGACTGAAAGAATCTTGAGATGTCATCTAATCCATCTGTTTTTCCCCCAAAAGGATCAAGACAACTTAAAATTATTCCCAACTTATGTTTTTTATTAAGATTTAAATGTTTATCTAATATTCTTCATCTTTCTGACTATAGATTCCATAAAGTTTTAGGTAGTTTCTATAATATGTAACTATCCTTATTGCTCCAAAGTTTCTTCCCCCACCTTCATGTTAATTTAAATTCTTCATTTAGCCTATCTGTGATTAGGACAAGGAGATCAATTTATTCTCATTCCTTTAGTTGTGCTTATTATATGCCTCTATTCAGCCATCCCTTGTGCAGATTAAGTAACTCTATTCCTTCCCCTTTTCCATATAGATCATATTTTGCAGACCTCTCGCTTTCTCATCAATCTCTTCTGGACTTTGTCCAACTAGAACGTGCAATACTCAGCTGAGACCTTACCAGATTCACAATAAGCAAGGTGATTACTGTGTATGACTTGCCAACAATACTCCTATTTGTGCATATCAAGATAGTGTTTGGCTTTTTCTTAAAAGCACAATATTCTTGCCTTATGCTAGTTTTGTAATCCATAATCAGAGACATCCTTTCTTTCTTCTGCAAAACAGTTACTAAACCTCTTTTTCTTTTCTGTATTTGCTGTTTGATTAGTTTTATAAACAGTTGTCTTTATTGATTAGTATCTTACGTTTTCAAATAATTTCCCCATCTTGCCATATTTTTGAGCAGCAACAATTCTTAAAATGTGCTTAAATCTCCTCTACACTGATGTCATTTGCATGTTTAATGAGCATACTTCTTATTGCATTGTACAAAATTGATTAATGATAATCTTCAGTAGTATGGGACCAAGACACACCTCTTGTGAAGTTTCATCTTGCTACACTTTCTAGTTTAAGGCTGAGCCACTGATAAGTATTCAGCGTATATTTTTCTGTCATATATACATCTAGTTTTAAGAGTTTCATTTAACCCATATTTTTTTAGCCACATAATATAAAAATGTTATGTGAGAAAGTGTCAAAAATCCTGCTAATGGCCAAATGATGCTCGCTGGTTCTCTTTATGTTGTCTTATATTCAGATCTATATGCGTAGATATCTACATGCATACATATACAGTAAGATGGTTTTATGTGTTTATACAGAAATAGCACAAAACAGGTAAGGTGGTATTCCAAGCAGAGATTTCCGCTCAAGGGGGACTTCTGGAATTTCATTGTTGCTGGGGAAAGCAGTTCTGATAGCATATTAGAAATGCTGTTCTAGTTTTCCCAGAAGTAAGATGAGATAGTTGAAGTTCACATCATACCACTGTGTGAAGGGGACAGCAGTCTGATAAAGAACAACAGAGCCACTTTCATGAAAGATATCTGTCTCTCTGTTTGGTTTTCTGTGTGTATTTAGAACTTCTTATGGAATGAAAGAGTGAAAAGTTATGAGTTAGATCTAGAAACAATATCCTTTTCAATCAGTGCAACTAAAGATACATAATCGACAAAATTTTAAAAGTTCTGTTTGGTTGGTTGGTTTTTTTAACCTTGGAACAGCTTTAACAAATATGCAGTGAAATAGCTAGTTGTGCAGAAAGAAAGTGTCTGAGAGATACAGTATTATGGGTTAAAGACTTTTCACCTTTGTACCTTTAGAAGTGGTACTGCTCACACCCTGCACATATTGACCATGTGGTTCATGGGTTTCAAGCAGCACTGGACAATCATGGTCACATGTGTACAGCTGCTCAGAAGTTGTCCCAAGGAGAGGACACTTGTCCATGTTTCCTGTCTGCTCATGGTTGCTGACCCACTCAGGGGTTGTTTCTTGACATCTCTGGGAGTAATCCAAGGGAACACGCACACACCCCTCTGGATGTTTGCAAACTTGCTACAAGTGCACTTATTCAGCATTTGTCTGCATCCTTGTCTGATCTCGGTCTAGGAGCCTTTACTGATCCCATCTATATTTATAATGATTATCACCATAGCTGGGCAGGGAAGGCTTCCTGAGCTATTTTGCAAGGAAAAATGGGGTTTGCAAGTTTGTGCTCCACAGAATGTCTTAATAAATGTTGGAAAGGTGGAGCTGTAACCATAGAAGCGTACTTTCTTCAAGTCTTTTCATAGGGAGCTAAATGTAGGTAACATCATCACAGCAATCTGTCCCTCACTAGAATTTCTTTTCTAGATGTGCTACTGTTTGTACAGATTTCTGTTAAATCGACATGCAACATAGAGGAGACCATATAAAAAGAAAAACAGAGGGAAAAGTCCATAAAATCTCTACAATATTTATTGTCAAATGTACAGTGGCATTATTTGCAATAGATAACCATAATTGTGAAATCAGTTATTCTTATCCATTTTTATTCAAGAAGTACTTAACCAGGCACCAAATATTTATTAGTTTTTCTAATCTAGTACTTTTGGAGACACAAATACTACCATGCCCTTTCAAATTGAATGTCATAGCAGTGAATATGTCCAATGATCAATATTTAGTTGGGAGAAATTGTTCCAAAAGTGCAAAATTACTTTTTTAACAACTGCGATCAAGATAAGAGTATGCTTGCTTATGTGGCACTATCCAATTTTAAAAATTAAATACAAGAATTATAAAACCTAAACCTTTCTAGATGCAGAATATAGTTTTGCTACTGTTCTAAAATGCTGTAGCAAAGGTAGCAAGAGGAGACTGAGAGGAGACCTTATTGCCCTCTACAACTACCTAAAGGGAGGTTGTAGTGAGGTTGGTGTTGGTCTCTTCTCCCGAATTGCTAATGATAGTAAGAGAGAAAATGGCCTCAAGTTACATCAGGGAAAGTTTAGGTTGGATATTAGGAAGAAGTTCTTTACTGAGAGGGTGGTTGGGCACTGGAATGGGCTGCCCAGGGAGGTGGTGGAGTCACTGTCCCTGGGGGTGTTCAAAAAACGGGTTGATGAGGCACTTGAGGCCATGGTCTAATGGTCTAATGGTTAGGAATATGATGGGATAAAGGCTGGACTTGATGCCCCTGGAGGTCCCTTCCAACCATAATGATTCTATGATTCTATAACATGAGCTGAGTTCCCTGCTAGCACAAGTACTGTGTAGGTAGTGGAATTACTGGACTATAACCTGGCTTCATGCAATAAGCAGCTGGGTCAGTCAGGTTGTCTATAAGGTACTTTTTACACAGAGCCAAAGTTCCCTCTCTGCTATTTGGTAGAAGTAACTTGGCTGTAACAGGTGATGGGTAGTGGTGTGAGAGGAGGATTTTCCTGAGGGTGCATTGAGGTGGCATTGAACAAACTGCTCTGTTTCTCTGTGTTGCCACTCTCATTCTGAAGAGAAGGTTACCCATGGGCAGAGGGACTGTATGTTTAAAGGATATGTTGGCTTTTTTTCCTTTTCCTTGTCACATGAGCATGTCTTATGTATATTGTAGTCACGTGAATGTTACTTGTTTTGCATTTGACTTGTAACAAACCGCATGGCACTTTCAGCTGTCTGGTGTAATCCAGGAAGAACTGCAGTTGTAGGATAAGGTTATATTTCTGAAACTGGCAGTACAACTTAAAGTGGTTAGTGTGGGGTCAAATCCTGGTGATTAAACACTAATATCGAGAGAAGGAAGTGATTCTATTGGTCTGTGGCTGTTTGGGACCCCATCTCAAATTGTTATTGCTGACTGACAGAATCCCTGGCGTGAGTGTACCTCTTTTGTTACTATTGATTATCATTATTTTTATTTTAAAAAGTATAATTTCTTTCCATGGTAGAGCAAAACCAGATGTTGAGACCTCAACACTTCTTTCAGAGTAGAATTGAGCTAGAATATCCCACTACACAATTTGCTGTTTAAATTGCAAAGGAATTTATATCTGTAAGGAACTACCCTTTACATGATGTTTGAAAGAAACCTTTTTTTTCCTTTGATCCATGTCTGTATTCCCCAGACTCATCCACAAGGGGGACGTAGTTCTAAACAAATACACAGCTCATGGTTATTTTTTGAATATGCACATTTCTAACCCTGCTTAACTTAAATGAGTCTCTTGGAATGTCTTGGGACAACCTCAAAACTGTGCATGCTGTCACTGTGGTAACTATTCAACAGGAAGACAGAAAAATGCACTGTTTTTTTGGTGATTTTTTTCTGTTGGGGAGCTTTCTGCTTTTGTTTACAGATGAAAATCTAAGTCCAGGGGGAAAATATTTTGCTCACCTGAGCGTCATCATTGACTTCAGATTCCTCATGCCTACACATGTGCTGAGGAGATCATTATGAATTTTCTTTTTTTTAAAGAACATTACTTGAGCCGCCTTGAGAATGGATTGACATTTCTCCATTTGCTTCAGACATAGCTGAAGCTATCTGGTAATTAATCTAGAGGCTGTGGTAATGAACATTTCCCCCTTCCTATATCTGTCTGTCTTCTTTCCTAGTAATTAGTAGTGTGAAAAAAAGATTTCAATTAGAAGAAAACAATATATAGGTTTATTTAACAACTTGGCTTGACTGCTGTACTCTGGAAATACAGTTTTCAGTTTGCTTTATGACTATGTTCTAGGGCTCCTTGAAAAATGAGATGTGTAACTGCAGCCAAGTTCAGTGTGGGTTCCATGATGCTTCTGGTACTAAAAACCAATCCTACATGCAAGCAGACCCTCCTGAAAGGGAGGGAATGCAAGCTAAGAATGACATCCCATTTTATGACAAATTTTGAGTGGGACCCTTCACTTCCCATTTTCTGGCTAAGTTTGGATTTTGGAAAGGGAATTTTTTATTTGGCTGAACAGAAGTAACTACTGACCAAAGAAAGCAAACTCTCACTGTGGCCTATTTCTACAGCCACTATCAAGCTTTGACTCTTATTATATCATGTTAATACCAAGTATTTTTATATGCTTGGTATTTAAAGTGTAATTCTGCTTCTATAGATATCTAGTACCAAAAACGAAAGAGCAAGATATTGTCTCTCTTTTCACCTAGCTGTAAATATTAAATCGATGAACATTATTTTCCAGAATAAATTGCTGTGAGTTTACCTAAAATTACTCCTCAAGCCCACTCAGATGACTCAGACATCGTATCATCCACAGGAGACCAAATTAGATTGTCATAAAAATGTGCTTTCCATTTATGTTTATTTTTCAGCATCTTATTTGAAATTGTTCTTATGAATAAGTGACATTTTTCTGTGTATATTTGAATCTTGCTTTATTAGTTCATTTTCTACTTAAAAATCCCAAGTGTCTAAATACAGACTTTTCCATCATCCTCAGCAGGGAAAATGGTATTTAGAGATTTCTAGCCATACGAGACTTCATAAGACTGTATAGCCAATGTTCTGGAAGTACTGAATGTGTTTAGAATTGACACCACTTCAGCAAAGGTTTGTTGAACATATTCCCAAATTCTCTATGGATTAAAATCCATAGAGCCCTAAGTATCTTTTTTTAATACTTTGTAATCCTTGCAGCTAAAAAGCTTTTCCCAGTAGCTAACCTAAACCTTATCTGCTTGAAATTTAGCTGATCTTTTATTGTCCTGTCTCCCTACTAGACATGGGAATGACTGATTACCTTTCTCTTCTTGCTTCAAAGCACCCCTTTGCATTCTGTCATTTTCTCTCTTCTCCTATGATCCTCTTTAGTTTTCTTTTCTTTCTTCACAGATCTTGTGTTTCTTGTAGTTCCCCTCTGCTCTCTCATTTGGCTTTATCCTTCTTAAATCTGAACACAGCATTGCAACTGAAATCTCAACAGTACTGAACAGAATAAATAATTACCATCCTTATCTGGCATAGGGTGTTTCTGTTAATACATCTCAAAGTGAGATCTGCCTGTATATATCATCCTAGAAATGAGTCAATGGTCTGTGATCCTCTAACACTTCAAATCCTTTTCTTCAGAACATTTTCCTACCCTGGTTTCTCAGTTTTGCACTTGGTTTAACCTTAATAAATGCAGTATTTTGCATTTGTCTTTCCAGAGTTTTTTTCCTTGCTGACATTGGATTATCTTTTTCTTTCTTTCAAAGTAATAGCAAGCCATTTCAGCTCAGTGTCATCTGTATGTCTTGTGTGTGCTCCCCATGACCTAACTTCTTGATGAAAATAATAAATAGAACTGGGCTTCTGCAGGGTCTGAGCTGAAACACTCTCCCAGCTTGACACAGAACTGCTGACAAACAATCTGTGTTTTAATTTTGGCCCTTTATTACCAACAGTAAGTGCTCTGCAGCATAAACAATTTCAAGCTGGCAGCAACAAATCTTCAGTTTATGTCATCCGTGACACCTGGTGCAATCCTTCAAGACAATGCTCTGTATGAAGGTACATTCTGTAGTCAAACAGAATGACTCGATCAAAATCTCCATCATCAGTGGTTTGTTTGTTTTGAAAAAGCATCGCTGACAATCTGAAGACAGTAAGCCAGCCTAGATGTCCCTCAAAGGACTATATGTTTGTCATATATATTTGCCATCTGTGTAAAGTGGAGATTTGGCTTATTCAAATGCTTCTCCTTTCCCATGTTCTAAAGAGACTTCACCACTTATGTTTTCCTAGCTCGATGGTGAGGCAGTTACAACACAATGAACATAAGAACAGTGGTGCCAGGTCAGGCAATGTGCCTCTCTAGCCCACTGCCCTATCTCCATGAGTGGTGGGTAGTGGTGTCTTGGTAAAAGCACAAGAACAAAGCGAGCATACAGTAATGGTTGTTCCTCCTTGCCTCCTTTCCCCAAGTATTCTCTCGGCTTCCAATGGTTTATGGTCTCAAGAGCTTTCTTAAGCAGAGATAATGTCTTTGTATAGAAAACTATTCTTGCTTTTGTGCACCTGATTTTCTTGATTCAAATGCACAGTCTCACATCTATCTGGATTAATCTTTGTTCGTTTTGCTTCAGTCTTTGCTAAACTAATTAGAACAAAAGGTGGGATGCAGAAGTTTCGTATTTGCAAAGTAGGCAGTGCCAAAAATCTTCCCACCCTGCAAATCTTTGCTCTATGCACTACATACTGCAGTCTCAGACTTTGCCTATTGATCTGGCTTGGCTTGCTTAATCTGAACACAGGGACAGCAATATTGATGAGGAGAATATGAAATATTTCCCCCATATATGGCAGCTACACCAGTAATCACACTCCCTTTCATCAAAATATATCTGAATACTGTCATTGTAAATCCTGATTCATTGTCAAATTATTTCCTTGTTACTGTTGCTACTTTCCTCCCACCTTTTAGCAACAGCTGTAAAGGGAGTGGTTTTTATTGGATTAATTTTAGACACTCCTTTGAACTTGTTTTTCCTCAGTTCCAGACCTTTTTCGATAGAACATGTTGTGCATTTTATACTGAATTTAGCATGCAAGCTTAGACTATCTGGGAAGAACCGTTTATTTTCTTCCCTGAGGAATCAGCAGTGAGACAAGGTGACAAGGGCTTGTTTCTAGCTGCTCCCACTATTTTAAACACATTGGCAGAATCCTCCTTTCAGAGCTACCACACAGGCAAAGGGAAGCAGGCTGTCTTCTAGCACAACTATATGACACCTCTGACTGACGTAGTCTAAACTAAATTCTAACGTTTTTCAGACGTTGCTTTGCTGGTGGGGATGTGGAATTGGTATTGTTCTTTTGTTTTTTCCCTGGTTTGTTTTTTGCCCTGCAGGCTTGTAGCTCTCAAACCGATCCTAGCAAAAGTTTATAATAAGGGTATAAAACTCCCCATGTTGACTACAAAGTTACTTTCAGGTTATTACATCTAATGACATTTTTTGCTTGTTAGTTTTTTGCTGGATTAGCTAATTGAACAGGCTGGCTGAGGGGTCAGAGAAGTGATGGAGCAAGAGCAAAAGGAGGGGAAGCGAAGCAAAGTGTGACAGGGGAGAAAGGGAGGGAGCTGCCTGCTCCCATATCTGCTTGTGGTAGCAATAAAACTAAACAGGGGTTGCAATCTTGTCAGACTGCACCCTAAAATATGCTGATTTACATGTTGGTTTTCCCAGTCACTGGAAATAATGATCTTCCAGGGACTATTAAACCACAGCGAACTTTAAGCCAATTTACTTCTGAATGAGAGTGTTCCCATAGGCATGTAACGTGCTTTAGCTTCTGCACGCTAATTTCATGCCTTTAAACTTGTAACTTCTCAGTGGTCCCCCATGTAGATCTGTCTCAGCTATCTTATTGTTTTCATTATTTTTAATTTAAAAATAAAGGGGAATCTGCAAAATGCAAATGTGGCTAACGAAGTCCTTGCAAAGTTTGCAGCACTTACCATATCTCACCTTCCTCACTGTCTAGGTGCTGTGTCTAAACTGAACCCTTAGCACAACAGCAGCAGATCACTGCAATCATGCTTTCTCTAGGCAAATGTAGGTTTCTGCTCATCACAGACACACATTACAGTATCTATATAGGTTATTTTGACTCGATTCCACACACCCTCTTTTACAATAGCATTCCAAGGCAAGTTAATCCCAGGGTAACATGACAACAGCACTCAAAAGGTGGCGCTCACCGGAGGTGTGGATTGTGCTCCTACTCTCCTTTCCTGCAGTGTACCCGAGTGGAAGGAAGTAGGGGAAGTGGCAGTGGGTACTGAACCATGGTGACAGATTTGACAGGTGCAGAAGCAAGAAGCTTAGGCTTTGAGACAAAGCTCCATGTCCCGGCCATCTGGGAGGCACCTCCTTTTCCTTGGCTTTGCTGGTGGGTGTTGCCACTCCGACTGCTAGGGCATGGTCTGCTGCCTGAGAGAGTGTGTGGGCTCTTCATCTGCTATTAGGTTGTGAGTATCTGCTTGCTACCATATGGCTGCATTAAAAAGAGACAAAGAGGAGAATAAGCTGTAAAGCAACTGTAAAAATTCTGTTCGATGCTATTCCATGGTGAGAGGGCTGCTGGCTCACCCTCCTCTTCCCCCAAGTCATTACAGTTCCGGGTTTAAATAGATACACCTGCATCCATTCAGGCCCTATCATTTCCCCACTGAGCTACTTGAAGCAGAGAGACACTTCTCTGCTTGACACTCTGAAATCCTCTATAACTCAGGGTGCTTGGAAAAAGGCCAAGTTGTACTTTTTTTCCCCCTCTGTGTGCTATTTGGAACAGGAGGTTAAGGGTGGAATTGAGGTGGGATTTGCTTTGATGGAGATGTTTTGGAAAAGTTGCCAAGCTTGCTGGATTTATCTGGTGAGGAAACAGGGGCTCTTCTGTCCTCTGCGAGAGGCATAATTCCATCATACCACAGTAGGAGAGAATTGTGTAGTAGCACCAACAGCAAGAGAAACAGAATATTTTGCAATATAATAATTGTCTGTATGGTTGAAGAAGAACAAATGCTTTCCTGGCTCCCTATGGAACTAATAAAGAAAGGCAGGTTGAGGATCTTGGGATAATTATTTAGTCATCTTAAATATTTATGAGCTATGGAATGTGCTACATGCAATTTAAGAGGGACTTGACAATTGCAGCATACATCATCTTGTTTCACAGGGGCTAAAAATACTTAATCTTACACCTTTAAAATAAAAGCATTAATCCTGAATATGTCTTAAGCGAAGAATGAAGCTGTAAACTGCAAGAGGAAGGAAAAGGTGCATTTTTTTCCCCATTGCAAATATGCAGGTTGAGGAAGACACTGCAGGAATAAAAGTTTGGTCAAGAGGACCTTATGTGAGCTTTCTGTGAGTGGTGATAGTGGTAGGGGATGTTCTTCTTGATGTTACAGTTTGTCATTGGCTTAATAGGTTGGAAAAGAGAGAGGCTTTCCAACTTTGTTTTGGTGACAATGAAGTCATTGCTGCAAATCCAAAGGACGGGTTACAGTGGGCTAAACTCTCCCCATGCCAACTCTTTATTGTACTCTGGAGTCACAAACCCAGAACACAAAGTCTCTTACTTTCTCTTGGCTTTCACGTGGGCTTCTGTTCCTTGTGAGACTTGCTGATGCACAGTCAGTAGTGGATATTTCTGGATAATTTAAAGAGAAATTAATGTTGAGGGACAGATTCCATTAGCCACTGAATTCCTACTAAGTAGAACCCAAGATTTCTAGAACATATTGGTGTATTTTAGGCAGTAAATTTTAAGTAAGTGCTTAAACAGACTTCTGAAATTGGGGTGTCATAATTTCTGTCTACATCCAAGTTTCCAGATTAGTACCAGTAGTAATAATAAAACTGCAATTACATGGTCTTAGACAAGGTAGAAGAATAGTCTCTTCAGTTCATTGTAGTGAGAGCAACACTGTTGTGGAAGAGACCTATAATGTCTTTGTTTCTGGTTTCTTAAAAAGTTGTATAGCAGACAAGTTTGCAAGCATGAATGGATTTGGTCTTATGTCTTTTTCCCCATTTGCAACTCACTGTGCAATCAGTATGCTTGAAAATGTTTCAGTAATGCTTTTGGCAGCCTACTTAAATTTTGGCTCTTAATTTTGGCAGTTGTCTTTATCCATTGTGATAGCTCAAGAGTGGCCAGGATTAGAGCTACCAGGCATTTGCATTTCATCAGACATATCTTAATTTTCTGCCAGGAAGTTTTGTCTAGGAGGAATTTGAATGCCTTAGTATTAGAGTAGGATGCATGTCTATATGTGCACCCAAAGTAAATCCACTTTATGATACATGGGATTCAGTGTGCACGTGTAGATCAAATGTACAGAGGCATGTCCAGGAAGCCAAATGCTTTCAGACCATCTTTGCTGAACAGATGTGCGTTTGCTAGCACAGGACATGTGCAAGCCATGCATGCGGCACGAGCGCTGAGGAGCTGCCTGATACTAGAATTCCCTGGCTGACTGAATGCACATAGTCAGCATGTGAATGGATTTATGCTCAGAAATCCACGGTCATGTTCTGAAGATAGTTTCTGTATTACATCAGCTATGACTTATACATATTGAACAATCTGCATTGGAAGTGATCATGGAAAACAAATGCTCTCCCTTGCATCTAAAATACTTGATATCTTTCATGCATAATGTAAAGTGTCATATGCAATAGCAGAAATTTAAGTGTTTTATTGGAGTGAAAATATAGACAGCATACTATAAAGGGAAAGACATTGAATTTGATGCAGTGTAAATTGTATAGGTGCGCTAAATATACTATACATTGAATATCTCAAAGCAGGGAGCCCGAGAGGTTGCTTATGTTGCAGCTCACTTTTCATTGTTGCAAAGTAGAGGGTTTCGAGCAAGAGGCTCGCTTGGGCTTACACCTGCTGCATGCCATGGTACATACTCTTGTCTTTCTGGCTCAGTGGCGGCAGCAGTAGCGGTATCTGGAGCTTACTGCAAAAAAAGAGAGAGAAAAAAGATGAGGGAAAGGGAAACATTCTTTCCAATTAGATAATGGCAAATATCAGACTTGTACTTGTGGAAGGTCAGAAAGGTAACAGCTGAAGGAGTCAAATAATAGACAAATTGATGATGGTAACTAAGAAAATATAAAAGGGACCCAATCTCTCTCTTACTGATAAAGCTGTCGGAGGTGCAGTAGATCAATTTAGCCATGGCTGTTGTTAGGAAATTGCTCTTGTTTGATGTTCCACAAGCAGATCATGCGGTTTCCTAGGAAACATCTTTTTCCACTTAAAATCTAATTTTCTTACATTGCTAGAACTGATGAGTCACCCTGCCTGACTTTTCCTTCCTTCCCCTTACCTATTAAAATATACTCACTAGGTGTAAATCCAGGGATTTATTAGTCCTTATCACCTGGCTGCTTGATTAACTCTTCTGATTCCTGTTATCAAACAGTGTGTTTGATATGGCAAGGCAGAATTCATAGGATAGAAGATGATCAGAATTTGAAAGTAATCAGGTATCCCTTAATGGGACATGGCTTCTAAGCTGGGAAGAATTCCAATACACACAGAATAGTTTTTCCATTATGTCCCACTATGAAATGGTCTGTCTTGCATTGCCAGTAACACACCATCATATTATTATTAATGTTTTTTTAATTATTACCTTATTCAGCTAATTTATAGATGAGCTTGAATTTAGGAATGGCAGTTACACCCAGTTACTGCAAGAAAATACCTGGATTTTGTTACATATTGCAACCATGGTCAAAAATCTAAAAGCCTCAGTTCTTGGTTGACATGCTGAATTTCAGGTTCCTATAATGAATGGCACTTATGCTAAACGGAAACTTGCAAGAGAAGGAAGCAAGGATTATTCATGGCTGTGGTCAAAGGAACAGGGATCAAAGAACAGGTTGGCAGCTGAAGTTTTCCATGACTGGTGGAATTAACTCCACCTCCTTGATAAAAAGGGAAATGTTATAATCTAAACTTACCTGTTGTTTGGGCTATGTATAAAATCCTTGTCATTTGCAGATGCCTAACAAGCCCCTGTAGCTGTATCATTAATAAAAGGTTGGTCCAGCAGAATACAGCTTCCATGAAAATTCTCTTTGGGTTACATTTCTGACTCTCTTTCCATATGCAGTTGTGCCAGAACCAGTATTCCTGCCACTTTCTAATGCTCCTGGTGCCTCAGTTGTCAGTATACCACTGATATGCCAAACACTAGTTACTATAACACTGTGAAGTTTCAGCTGCTGACAAACAGCTTTCTGTTTAAAGGGCAATATCTCCGCATGGGTCAGAGAATGCCTTGGTGTGACTCTACTATCTCAATAAGAAGATGGGTAAAATAATTCCCTATCCTAACTTTATTTTAAAACTTATAAAACTTTTTGTTTTAAGATTTTGGTGTATTTACTTATCATTTGGTTATGTACTTGTATTTTATTGTATATCTATTTGTACTCTGCTAGCACATGGCTTCTTCAGCTGCAGCTGGTGAGTGGGTGGCCTTATCATATAAAGCTATGCATAATGTTTGAAAAATTTGGTAGGCTTGTCACTTGCATCGACTTGCACTGGTTTTTGTTTATATTTCCTAAATACTAAAAGTTACAAGGAATGACCGTGGGTTTCAAAGCAAAGATTCAAGCTATGGTTTGAAAGCTGTTTCTCTAAATATCGTTAGATTATAAAGCCTGTTGAAATGGTACTTATAGATCTATAAGATCACTTGTCTGTGATCTTATAGACCCTTTAGAGCTGTTTGCAAATAATGAGCCTTTTAATGAAGAGCTTTGCAGATTCATTTCAGATGCTTAGTTCAATTAAAATAGGCTTTCAAGCTATGTTTTCCAGTTACTGGTGATAGTTTTGAGGATTTAAGGGGCTAGGAGACTGTTTCAGCAGGACATAGACTACAGAACTTCACTTGGCACAAGCATCAGCCAAGGTGTAAGCTGTAATCTTCTGGTTCGACCTGAAAGACACATGCAATATTGACAGAAAGATGTTATGCGACCTAGACTTCACTGATTGCAAGTTGTTCTGGTATAAAAGAACTGTATAGATTACATGTTCTCTTTGAAACTTGGAAACGTGAAAGATGACCTTCATTCAGAGTTTGGACTCATGGAAAATTTTGTACTGAAATGTGTTGGTGGCTTTAATCTTTTTAAAATGAGTTACTGTCAAGGAGAGACCAGAGAGGCAGGGGAATAATAAAAAGGACATGCTTTAATATTGTCATTGCTAAATGAAGTATTTGCCAAACATAAATATTCACCCAGGCTCTGGGACTCACCCTTGATGAGACAAATGCATTTAGCTGTATTCAAGCCATTGATTGCAGGCAGTTGCTGAGGCCTTTTCCCATGGATTAGCTTTCTGTGCTATGCTACAATAAATTTAGCATAACTTTCCCACTCTTTGGAACAAGAAAATAGGATGGATCAAAACTCTGGCAACAGAATTTGCTGCTTCCCAGTAAAATGATGAAACTAATAGGAATTCATAAGGAACTGGCTGCTGCACTCCCCTTGCGGTCTGCCAGTGATGTATAAGCTCACTTCCTGTTTTTTATTCCTGTCTCTAACCCTCTGCCCCCTCCTCGATTAGTAATTGTGATATACCACTGTGTGCTGCCTACATGGCATCTGGTTCAGATGTGTGTCACTTCAGAGGCTGGTTGCATCTGGACACAACATAAAATGCCAGTCTGATATCTTTTATCCTGGTCAATGGTTCTTCATGGTCTAAAAGTGAAGTGAGTTAAATTAAAGGATTTATTTTCTTATTGCTAGAAATGTGCTGAATGGTTCTACATTCCTAGCAGAAAACAAAGGCTTTTTACTGACTTGGGGGTTACCAGAGTGATTCACAGTAAAAACCACTGATCCACTGCAGAAGCTGAGTCTCCAAATCACAATTTGTTATCAAGGAGCAGAGCACACAAAGGAGCATAATTTATAACACTTGTGCAAAACATAGCATTTCTTGGTTCTCCAGATGATGCAAATATTTTCCTTGTTTTGACTCACATGGGTCATTCCTCTGTTTTAAGACCTAAATGAAAGTTGATATTCTTCTGGTTCCTCAGAGAAAAAGTGTTCTTTGTTTGCTTCATTTGTTATCAAGCTGTTTCATGAGCTTCAGATTTTGTGTTGCATGACATAAGTTTGGGAATATTCATGTAATTGTTGACTGATAGCACACACCATGAATATGTGGGTGCAACTTGTACGTATAGAACATCTAAATCCTGTTAAGCCAATGCAGTCTATTGACAAAAATTCTCACCGTTCATTCCTGTCTTTTCGTCTACTCGGTTGGCAGAAAATCATTTAACCTAACACTAATGTATCTCATTCCATCTGTGTATAATATTTACCTGCCTCACATTTGTGTAGTGAGAAGTAATTTGAGTCCAGAGACTCCCTGAGATTCTCAAAATAAAACCAGACTTTGCTCTTATGTGTGCAGTATCACTCTTGGAGAAAAATGGAACTATACTCAGTGTCCTAATGATATAATTATAGGGTCTCTCTTTCAGGAGTAGAAGGGAGATATTAGTTATCATAATGTGCATGGACTTCAATGCAAAATTTATAAAGAAGATACAAATGGATCATTTCTACTATATAGGGTAGGTCTTGGTGAATAATGGCATGGAAAAATTCTCTCAATAAATGTAACCTTTGCACTTACAGAAGTGCTTGCTTTTGGAGGAAGATTGCAACTTTAGTTTGGTTTTTTTTTGTTTATTTGTAAAGTCTTTTGCTGGATTGCTGTTTTTAAGGATTTGAAAGGTGGTTATTGAAATTTGATCTCTAGTTAGGGGTGACAACAAATCACATACTGTTATTTCTACTTCCTGACTATATGAGCAGAATTCTTATAATCAGTGAGGTGCTTTAGGAATGCTATTGGGAATTGTAATCTATCCTACTGGATAAGAGAAGAATAAAGCTTATACAAAATTGTCAACCAACCTGGTCTTGAGTGGCCAGGCCTTTCCTGAGACATTGCACCTAGAATATTTTGTCTCCTTTCCCATATATTAGCTGTACACAGAGTTTAAAATTTACCTTGTCATCATATTTGCACAAAAACATTATATAAGCAAGTATGGTCCTAATTGAGATAGATCTTTTTCTACCTTTCTAATTAGCTCTGTAAAGGTATTTAGAGGGGTTTACTAACTTAGATTATGCAGTGTCCCAGTTGCATAAAATCTATTGCTTGCCTTTTATTCATATGCATGCTTAAGATTACTTCTCTGTGTGCATATGAGAATAGGTATTGATTCCTTGACAGACCATGTTAAGCAAACAAAAACCCAAAGGAAATAAGTTTTCAAGCCTTTGTGACAGATATTGCTGTGTTTGCTGTGTTTTGAGATGAATGATTTGAGATGAAATGTAGGAACCTCAAAGAATTAGTGAAGTATCATAAGTTTGCACCAAGGTGAAAAAGTTCTTTCTAAGTTTGTTCTGGAGGCAAATATTTTGAGTATGAGTAACTGAATGACAAGTTTTCCAGTTAAAATAGGTATGTTCAAAACTTTCTGCTTTTGGGATATAGCAACAATATAAATCAACATTATTCTTCAGTATTTTGCTCTTTTTTTTTTTTCCACTCTTCTTCCAGCTCTGGCAGGTGTAAAGTAGCATGGGATATATTTCACAGGAACAACATACATAGTCATCATTCACAGCTAATACTATCATAAAGGTACATTAAGGTTGGTATATAAAAACAACTTTCTGAATTGGAAATTACCAAAATTAAGTATTTCCTTACTCATGAGGATGTCTTTTTAAACTCAACAATGCCATTTTAGTAGTGTCCTCCCACCTTAAGGTGTGCTCTTGAGCTTCTTCCAGCAGCAAACCAATTCTCTTCTCTCATTTTATTTTCAACCTATAACATCATACTGACATCCATGAAAACCATAAACAGAGATGGGCTCTTTAGGTTGACCCCTCCCTAGCTGAGTACCAGAACAAGGGTGTGCAGTGTCAGATCATCTTTCCCTGTGTGAACAAGTACCCAAAAGGGGGGTGAAGCCATCTTAGTGGAGTGGAGGTCTGCTGATGGCTGAGGGTGATGAGCCTCAGGACTCTTTGCTTCTGATCCAAGTCCAGCAGGAATGTGCCCCTTGCCTTTCTGTTAATTTTCTTCAGGTTATATCTCCACTGTCTCTTGTGCTTCCAGGTTGTCAGTTCTTTTTATTCCTATGCCTAGCTGTATGCATGGGACCTATTTTCAGCTCTTAAGTGGACAGATTTTGCTGCTTAATGCCTTTTTTTCTAGTATTGTCTTGCCTCCTACAAGTCTGGAGGTTTCTCTTCTGATCACCCATGTAGCATTCCTCAATGTCTTCACCAAGTTCTCACTCCCAGTTCCCTCCACTCTTTCCCCTTGTAAGATGTGTCCCTTTCTTGCTACTTCCACTTATCACACTAATAATTTCTGATTCCCATTTCTCTTGTCAACCTCCTTGCCTTCTCTCTTTCAATTACCTCCTCTAGAGAGACCTCTCAGGTATGATCATCAGCTCTGTGTGTGATAAATATTTATTAATTTACTACCTTAGGTGGTTGGGTCCAATTTTAGTGAATTTGGAGGTGATCAAAGTGAGAGACAAAACTTGAATGAATTATTATTCAAACCTGTCTATTTGCCGCTACTAACAAGCCGATTGTGATTTTTACTGTTTGTTGTTGTTTTGGTTTTGTTTTGGTTTTTTTTCCCAGAGTATTTCTCCAGATATATCATTCTCAGATCTAAATTTTATGTGGAGTCCACTCTCAGTAGTGCCACCACTTGTCAATAGTTTTATTTCCCAACCCAGGTAGAGATGTCTGGCAAATGACTATTCTCTAAGGGTCTTTTCATTTCTGCTGAAGAAGCCAGAGCTGGAATTAGAGTCAAAATAAGTCAGGACAATGCTGCACCCAAGCTAACAATGACCTATTAGGTAATGTGGCTATGCTGCTATTTTTTCTTCATATGATATTGTAGTGAATGGATACTCCAGGTAGTAAAGGATCCTTGCCCTGTGTCTGCTACAAGGTGTTTCAAAGTGTGGACCATGAAAAATTTTTGAGTACTTCACCATTACCTAGCTTTAGGTTTCTTAACAAATACTTTATAGCACAGGTGAATCACCAACAAAACATCTTAAATCTCAGGTGCTAACTGTGTTGCAGAGACAAATATAGTCAAAATTTCTAGGGCCTTCTTACTTTCCTCCTCCCAACTTGGCAAAGTGGAAACTTTATCACATATAGCGTGACAAAGTGTGTCTTTCCCCTGAGCCTCCTTCCAGGCACTGGGACTTTGGGCACCCTTTTGCCCAGGAGATTTTGTAAGTTTGACACCTTCATTGGAGGCAGTGCATATGAAAATGAACTGCAATGCAGCGTGTGGTATGAAAATGATTTTAAATTCTGTCATTATAACAGTTGAGCATAGTGGTAGGAGCTTTCCCTTAATTACTCTCTGGAGGGGAAAACCTGCTGATACTAACTACACTGAGGCCATCTACTAAACCCTATGTCCTTTTTTAATTCAAAAAATTAAATATTTATTGTTCACAGGAGTGTTTTGTTAAAAATTCTTAAAAAACGAGAGAAAAATGATTGTGGGGATTTAGTCCATTGCCTCATGGGTGTCCATGACAGCTATGGACTTGCATTGCTTCAAGAGGCCAGATTCCCTGTTGGCTACAGCAATCAGAGATCTGACTCCAGGCAGGTTGAGAGGGTTCCAGGTGGAGCTAAGCAGCAATCATTCAAATGTTCATCTATGCTCTCTCACTTTGAAGAGACTGTAATTTTTTAAACCTCAACTGCATAGGACATTACATACTAACTCCAGAGACTTCAGAGCATTAAATTCACTCTGAATGCCTTTGCGAGAACTTAGCCAGCATATTCTAGCCATTATTTAACCTCTGCTTTTGTGTCTCTTCCCATAAGATGATGAAAAGTTTTCCTGACTTTTCTATGCTGCTCTGCTCACATCTTCCATTCCTCTATGATGCCACATACTCTTTTTCTCCCTCTCCTTTAAATAGTAATGCAGTGAGTAACAGTCTTAAAAAGGTTGCACGTACTTTCCAAGTGAGAGCTGTCCTGCGGTCATTAGTGCTCAGTCTAACAAATGACAGACAAGACTCTAGGAGTGAGGAGATCTTGGTATTATTCCTAATTTTACTTATGACTGGATGTTCAATTCTCTGGCATCTGTTTTTGAGTGAAAGGAAAATTCTAATTGTAACTGCTCAACAGTGGTAATTTGTGACTCAGGAATGATCTGGCACAAAGGGCAAGAAAGACCAAATACAAGAAGAGATTTAATTGACTGGAAGCAGTAATGCAGAGTCAGAACAGACTCTTGCAAGGGAGCAAAGTGCCCCTGGGTGATGAGATAAGAAACAGCTTCAGCATTGTCTTGTAGCCAGTGGGAAAAGGGGATGTGATGGTGATAGCAACAATGGGGTATCTTTGCTCTTTGGAAGAGTAGTCATTTGCCTAGCTGTGCTTTGGGCATGGATCCAAATGTTCTAGGTCTTCAAATGACCAGCCTTTCCACTATATCTGTGTCACCTCTGCTCGCTTGTTTTTCCCAGTCTGTGTTATTTCCATGGTGGTCCATTGGCACTGTCCACCCCAGCTTGTAGTTCTGGTTATACTTTGGCTTTCCTTCAGGCTGCAGCTGCTGAAACCATCCCATTTACCTCCTCAGAAAAGAGTTTGTGTCCCTGGTTCTCATCGATGCACAGCCTTGTGGAGGAGAGCTATGATGCAGAGAGGGGACAGCTAATAGGGGTGGTCACTGGGCTGCAGGGTTGGTTTCTGCCATGGCCTGAGAGTGACAGCACCAGGTTTGTCCTTGGGAGCTGAGCACCAGAGGCTGCATCAGGGATGCCCAGCAGCTGTGCCCAGTACATGGCCACAAAGGGCAGGGACAGCCCCTGGGGGATCTTGGGCACAGGGCCTGCCTTGTGGCCAGCACCCCAAAGGCTTCCTCTGAAGGATGCTGGGCAGAGGGCAGTGGGTGGGGCTGTGGTGGGCGGGGCTGCACATGGGGGCCCCTGTCACCCCCATGTCACAATGCCACCATAAGCAAGGCAGCAGTCACAATGCCCTGGGGCAGTATAAAAGGGACCATCCTACTGTGTTCCGCTGCCAGAGCTGGCCTGAGGGCAGCCCGAAGACAACCGAGAGGAACTGCTTGAGAAGCTGGTAGCAGTACTTGGAGGGGGCTGAGGGAGGTAAACCAGAGGCTGGACCAGGCTGCTGGAGAGGAGAAGAACCACCAACACCTGGAGGTACCCAAGGTTATCAGGCTTTTTCAGCTGGATAGCACTGAAGACCAAGGCACTGCCTTCTTGAGGAGCCGTGCAGAGCTCACCATCCTCTTCCCCTATGGAGCCAGGGGCAGCAGCCATAAGAAGTGGGATACAGAGGTGTTGCAAGGGGTTCCCAGTGCTTTGGAGCACTCACTGGTATCCCACCAGAGATGGGAAGAATTCTTATCCCCAAGGTTGATCAGGCTAGGGGCATTTGGCTACTCTCAGAAGCCCCTGAGATGGCTCCAGGTTGAGGGAGAACAGGGCTTGGGCATGTCTTGGGAGGCACTACGAGCCAGCGTGATGAGGAGCCAGGTCTTGCTCACATGCTCAGGGAATAGCCGATCGCCAGCTCTGCTGGGGTCAGGAAGGAATTTTCCCCCGGGGCAGATTGGCCCTGGTCCCCGGGGGTTTTTTGCCTTCCTCTGAAGCATTGAGCATGACCCCTTGTCAGGGCTCCTCTGGCCCATGTGGGCTAGGTTACTGCCTGCTGCTCATGCTCCACAAAGGTGGCCTCTCGTGCCCTGCAGCTGGGGGGAGGAAGGCTTTTTTCCCTATGGTGGGCTATCAAGTGTCCCCAGGGGTTTTTGCCTTCCTCTGTAGCACTGAGCACAGCCCCTTGCCAGGGCTCCTTTCGGCTGTGTTGGCTGGGTGCCTGTTGCTCCTGCTCCACGAAGGTGATCCTCGTGCCCTGCAGCCAGGGGGAAGAAGCTTTCTTAGACTCCCAGGGTGGGCCCCAAGGTGGCCCTCGGGGTTTGCTGCTTTTCCTCTGTAGCATTGAGCACAGCCCCTTCCCAGGGCTCCTCTGTGGTCTTTCGGCTCAGTTCTTGCCTGCTGCCCTGGCAGCTCCAAGGTGCCACTCGTGCCCTGGCTCTCTCGGGCTCTCTTGCCCATGGCCAGTTGGGAGCAGGAGCAGCTCTGCTCTTCCCTTGGCTCCATGTGCCCAGGGGTTCTGGCTTGTGCCCAACAGCCTGTGCTTGGAAGGGCTCCAGCCTTGCTGCCCCATCCGGAGCTGCCACTTCCCAGCTCTCCCTGTGTGCAATACAAGCTCTGAGCAGGCATGAGAGCGCTTCTCATGCATCAGTGGCCAAGAAGCACAGCGGTGGGGCGAGTTTCGAAAGGTAAGAAGTGTACGTGTGTCATACTTCTGAAAATACCCCACGGTACCACTCATCTTTCTTTCTTCTTTGTGTGTGGTTGGTCAGTCCCGATTCTCATTCTTCATGTTCTCGCTCTTCAGGAAAGAGGGGCTGCTTGGCCTGTGTTCCTGCTGTTACATTCTGTAGCTCCGTGACTTGCCTTTGCCACACTGCAAGGGATGGTTTTTCAAGATAAACTGAAGGATGCATCAGCCTGCTCTATCATGTACAATAATGAAATTCTCAGAGACTTTGAAAACTAGTGCAAAAGGGAAAGGTTGCGATGAAAGTAAGGATTTCAGCTTTGCCTCCATAAGAAAGGAGGTTATGATTTACGTAGAGATAGTCATCTCTTGCTAGATACGATCCTAAGGAAGATGAAGGCATAAGTAACTTGTCAGGCTGTTTCTCAAAATCCTTCCTTCAGGGTTTACCTTAAGGATACCCTTGCTATCAACACCGACTGGGGGATCAAGGGATTGAAAGTGGCCCTGCTGAGAAGGACTTGGAGGTACTGGTAGATGAAAGGCTGGACATGAGCTGGCAATGTGCCCTCGCAGCCCGGAAGGCCAACCATGTCCTGGGCTGCGTCAAAACAACTGTGACCAGCAGGTCGAGGGAGGTGATTCTGCCCCTCTGCTCTGCTCTGGTGAGACCCCTCTTGGAGTACTTCATCCAGCTCTGGAGCCCTCAACACAGGAAGGACATGGACCTATTGGAAGGAGTCCAGAGAAGGACCACTAAAATGATCAGAGGCCTGGAACACCTGTCCTGTGAGGAGAGGCTGAGAGTTGGGGTTGTTCAGCCTGGAGAAGAGAAGGCTCCGAGGAGACCTCATTGCTGCCTTTCAGTACCTAAAGGGGGCCTATAAGAAGGATGGTGACAGGCTTTTTAGCAGAGCCTGTTGTGATAGGATGAGAGGTAGTGGTTTTAGACTAAAGGAGGGGAGATTTAGGTTGGATATAAGGAAGAAGTTTTTCATTAAGAGGGGGGTAAAACACTGGAGCAGGTAGCCCAGAGAGGTGGTGGATTCCCTGTCCCTGGAGATGTTCAAGGCCAGGTTAGATGGGGTCCTGAGCAACCTGGTCTAGTGGGGGATGTCCCTGCCCATGGCAGGGGAGTTGGTCTAGATGACTTTTAAGGTCCTTTCCAATTCAAGTGATTCTGTGATTCTTTAAGAGATATACAAGGCACCTTGTCCTTATCCAGGTTTTTCTGTAAAAAGGCGATGTTGTTTTAAGCAGCCTTAGACTTGCTGATCCTGTAATTTCCAACAACCAGGGCTTGTGTGCTGGACTTAATCGGCATTTCTGGAAGCAGAGATCGGAAAGCTAAACTTAATTGCTTCACTTTATTTTCATAAAGCTTGGTAATTTTCAGTGAGTGTCTTTATGCAAGCTCTCAAGCAAATTTTTAATTATTTAGCAAAACATTTAGGCACATGCTTTGATCCACCCTATTCAGCAAAGCATTTAAGCACCTGCTTATGTGCCACTTAAACAGGTTGAAAGAGATGTTTAAGTGTCTGCTGAATAGGAAAAGATTACCGAGTCAGGACCTTAAGAGGGAGGTGATCTAATACAGTGATCAGTTACAGGTATCAAAAATATGTCCAACCCTGTCTGCATTGCCAAGACCTAATAGCAGAGTTGATTAAGCATCAGTGTGGATGGCTTCGCCCTTGCCTCCCTTTGGGCAGATTCTGCACAGTCTTCAGCTGATTTTGCCCGCAGATTGATTTTTGTGTGTGTGCGTGTGTGCAATTTCAGTGTCACCAGCCTGGCGTGCCTGACACCGCAGTCCTTTTCAGAAGCAATAAGCCATGCAGTCTGATGCAGAAACAAGTCTCCATGGAGCTAATCGGCTTTGGTTTTTTGCTCTGAGCACTTGCTGATTTTTTTTTTTGCAGTGATATTGGAGCACTGGGTTAACTCCAACAGAACTATTGATTGACAAACTAATGTCATGAAGTTGCCTTATAAGCTCTACTGTGGGAGTAACTTAAATCTTACTGTGTCAGAGGGGCAAAAGATAAACAAACTCAGTTAGTGGTTAGAATAATTTTTAGAATAATCATAGCTCGGCTGTTTCAGTGTTTAAACAGTAAATGATTTTGGGGATTCTGGCCCAGGGACTCATCTGAGGGTATCTCTCTGCCTTTGTGCTATGCTGCTAATCAGCAGCTCAGGCCTAATTTTTGATGCTGCCCTGAAATACGATGTGTATTTTTATCAAGTCACTGAACTGGTTGCAGCAAGTCAAAATAAGCCATGCTAAGGTGATACTGAGCTTGCCTATGCACATTTTCTATGTACAATCCCAGTAGCCAAAGCATACCTCTAGAAAGAAACACAAAACTGATTCTATGAAAACAAACATATGTATGCTTGTTGCTCCATCTTTTAGCATTTTCTTCTTCTTCTTGTGATTTTGCTTTGATGAAACATAGTGTTGTCCATGTGCAATAGCTTTAAAAATCCAGAGCAATGAAGAAATTTTATCAATCAGCTGCAATGAGAAAATTCATCTCACTAAGCAAGCTGAGGGGTCAGTGGGGTGTTGAAAATGTGTAGTGCATCATATATGTTCAGGCAGGAGTTGGGGGCAATTTGATGAGGAGAGGTGCATATTTTAAAGCACACTGGAGCATCCGTACAGACTGGATGAAGAATTAATAAGGAAACTTACTTTCAACAGCTTTTATCACAGTAGGAGCAAAATTCCTCAAAATCAAAATTAAGAAAAAGAACAAAAAAAAGAAAAAAGAAACAGGATAGGTTTCCAGGATAACAAAGGAGACCTGGCAGTCCATCAGTGGGACTACTACGCCAGCTGACAGGCTCAGACTGCTCCAAAATCCCCAGCACACCTGCCTATGTGGAGCCACCAGTCATGGGAGTGAAAAAAATACCCTGAGTTACAGAACTGTGAACTCAACAACACTTCTGCAAGTGATCGGAGAGTGAAATGGCCCTCATGTAAATTTTTGTTGCCAGGTTTATCACTGAAAGAAAGCCAGAAATTACTCAGAAAGTAATTTTGTCATTTATTATTTAGGACTACTAGAATGCAAATTACCATAGTAATAAAAAAAGGCCCATACCTAAATGATTACATATGGTGTATGTGTATAAAGTTGGATTGGGTGAATTAGGTAGAAATGCTCTCTTATATACTACTTTGAATCCAGCTCAGGATATTAAAGGGTGAGATGCAGGGTGGACAGAACACGGGGCAAAGCTTGCAGAGGGACCTGGGAAGATTAATTCCTTACCCAGTACTTACTGCTGGCAGCATATGCTTCTGAGCTCTTAAACTAATGCCACAAGTGTTAATACGCTGCAGGAGAGATCAAGGCCATGATCCAGGGCCTGAATCTGAACAAGAAACCTATTGTGTGAAATCCTCAGATGATTTTATGAAACTGAGGGTACCCCAATAGATGTGAAAATGATCCTTATTGATCTGAATAATGTGACTGAGAAGAAATTTCTTCCTAGGCTGATTTTTACCTAATTCCTGAGCTTGTGAATGCCATGATTTGCCTAAAAGAACTTAGTATAACTGGTGCACCGGCTCACACACACTAAAGTTTTCTGTCTAACTGTGGCACACTACAGTACTAGAGTGGGAAGTGAAATGTCAACAGGAGAAACCAGTTGTGGCAGGGGGATTTTTCCAGGCAATTGGCAGAAAGTTCAAACATAAGACTCTATGAAAATTACCTATAAAAATGTTGCTAACAAAAGATAATTGAGCCTCCTCTCAGAGGCTCTCAAGTTATCTGCACATCGGGTACCAAGGACTCAAATTAGAAGTTTAATTTCTCGTTGCTGGGATTTCTCAAACAGTCCCTTTCATAAATTGAGTAATCTCACATCTTCAGATGGCTTAGATCCTTTCTCATGATCACTCTTAGTCATTTCATCACTCCCCAGGCGATTAGAAGTTTTCTGTATCCATTTACTTTCAGCGTAGTCTTGTTACCGTCTTTCAGTATACACTCTGTTGCTGTCTTCATATTTACTGCAGTATATTAATAAGGAATCAACATATATTCCAACTTTTGGCTAAATTTGACAATCGGCTCATGTAATTTCATATCAGAAGTTTTGTCTGACAGCTGTTTCCAAAAAACAACTGTTAGGTACTTTCATTACCTGTTCCAATGTAAATGTACCTTTGTAACCATAGCTGACTGTTGCTAATGTCCCCAAATAAGTCATTGTACAATTTCATACAATATTACTGTATGAAATGCTTCTGTCCTTAAAAATATCCTACCTTACAAAAATATCCTGAAACCACATTAATTGTTTCACATCTGTATTGCTAGAGCAAATGGTGGGCATTCACCAGTTGCCAGAACCACCAGATCTGAATTTCTTTAAAGTCACCAGCTGATGGGTCCAGTCCCATATTTATATCTTGAAGAATTTACATTGAAAGTACTTTAAATTTAGTCAGCTTCGAATAGATAAATTTGTAGTTTGGGCTGTTCAGTTCTGCCCCTTCATTCTTTAGGTTGTGTTATGTGCTTAAAGGGAAAGGATTTGTGTTATTGCTCCCCCTTCTAGTCATGTTTCACAAAAGGCAAAATACTGCAGTGAGAAATATACGGGGCACGTTTTATTGTTAAATGTTTTATTTATTGAAAAGTACCAATCTGGCCTAACTGGAACTGTTTATGAACTCACTTATACTTTGACTTCCACATCCAACATGCACTCTGAAAAATGAAGAGCTGGAATGTTCCATTTAAAAACCTGAATTTTCTATTTTGTAAATAGTTTTTTTGTTTGGAAAAGAGTGATGCTTCCCTAACTCAAACAAAATGGGGTGATTTGAACAGTTTGATGCAACCTCAAATGTTTGTTTAACAATGTTCTCATTTTCACAAGAAAACCACACATTTTTTCCTTTGAGGTAACCTGAAACCAAACCCAGACAGTCAGTGGAAAACAATGATATTTGTACAGCTTTAGTTGATATTCAACTGCTCTTATTTCTTGTGGTGATAGCTGTGCAGAAGGTTCATAGAAATCTCACCCCTTGTGCCATATGTTTCTTTTTGTAAATTGTTCTTTACTAAGTAGAAATACATTTCATTCTTTCTTTGAAATTTCCTGGTTGGTAATTTTCCATGGAAACCCAAACATTTGTCGGAAACTGTGGAACCACTGAATATAAAATGTCCCCTTCAACGCCTCTCCATTTTTAATCAACTTCAGCCAGAGCTAAGGCTGCTTGCTATGGGAGTGGCATTTATCTTGCTGCAGTTTCTCAGTATAATAGGACAATATAATCAGAAAAACTGATGTAAGCTATGACCAGCTACAAGCTCTTTTTTTAAAAAGAATTCTTGAGATGCAAAATGTAGAATATTTCATAAGTTTATAAATCTGAACCCAAGTGTCTTGATAGTTATAAAGAATAAAGATTGTGTGGTAATTATTTATTTTTTTTTCTGGAATAAAGGAAATCTGGTTTCAGGTTTTGTCTGTAACACACCAATTTCCACTGTGACTTTGGTCAGCTCAGTAAATCATTCTGAGCTTAGTTCCAGCCAGCTGTAATGCCAAGAGAATCCTGTTTCTTTTCTTCCACCTGTTCTGTAATTTATTACAAACTTTTTGAGGCAGGAACTGGTTTTTTTCCTATGTTTTTGTAAGACATTTAGCCAAAACTTTGTGGTAATAATTAATTTTTCAGTTTGCAGTCATTCTAAGGACTAAAAAAAATTGTGTGTGGCTGAAATGAAAAACTTTCCCTTCCAAGATATTTTACTGCATTAAAAAAGTAAAAAATAAATAAATTAAGTTGAATGAATTATAAAGTATTTTTTCAAATTAAAAATTTATGTTCAAATATATTGTAAGGAAATAGAAATATAAACAATATTTGAATTAAATATAGACACTATTATAAGCCTGAAAGTTAAATTTGAATTAAAATTAGAGGAATGTTTTCTACTAGAGACAAATTTTTAGGTTTTTTTCTGACATGAATGTCTAACTGAAACATTAGCATTTTAGTTCTCCTATAACAACATTTTTCAGGGGGTGGTTTTGGCTCTAAAATTTGATCCAGCTGTCTCCAGCATGGTTAGATCCCAATTTTTGCAGGAAACTATGTTCTCTAGCAGTATATAATATTGAACTCACTATTTCTTAGCCTCAGCCCTTCCCTGCACAGATGTAATGGGGACTCAGTCTTTCCTGCTGATGAGGTAAGGGATTTCAGAAGCCATTTATTCAGCCTTTTGGAAAATTGCCCTTAAATTTGCTAGTGATTTCCTGTGTGTATATGTATGCATGTCCTGGCATGGCTCAAACTCTGAAATAATAATCAGATATTGACTTCCACCAAGATGTCTGCTTCACTAAGCAAGGGTTTGTCAATGGATTGATGCCGTATTAGCAAGCATCTGACTCCCTGTTATGGGTGGGCTGCCTGCTGGTAGTGACTTCTCACTGCCAGCCACAGGTATTTCGTTGCCAAAAGGATGTCTTTGGGGTAAAGGAGGGGGACATACGTGATCCTGGAAATCAGGAGGACAAGACAGCATGGCCCAAGTTCAGCCAAAGACATGACCAAACCGCTCAGTTTAAAGAGTGAGTATAAACTCCAATTAAAGTCAAGGGACCATGGCTCCAGCTGCTCTGAATCAGTGTAACTCCCCCCAGAAAAAGCTGGCATTGTGTCAGTTTATACATGTTGACCCCACAGGCTTGGTTCAGTTAAAATACAGATCTGGACACTTCCAGAGAACAGCCCTGCAACATGCTTAGCAAGTGAGTAGACAGATAATACCCTGATACAGAGATACTTCTTGGAAATGCAAGAATTGTGTTACTGATGAAAGTAATTGTGCATTTACATCCACAGGAGACAATCTCTGTCTGGGCCCCCATGTTCACTTCCGAGCATGGATTGTAGTTTTATTTAACTTACATTTTATTACTGTTTTGAGGGAGATGTGTGTCAAAGCATGTATTTTCTCTGTTGTTCTAGAGGAGACTGTTACCTGTGCATGCATATTCCTTGCTCTGAACGGGGTTTCATGGTCTTGTGTGACTCTTCCAGTGCATCTGCTAATGGTCCTGGCATACCACAGCCTTACATGTTTATTTGCCAATAAAATCAGTCAGGGTTTATATGGAGACACACAGTAGAGAGCAGTGCTTGACTTCTGATGTGTCAAAAAACCCCTAAGAGTTCAGTGGCTAAGCCACAAGTTAGAACTGTTTATCATCATTGACTGAACTAAAGACTTTTGTCATGAGGATTGTTAAGATTAAGTATAGGGTATAGGGGAGGAATAGTTGTTATTGTTGGGACTGTGTATGTATAGCAGATGGGTCAGATAGCGTATCTTTTCATATGGTATGATATCCAGCATCAGGAATACCTTAAAGACTTGTTAATATCACTGGGCTGGAGTTTGCAGGAAGTGGTATGATTGGAAGGGAATGCAGATCTTGCTAAACACAGCATGATCTAAACTTCTTCAGATTGTTTTAAAAGCAGGGCTCTGGAGGCATGCAAGCCAGTAAAGATTTTAGTCCACTCCCTGTAGAAACTGAGTGTGTTAGACCATCGGCTCTGGAGAAATCCCAACTGGGTCATTGCATTTCTCAAACTTTTCTGAGTTCTTCCTGTTGTCTCATGGGGAAAATCCTGTTTCAGTTGCGTATGGGATTTTTCAGGCTCATTTTTGGTTTGTTACATTATGCTGCTGTGCTTTCTTGTGCCATGGATAAGTTTGTATAGCAGTGATATGTGACATGTATAAATTGTTTACCATGTGGGTATGACATGAGAGAAAATGTGGACCTGAGAAGAAATATATGTATTGTAATGCTGTGACTGCATCATTTACCTTTTGCTATTGACTCTACTTTTCCTGGATTTATTTTAAAATTTCCTGTTCTACTTTCAGGTACAGCCAGTCTTGTAATATACAAAATTAAAATTCACCTTCCAAGACCTATACGTATATACAAATATCCTTTGTTTAAAAGCTCCTGCAGTAGAGCTGTGCTGCAAGCATGTGTTTCATACAGCTTGCAAGGTGGCATAGCACATGAGGTTTATTGTCCTGTGGTTAGACTGACTTCATCATTTGTCAACAGCACAGCACATCACAGCCCACTCAAGTAAATGAGATGTTCAGGAGATACTAGCCTGAATTATTTTTCTTCTTTCTTTCCCTTTCTTCCTCTGAGCTAGGGTAGGGCTTGTACATGCCCATGCTGTGGCTCCAGAAGTTCTGCAGCATGCTGTGGGATCCAGTTTGGCTCCCCACTGCAAAGGGAGAGGTCTGGGAAATGTGTCTGGTATTTTTTCATCTTCTGCTGAAATATCCTGTGACTCTTCCACGATGTATGGGCAGGCAGGAGGAGCTTAACTCCTGTCAGCAGCTTGGAGCAAATCCTGCTGGAGCCTTTTTTTCTTTTTCAAAGTGAGCACACATTTTTTGGTGCTGCTTTGATGGTTGGGTTTTTCTAAATCTATTTAAAGCCTTATTGTTTTTTGTGTCTACTTGAACCTCTTACAAGTACAATAGACGGGTCTGCACAAGAGCCAAGTGTATTTTTGACCCGTTCATTTACTAAAACGCTAAGGGGGAAGGAAGAGTAGTGGTGCTTGAACAATGATTATTCTAGACTCAAACCATAAATCTGTGCTGTCAGACTGGTGCTGACACTTCCTTCTAGCAACAGTCATCAGACCAAGAAGAACTCTATTAATACTTTGTGTCCTAGTAGATGTAGGGTGTTTTTCCCCAGAAAAAAAGTTGGCAAGGCTTAATCTATGCTGTGTTCAGTCCTAAGCAAATGAATTTGCTTATGGAAAACAACAGAATGAGTTGCTGTGTGGTCTCTCTTCTTTCTGTCTTAACCCCCATACTGGTATCCTCCAGAAACCTGTATTATTTCTGCAGTAGTCTCTGGTGCAACGTCTGTGGTTAGAGGGGTGTGGATTTATTTGGGAACACATAAGCAGGTTCCAAAGCCACACTGTCTTCAGATCAGAAATGTTATTGCTGGATGCAGGTTCCTATTGTCTTTATGAATAAGGGAAAGAACCAATGAGTTCAGAAATTCGAGATGCCAAGTGAAACTGCCTGAAACCAGGATAAAAACAAAGGTAGCACACACCATGGAATAGAGAGGAGTTTGATTGAGTTCTGGGCAAAAAAAATCAACAGACCTGTGTCCTGTAGCTGACCCTTTATGACCTTTTTTGCAAAAGCTGACCCTTTTGCTGTTACGATTTTTTACATGGGATGCAACTACATTTTTCTTTTTTTTAAATTTCAGTGCAGAAGTCCTTTTTCCTTATGCACCATGGAAGCCAAAAGAATGTCATCTTTCCTGCAAATCCTCTTTATTACAGCCAGCCAAATTCTCACTTTAAACTTTAGTTCATAGAGCAACTATAATCCTTGCCATAAGCAGAGAAAAATTCTCTAGGTTTGTTTTTGTGTGAAACAGTTGAAAGAGAAGCTGGGCCCTGTGGTGGTTCCTTGTCATTTACCACAAGCGACATCCATCTGTGCTCAGTGCATCCTCTGAACAAGTATACCCAGATATTGCAACTGCGTGCACGTGGGACCGGTTTCCAGGCATAAACATCAGAAGCAAAGCAAATGAATGGAGTGAATGTTAAATGTAAAGCAGTATTGTCACTACCTCTTTTCAGATACAAAAGCAAAGTTAATTGATATAAAGTTAAAGTTATTTTGCCTGTTACTTCCCAGTGAAATTGGATTTACTAGATGTCTATATAGAGAATGGCTCTGGATTTTCTATTCAGCTGTGTTTAGGTTCTTTGAAACTTTGTCACGAGAGTCACAGATGCTCTTAATTGTGGTGCGACAAAGGGATGCGTAGCCAGCAGAGGGAGCAAAGCCTTGTTAACAATAAACCTGTTGGCAAAATCCATGTGACCTTACAGGGTGATCAGGAAGGAAGCAAACCTGCACTGTACTACTTTTGTCTCCCTCAGCAATGGGAGAAGAGGTGAGAGCTGGAGGGCTTACAGACTTAGAAAAGAAACAGAGTTGTGTGTTAGTTTCAGACTTGAATGTAAAGCAGACCATGTTAAGAAAATTTGGAAATCCAGCCCCATAAATAAAAAGCTACCCCCACTGAAATAAATTAAAAAAAAAGAAAAACCCTCACAAGATGTAAGAACCTGGGACATTATATGTTTTTTCTATTGGTTCATGTTTTTCATGCCAATAACACTTTCATCTGATGGCCATGGAGTCTATGAAATGTACCTTGGCTATCTTGTGATCAGCTTTCTGAAAACAACAGACTAGATAGCACTTAATCCCAAAGAGATTCATAGTGAATGTAGAAGGGAAGGAAATAATATAAAAGTGTTTGCATTCAATGGGGAAATTACAATTGTTGGCTGTTAAGCTTTTTGTGGGGAGTGAAAAGGAGTGAGGGAGCTTTTGTTGTTTGTTTTTATCCCCCAGTGAATGCTTCCCTTCAGTCAGCTCTGCTTAGAACAATTGAAAGCTAAAAACTTTGTAAAGAAATAAAAGTCTATATATTTGTGTGCATGTACAGGTATCTTAAAAATTATGTGAATACAGATAAACTGGATGTTCAATAACCTCTCCAGTTTTCTTGTGCATCTAGTGCTTTTCTGTGTGTGCCATCCTGTGTGTCTGTGGTTTTGGCCATTGACACAAAATTCTGTCAGAGAGCTGCCTAATGACAATTTGCTGTTAATTGCTATCTAAAATTGCCAGTTATAATTTCAGAATGGTCTCATTCATAGGTCACTGCCAGACACCTTGGCAAATCCTGAACACTTTTTTAAAAAACCAACAAATTAAAAAAGGAGGGAAAAAGTACTGGTTTTTCCATGCTCCTTCTCCCCTACTTTTTTCTTTTTCTGCTTCCACCTGCAGTTCTGGTTTGCATGTAGATGATGATGATGATGCTCTTGTAAATAAAGACAACAGTTTCAGATTGGGCTAGTCCCTGCCCTAAGCCTACCTCATCATCCCTGGAACAGCTGCAGACTTTATTGCTGAGAGGTTGGACTGAGAACATTGATGAGTGCGTTTGGTATGCTTTCAGAGGGCTAGGCACACTCATTCCCAACCCAGAGAGCTGGGGAGGAAGGAAGAGGCAGAGACATCTCGAGGAAGAAGGCCTGCTGATGTGAATCAGGATTTAATGATCTGACCACCTGCTCTTGAAATCCTCACATGAGAGATATTTGAGTGTATGATTTCAGACATGACACTTACAGGCTTTTAGCTGGTCTTGCTGTCTGGCAGCAGAGTCACAAAGAATGTGACCTCGGGAATAGAGAAGATACCTCCTGGATATCCTGACAGAGCACACTACTGAATATTTTAACATCAGCAACGCCTGCTCAGCAGGCCATAGCTTGGGAGGCATGTAAGATTACTTTTTAGCTCTAATATTTCTTAGGAGTGGGAACACTTACATTTCAGGTTTTGAATTCACTTGAGTCCTCAGTCTTGGTTGGTAAAATGCAGCATAAGGGAAGAGAGGGAGGTGTGTACTGTGACAACATCTGCAGAATCATGCATGCAAGTATGAGACAGGCTTTTGCAAAGGAAGAGGAAGAACCGTCAAGGAATGTCTCCCACCGCTATTTCGACCTTCCTATATCTGTCTTCCTCTAAATCTGTCAAAAGTGAATAGCTCTGCATCCAAACTAGCTGTGTGGTACAGGGCTTCCCTCTGCCCTGTTATCAAAGCTGCTTGTGGTACCCTCATTCTTATGCAACATACTCTCAATTTAAATAACTCAAGAGAAGCTCCAGTTTAAATCAAGTGGCTGTTCTACTTATGGAGCAATGCACCAACAGAGCATTGCTAAAGAAGAGTCCTGGAGTGCCCTGTCCCAACAGGAGAGGTGTTGCTTCATGCTTGCAGAAGGCTTCATTGTGGTGTGCTGCCCACTGTTTTCTTTGTAGAACCCATTGCTATGGAAAGCTTGACTCCATCTGCTCATGTCACCTGCAGAACATGTTGCTTTTAAGATAAGGAGAAATGTAAAGTCTTAGGAGAAATGCAAAGTCTTTGTAAGTATGGTTGGAATGCACCATTCAGAGCAAGGCTTGTGTTTTTTCCTACAGTGTGCCTCTGCAGAGGTGTTGTATTTCCTTAGGTACAATTTCTCTTGTTTAGAATGAGTCATTATTTTTCTTATTACACAAACTTTACAAATTGAACTGACAACTATTCCATTTTCTGATTGAATGGGAATGATAGCTGTATGATTTTCTTCCAGGGGATTATGGCCTTGATCCATTCTTTAATTCTGAATGCTTCATTGTCAGTGAGCTTTCTTTGTCCCTGATTTCTGACTGTCTTCTGTATTTGCATCTTCTCCTGTTCTTGCACTGTTCTCAGTTCAAGGGCACACAAATACAGATGTGCCAATAATATGTAGTATCTCCTATTTCTTACAAGTTAGGAACATAAAGCAGTCTGACAGTAAAACATGAAGAGATCTCAAAGGTGAATGGGGTAAGTAAGTCAACTTTTCAGCTATCCTGCAGACACCTTCTGTGACTCGAAATACATTGCTTAGAACAATATCCTCCATACCATTTGAGTGCCTAAGTCGTGGTTTTCACAGGCTGCTCTGTGATCTAATGCTATACAGAAACTTCTAAAACTCCATTTTAAAAAGTGGTTAATTCTTTTGCCTTCATTACTATTTCAAGATCTCGTAGCTATGGGTGTTAGACATGTTCTAATCTCCAGTCTAAACCTATTTTGACAAGTTTATACCTATTAGTTCTTGTACCAACATGGTTCTTTTGATTCTTTTAATTCCCTACTGTCCTTTCTCTCACTCCCTGATAAATTTATAGACAGCAATCATATCCCCCTTAGCCTTCCTCTAGCTAGGCTAGGCTAGCGAAGTTTTTTAGTTTGCTCTTGTAAAAAAGAGTGCCTCATTCCTCTGATCATGCTAGAAGCCTTTCACTGCACATGTTCTGGTAATAGATTCATCTTTCTGAGCATGGGTGATCAAGGCAGTATGCAGTATTTCAGGCAAAATTTCTTTAGTTCCCTGTACAATAACGTTCATTTTCTTTTGGAAATCTCTCTCATGATCACATTTTATCTATTTCCCTAAAACAATCAAATAGTATTTGTATTACTTTCACATCAGAAATAATCACCAAAACAGTTCCTACTACATATGAACTTGTAGTGCAGAATGGTTGCTCTAGGTATGTCCAGCTTCTGAAGAAAACAAGTTAGGGACCCTATTGCTGATATCTTCTGTTCCCTTAAGGATTTCCCTAACCTGCACTTGTTGAGTGAAGAGTTTCAGATGGGAAGAGATCATGTAATTATCTATGTCATAGCACATGCACACCAGGGAGAAGACACAACATATTCCTTTAAGCATCCTCTAAGATACTGTAGGCTAGGGTAGTATAAATGATTTTATGATTCTATGAAATGTTGATATGCAGTTGGAACATTTGCTTTACTCGTGACTGATAAGCCTATTTACAAAAATTATGCTGCTCACCCAAATGAATGTCAATGAAGCATTTAATACTCACCATCAAATCTTTTAAATACTCCTTTCTGATGTATGTCACTCATTTGTCTGTCCCACTGAAACACTTCAGTACTAAGGTATCAGTTTTACAGTAGCAGGATTGTGAAAGATTAGACTCTAAATCTGGTGATGGTAGATAAGGGAAGACATCTTGTGTGGAGGGAGGAAAATGTTCATTCTGGTCAAAAGGGAAGGTTGCAGTTTTTGCAGATTTGTCTTTGCTTATTTATCCACTCATTGTAAGTGGAAGGTGTTTTGTACTGCTTAAAGCCACCATGTGGTAAAACTCCAGTCTGCTCGTTAACAAAATCTAGAAGAGGCCTTTCAAACATCTTTTAAACCTTGAGACAAGCATCGAGAAAAGTTAACTCAAGTTCTCCCATTCTCATTTTACATTGCTATTATGCACCCTAATTGGCAACGCACAGCAGCCCTCTGGGGCAAACTCCTCAACTTCTGCATGTTGTTTTAGGTCAGCTGATGTCAGTGAAATGGTGGTGATTTATGTGAGCTGAGGATGTGGCTTCATGAGTTCAGAGGAGCTATTGCAGAATATCAGGCCCCAAACTGTTTTCTGCAGGATTTTTAGTTTAGCGAATGCCTAAAACAAAACTCCACCTAATTAAGAAAAGGTTTCTTTATGTCCTTTTCCTTGAGTGACTCAGTAAGCAGTGTGTCTGACTTTAACAGAAATGTAAAAAGGTGACAGATGTTTATCTCTTCCACTTACTGTATATAGCAAAGCAGCCACATTGGCAATACCAGTCTATGAGTTTGGCTGATGTGATCCTGAGAGCAGAAAAATGTTCAAATAGAAGTAAAGTATAACCTGAACTTTATTACAGGTGTCAAGTTTATTGAAGTGTGACACAAAGAAGGTTTTTGTGGTGTTACAGTAAATCCCAAATGAGTGAAACAAAGGCTGTTTTCAGTCTCCTTCGTTTGTCAGATCAGCTGGAAAACAGACAGTTTTCCAAGAAGAAAGGATACTAAAAGCACTAATGGCTTATTTTATCAAACATGTTTAAAGTTAGGATATCCATTTGGATGAAATATATTTAAAATGGTGGCTGGTTATTTATTTTCTTTGTTGTTGTGTGTTTCAATTTTCGTTTTCTTTTAGACATGAAAGTATACTTTTTTTTATATTTGCTTGCATTGGGATGCAGAAAACCTACTGAGCCTGGAAGCAGGGGACTAGACTTTTAGTTTAATCCAGGGCTTTAACTGGAGCTAGCCATGAAATTTGGATCTGGATTAATATTTATAAAATAATAAATGTTCTATAGTTTATCAAGCTCAGCTAATAAATGCAAAGAATGAGCTGTATTTTTGCACAGTCTTTAAGCATGTTAGGATGATTGTCCTGCTTGTTATCATTGGGACAATTAAGAAGGATATTCTGCCAATGAGTTAACTTACTAGGAATGTAAGATGGTCTTTTCTTTCCATTTCAGAGGAAGAAACTAGGGGTTATACCAGTAATCTCACAATATATCTCTGAACTGCTGATCTCATGGCATGCTGTGATTGTATAAGGTTGTTTAATTGGATATGCTGATCTGAGTTTACTGTTTACATGCACACAGCTACTTTGGAAAGGGGGCTTGTTAATGAAAGTAGAAGAAAAACTTTAAAAAAAAACATGTTTGGCATTTAACTAGCAAAAGATTTGCTTTCCTCATTAAAGTCATTATAACCAAGCTCAGGAACTGCACATACACCAGGGAATTACTTGAATTGAGTTAATAAAGTTGTACTTTATTAGGTGTGAGGGGCCTGATTATTCCATTAGTAGCACAATACAGCCTGAGTTCAGATCTGTGAATTAGAACAAGCAGGTTATGAAGATGGAGGTGGGAAGCCGCTGTCATGTGCACCTCTTCACTGGGGAGAAGAGAAAGGCTTTTAGTTTTGTTTCAGGTTTTTTTTGAGACAGGACAAAATAAATCAGTGCTGCACAGGCTAAACCATTAATCAATAGTGTTTGGTCTTTAGAAATTTGCAGGAGAGCTGTTCAGTTAATTGGTAGAAACTCTACATGTTCCTCAATTATCTCTGAACACATCAGGCCTTGGGAATACAGAGCAGGGTTTCAGGGTTACTGCATGTTCTTTTCAGTGCAACTGGCTTTTGTTTGTTTTCTTTAATCACTCAGTTCTTGAAGAAGTAAAAATTAGTTTTATCTCTATATTTGCAGAACACAGTGGACATGGGTAATAAGCTGCTTTCAAGCATATAATGTTATCTGTAAGGTGAAATGTTAAAAAGTACAAGCTACTTGCTATGTAAGTATCTTGTTTCATAACACTTGCTTAAATAGTCAGGTTACCAGTGCATGCCTTTTTGAACTGGGGATTGCTCTTAAAATGTTGCCAGTTTGGGTTTAAACTGATTTAATCAGTGACAGAGATTAATCAGTCTTGGAACCTGGTAAGCATTAATATCACACAACAGTGAAGAAATTGCCTGAAGGTCTGAATGATGGAATTGTACATCTCCAAACCCTCTCCATGAAAAATTTTGAGAACAGATATTTTAAATGGTGCTTCTCCATTCATGGTAGAGGAATCCAAAGACAGCAAAGTAAGAGTATCAAGAATGGAGCAGAAAGTGAACAATTTTTTTTTGTTTGTTTAGAATTACGGAAAACTTAAGAAGGTGATTGGCAATGACATATTTTGGGTAATGGGTCCCGATTCTGAGTGCAGCACAGCTAAATTCCTACCTTAAACAAATGCTTTTTGTGTCATTTGTCACTAAATGTGGAACCTACTGTGGGTTGAGTGGATGAGTGTGGGCAGAGCACTGCTCCTGTCTACTGGGCACTGAGTTGTACTGTTAGACGTGTCCTGTTGCCTTTCCAGCAATTTCTGCTTCCTCATTCACTTTCTGAAGCATTCAGGTTAGAGAGGGCCTTTCCAGATATATTAAGATTGATAAAATGGAAGAAAATGTTAATGTTATTACTATTAATGTATTTTAATATAGCAAGCTTTTCCCAGTGAAGACAAAATTTGCCATTATTCACTACAAAACCATCAACAATCCAAGACGTTTTGCTCATAGTGAGATGAAGTGCGTTTTGCCACAGAATTGATCCTATGTTCCTTACTGAATAGAAAAAATGGTTAAGCCTGATGTGTTGAGGAGCCAGATAAGAAGTTAGGTTATTAGGCAGATTGTCTTTTCTAGAATCCATTCTTTACCAAATACGATTCTGTGAAATATTCACCTCTGTAGGCCAGCAAAGAGCTAATAATCAATTGCTGCTTAATGAACCTATAATCACATTATTAAATCCACGTTGAATGTGTAGTTAAGTGTACTCAGAATATTTTAATGTAAAGTGTTACGATAAAAAATGTTACCATAAAATCTGAAAGTGGAATTAGTGTAGTACTTCTACACTAGCTGGAAAACAGTGAGTGAATAGTTGTTAATTAAACCATATAGACAACATCCTGTGGAATCCTAACAGCATGTAAGATGCACCTATTTGTTTAACATCTTAGAGTTTGAAGACTCTCTGCCCTCCAGATCCTTTTTTTCCCCCTCCTCTCTTAATTGCCAGGGGAATCTTTTTTGGACTGATTTTGTTATTGTATAAGAGGTAGAAGTGAATCTTACAGTTGTTTCTGGAATGAACTTGGCATTAACATGGTCCGTGGAGTGATGAAACAATATTCTTTAACTATGAGTTTGTTTATTAAACCATAGAATCATAGAATCATTTAGGTTGGAAAAGAACTTTAAGATCATCAAGTCCAACCATTAAGCTAACACTGCCAACTCCACCACTAAACCATGACCCTAAGTGCCACATCTACACGCCTGATTATTTTTTTTTTCTTCTTCCATCTAACCAGTCTCTGAAGAAAGCTCTTGACTTTATTTCCTCTAATGAAAGTGTCTGCCTTCTTATATTCGTGTCCACGTGGTCATGAAGTTCCATACTTTTTTTGCACTTCCCTGCTTAGGACAAATACCACAGAGCCACCATGTTCCCTGCTCATTGTCATGTCTCTTCCTCCTTTTTACAGATCTACCTTCATAGCATGTGAGACTGAAAACACCATTTATGTGGGATATTTTGTTTGAGGGAAAGTTGCTTTGTGACAGACTCACTGTTTGATCTGTGCTATAGTTTCCAGCTGCCTTTTGAAGTAACAAAACTTCACCTCTATATGACCACCTTCTGTGTCATTACACTCCCCTCTTAGGCTTGTTTTCCATACTTACTGAGCACTCAGAAAGGGAGCAGTGCTGCATACCTGTCATCTTTTAGCTGATATTCCATTGTTTGTGTTAGTCTACAGGAGTCCCCCAGATCTGCCTCCCTGGTTGTTGCCTTTACTGCTGTCAAGGGATCAGTGTCCCTGTGCTGTGCAGCCGCCTTTTGTCTAAAAGGAAGCGTCTTGTCCTAGCAAACCTTTGCTAATATCCCAAACTCTAGTACAGATTAGTTTATGAACACTTTACATCTTGTGCCCGTGTTCCTTTACTGCTATTACCTGGCCCTTGATGTCTCTCCTGCTCTCCAGCCCTCATACTTCAGTATTCCTACTCCCTCGTGGGTAGTTTCTGCTTTGACTTTTCTCCTTATGTATGAATGCTTCATCAAAGGGCTTATGTGGCTTTGTCCCTGCTCCTACATATTGTCTGTCATGGATTGCCCTTTTTACCTCAAATCCTTTTTCCACAGACAGTTCCTTGCATATTTCTTGTACAGGTATCTTTACTCCTTTCTGAGACACACAAACCTGCTCTAATAACAGCATGTGCAAAAAGATTTTTTTTTTTAATGTTGTCCTTCTTATCCCCAGTGCCAAACCCCCACTCTCTTTCTGTCAGCCATCTTTGTGGAGAGCTTAATTTAGACCCTCTGCATCACTCAGCATTGTTTTCACCTCTCTGTAAAGGGAGACCAGGCATTAGAAGAATATGATACGGTAAGAATTAACATGAGACTATGCTTTGGCTGTCAAATAAGCCTTTTTACCCCCAGCTATATAAACCACGTGGTTACTCTTCATTTTGAAAAAGGCAGCAAAGTGACTCTTCTAAGCAAATCCAGTGTGCAGTGTGTTCTTTCCCAAACACACTTAAGACTACAATCCACTCTAGTGGATTCCTGTGTTGCTTTATTTTAATTACATTGATCCAGTTTTACCTCTTTTCCTTCTGTGAGGAAAGGTCATTAAAACTCTGCTTGCTGAAGGTCATAGCCTGGAAACCTGAGAGTTAAGTCAAGACCCTGACTCCTGCAAAGTTGACAAGACCTCATACATTATTTGGTAATCCTTTTCATTCAGTCTCTGTGTGGAGTACTGCATGTATGTACAGGGCACAAGTAAGGATTTGCAGAATGGACCCCTTGCTTTGTTTATAATTGAAAACCATTGTTGGAAAAACAATGATTCAATAACCTTTTCTGAGTCTGGCCTAATGTCTCTCTCCAGAGACTGTGGTGAGCACAGTGGTAAATTGATTTTAAAGAGAGTACAGCATTTCTAACTCTCTATGCAAGACTGAGTATAGTTGCAGGCTTCTACTTAATAGCTCTGGATAATGTAGAACTCCAAGCATCAATGTGGAGTGTATGTGTGTATAGCAGGGGCAGATTCTATTATCATCTTATTTCTTCAAATTTTTCCTACTGCAAAAGAAAAAAATCAATATTAAGATGAGTGAGCAGACCATTTAAATGAAGAAATAAGTGGTAGTAATTTGCTTCTCTATTGTTCACAGTAGTGATGCATATAGTTTGGAGGCATTACCCTTTTTACATCTCTTGAGGGAGTGATGTCTTTCCACTTTCACTTTACTACTAGGTTGGCCAAAGAGAAAGCTGAATGAACCAAGAAGCTCTTATCTCCCTGTGTGTGTGGGGGAGAGCTTTCCTTCAGCTACAGATAAAAAATAAAAACTTTCCTTTCTTGAACTAACAGAACCAACGCGCTGATTTAAACACACATACACTCTTATGCATCCTTAAACCTCAAAATATGAGAAAAAAAATGTAGTCGGATGGAATAAGATTAGCTGGAGATAAAACTAGCAAGGGTTGTGAAGGGTGACAAAAAATTCTCCAGTACATCAATACCAAAAGAAAGGCTAAGGAAAACATGACCTTGCTACTCAGTGGGCCAGGGCACGTGATGACAAATGACAGAGAAAAGGTCAGCGTCAAGGTACTCAGTCCTTGTCTTGATATGCACTGGTAAGGTCTGCCCTCTGGCCTATAAGTTTTCTGTGTTTACTAGAAGGATCTGAGAAAGTGAAGTATTATCTGCATTAGAGAAGGGTAAAGTAAGGAGTGCTTAATTAATTGTGCACAAAGTCCATGGGATCGGAGAGGATGCATTTCTGGGAGCTGGCTAATATCACTGTGAGGCCACTCTCTAACACCTTAGAAAGTTGATGGCAACTGGAATGGGCATAAAAAAATAAGAAAGAAAAGGCAGGCATCACACTCATTTTCAGGAAGAGAATGAAAGAAGATGCAGGAAAATAAAGGCCAGTCAGCCTCATCTTACTCCTGGGATAACAATAGAGCAAAACCTTATGTTAAGCCATTTCCAGACACATGAAAGGGAAGAAGGTGACTGGGGATGACCCAGAATGGATTTACAAGTCCAAATTATGCCCAACCAACCTGATAGCCTTCTATGATGTCTCTGCAGATAAGATGAGATGAGAGCCATGGATGATGTATACCTTGGTTTTAGGAGGTCTTTTAACATGGTCTGCGAATCTCCAAATAGCCAAACTGATTTGACATGTAAAGTAAATAAGAAGATAATAATGTGAGTGGAAAATTGACTGGTCTATCAAGGTGAAAGTGTGATGATCAGCAGCACGAACTCCAAGCTGACAGCTGGTTGCCAATGCAGTCCCTCAAAGATCAGTAATGGGGCTGATATTAGAGGAGGACTCTCATCAAGTTTGTGAACAACACCAGATTGGTGGGAGTGGTCAATCAATATTTGTGCAGGGAGACATGCTATTCAGAGGGAGCTGGGCAGGTTGGAGAAATGAAGTGACAGGAACCCTGTGAAGTTCAAGAAAGGAAAACCCAAAGTCCTGCATCTGGGACAAAATAATCCCATGTCACTGCAGAGGCCAAGAGCCAGCTGCATAGGAAGTAGATTTGAAGGAATAAGGGGGTTCTGGTGGGTAAGCTGAACAAGAGTCAGAAGTTCATCCTTGCAGCCAAGAAAGCTGGACGTATACTGGGATGCATTTGTAAGAGTGCAGCCAGCAGGTCTGGGGGAAGTGACATGTGCAAGTTAGGTAGTTAAGGCAAGTGGTCTAAATCTCATGTGTGAGGATTAGTTAATTCTGACATTATCTATGATTGGTGCAATTCAAAAACAAAAGTTGTCAAATATAAACAACTTTTGGGGGATGCTTTAGTTTAGAGGTTTTTTTTAAGATATTTTGATTTCACAATGTCTCATGTTTCCAAGAAACACCAGATTGCTAATTGTAGGTTTATTCTCCTCCTTTCCTTTCCAAAGTTGGAACTGTAGCCTGCAACGTAAATTAGCTAAGGCTATGAGTATAAACAGAAATCTTCTCTCTTGTTGATCATGCAATAGTCATGATTGCTAAAGGATGGAATAGAGACAACCTTTGTAAGAACAAATATCTTTTTAGATTAATAGATACAGCTGGGAAAAAAGTTGTTTTCAGGTTCAGAAGATGATCTGGTCTGTTTGCCTAGAAGCTATTGCTAATTGAGGTGCAAGTTATATCTACAGCTGGGTGGACTGGAATTCTCCAAGGACAAACAAAACAGCCAACATTGCATTTACCACAGTAGCAGGTGGGGTGGGGCAGGCTGGGAGAACAGTCTAAAGTCAGAAGAAAGCCTGAAGAAGCTTAAAAATGTCTTCTAATCTATCCATCTCAGTCAGCTGGTTGGGTAAAATAATTTACCTCTTGTTACAAACCTGGTTTCTTTGAATAATTACAGAGAAGATGGGTCAGTTGTCAGCTGACATTAAAAATGTTTTAGTTCTGTTAACTTTGTGAGGTTAAGACAATTGAAGATCTTTTGCCCATCACGTATATTAAATGTGCCATTCACTAGGCTACACTTGCTCTTCCTCTGTGGCAACTTCAGTTCAAGCAAAGAATGAGTGACAAAACAAGGGGGGTGAGAACAGCCGTCACATTTAGTGTTTGCTATTAGAAGTAAGAAAATCACAACTTGCCGAGCAGGAAGGAGGGAAAGGGTTTAACCCTGGCACAAGTTGGTGGGCAGGTGATAGAATCTCTTTGTGTTATGTGACTAATAGAGGTCATTATTAATAGCTTGTAAATCAATGCATGACAGTTTTCTCTGATATGCAAGGACAATGTGCAAGATACTGATATGCAGTTTTCTCTCAGTTGGAGGTGTTTAGAAAGCAAGTTGGTATGTTCTTTCTTTCTTCTGTATTTCTTTTCCTCTGAATAGATACATAAGCTGTTATATTTAAACTTTTGCAAATATCTGAATGATATCCACGAGTGCATTTTCAACTCCTGGACTAAACTATGATTTGGAAGATATGAACTGCAAAAGATCATACCATATTTTGTTCTGATAGCCTGTATTCTGTAACAATTTTATCTGTTTTGAAAAAGCGTTCTGCAACAGATATACTCTCGTAGTTCAATGAGTCCATTCAGAAGTACTTACCACTTTGCAAGGGTAATTATCTTTATTTGTTCTGTACCTTGATACTGTTTTAGTAGAGCATTTAGGAGTGTCAAATTCTATGAAGCATAAACTAGTTCACAGAGGAAATAATTTGGAACTGTGCATAAGCCTTAAGAGGTTTAAGTGAGTGTTCTGCTAGATGGGTTTGCCACTTATTTAAAAAATAATTATGAGACAATATAATTTATTTTTATTATTTTATGGGGCCTTTTGTCTTTGGAATAACAGCCTTCTTATAAATAAATGTGGAAAATCTTAAAGCTTCTATATGCAAAAACCTGATCTCTAAGAGAACATTTTTACTCAGCACAGTTCAAAAGTGTAATTTTGTTGGTATACTAAAGTTTGAGTGTTAAAGGAATACCACATAAACCACAATGCTTTTCTTTTTCTTTCCAAGAGCTGAACTGCAGATATCAAGCAGGAAATAAGCACAGCCAGTATTTGCATGGCTTAGTAATCCAGGAAAAGATGCTTCAACTCATATTCTGTCATGTACGGTTTATGAAAGCTGAAGTAGCTGTGGAGTTTCTGCAGAGCTACACCCACATGTATTGAGGAGGTCTCTGGGATTAATTTTAAAATGATCTGTCTCACCTGAGCTGCAGCAGTAACTGTGAGAAAACCAAGGGAAAGTGCTGAGACCCAGGAAAAGGATTTTGTTAGTGGTAAACAGGAAAATTAAACTCTAGAGGAAGGCTGTGGTGGTGCAAAGTGTGTCCTGCTTGATTTCCCTAGACAGCTCAATTTCATTGCATGCCATTAGCACTTATATTCAAGACTGTGCATGTATTAATCTTGCTGGAACTGCTGTCCTCAGCTCTCAGGAAGTTTGGCTTTTCTCACTTCACAGACTGTTTAACATCACCAAGTTGCTTTTTGTCTTGTTTTGTCACTGGTTGATATTTGCCCTTTGGTTAAAGGGGGCTGATGTGTAAAAGAGAAATTTTCTGTACTAGCAGAAAGGACTTACCAAGTACTGTAAGATAGAGTGTTTCCTTTTGCTTAAAGTGCTGCCTTTCTGCTAACTTTTCTGGAGTTAGTTATTGTTCAGTTTTGGGGTGTGCAGTAGTAAGGAGTACAGCGAGATACCTGTGCTTTACACAGCTTAGAGTCTTAACCTGGCAGTGGCAGTGGTATGAAGAGCACCACTTGGTGCATGGTGGCATCCGACTGGGGAAGCCATCTGTGTGCTGGTGGGCAAGGCTGATCTTCAAAGGGATCTTTGACAGTCTTCAAAAATGGGTTGGGGGAACCTCATGATGTTCAACAAAGGTTCTGCAATGGAGATGGGGTTGCAAAATGTTAGAGTGTAGTAGAATACTATGTCAGAGAGGAAGACCAGGAGCAAAACTCCATAAAGAAGTATTTCTAGCTTCAGAGTGTTTGTGTAGGAGTAGTGTTATCTGCCTCAGAGTCAGGCTGAGCAAAATAGTGTGGGGACAAAAAGGCAGATGTTTCTGGCTGCCAGAGAAACAGTAGAGTCACAGTTGGCAGAAGCTCTTGCCCTCACTGTGGGACAGGAAAGGAGAGTTGAAAGGAGGAGTTCTGGCTAGGTTCACAGAAGTATACATAGGTCTGCAATGTGCCTTTACAAATCTGTTTATGTTGCATGTTCATAATAAGGCAGTTTCTGTGGATGTTCCCCGGATAAACCAGAAACACTTGTGCAACTCTGTGTGATTTTATGTCCAATTCTAGCTTCCCTTTTGTTGGCTAGGCTGTGTTCTGGTGTCCTGTCAGCTGTTGCTGACCATGTGAAGACATTATTCCCTCCAGCCTTTAGTGATTAACCTTCAGTTACTGCTGAGTTCTTCTGGTGTAATTTGATTCAGTCAGGATGACCTGGACTGGAAAAGGCTATTATGCCATGGACTGGTTGGTCTGACAAAGTTTTCGCTTCTCTAACACAGGTCAGTGATAACTCAAGATAATCCAGTAGCATCAGGGAGCTGTGTTTCCTTCATCTGGGCACAGCTAGGACAGGACACAGCAAAAATAATGTCAGCATCGTTTTTGTCTCACCAGTTCCAATCTCACCAAGTATCATCCACTTCCTCTAACTTCCACTAACTAAACTGGGTGATGCAAATGTTTCAGTTAACCCACTTTAGGCTTAGCATCTTTACAGCAGACACAGCCAAAGTTCTGTCAGATGTTGTTCAGCCTAGAGAGGAGAAGGCTCTGGGGAGACCTTAAAGCAGTCTTCCAAAGCATACAGGGGACCTGCAAGAAATCTGGAGGGGGACTTTTTACAAGAGCATGTAGTGGTGGGACAAGGGGTACAGTTGCAAGTTGAAAGAGGGTAGATTTAGGTTGGATATTAGGAGGAAGTTCTTCACTGTGAGGGTGGTGAGCAGGTTGACCAGAGAAGTTGTGGCTGCCCCCTCCCTGGGAGTGTTTAAGGTCAAATTGGATGGGGCTTTGAGTAACCTGGTTTAGTGGGTGATGTCCCTGCCCAGGCAGGGGGTTTGGAACTGGATGATCTTTAAGATCTCTTCCAACACAAACCATTCTACAATTCTATGACAGGGACTCCCACAGTTCCTGGGAGAAGGTAACTTCCAGCTGGAACAAGTACTACTCTGACCAGCCAGCTTGAGTGTGAAAGGGACAACTCTATGTGACCTAATTGATGATGCAAACTGAAGCAATGTGGATCAATTTTAAAAGAGGAGAGTCCATACTTTAAGTTTCACTGGTATGACTGTTTCCATTTAAGCAGTGTAATATTATGAAGTCTTACTCTTTTCTTAATGGAACTGCTCCATCCTGCTCTAAAGAAACACTTGCTCTACAAAGCAATATTGGCATTTCATTTGCCTGATGGCAATACTATTTTATGTTCCTTTAGAGTATCAATTTTACAAATTCTTTTTTTTTCCCTCATGCTTTTCACTTTATCTAAGCACTTAAACTTGTGTCTAACTTCAGGTATGTGAGCAGTAATAATGAATGTTACAATCATGATCTATGTATTTTAAATCAACTGCATTTATTATGCTATTTACAATTGTTGATTCAGTGAAACCTGAGTTTTAAGCTGGTCTTCTCTGGGAAATTAATCCAGGCTAATTGATGTAAATCAGATTAATTAAACCAGATTAAAGTCATACAAGGCCTTTCTCATTTTGAATAAAAGCTGCCTTAATTCAGTTTTGTTTCATTCACTTCTAAATTAGAGAAAATATTCTGATCTAAAATAATTTTATATTCGTGTGAGGACCTGTTTTGTACCAGTAATTCAGCTTACTCCCTGTGTATACAGTCTGTGATCTTTATTTCACTCTATCTATATGTGCATGTGCTACTGTTGAGGAACATCAGCTTGTCTAAAACTGGATGGAGATCAGTCTATTGTATTTTTGCAGTTGAGCTACTACCTCATTTAACTACCATTTTACACTTTTATGGTTGAAGCTTTCTTGTTGGTACCAGCTTTGGAGGTTGAAAGTAAGGAAGACTATAGTTCAGTAATTTAACCCTGGGTCAAAGTCAAAAACTGTGAATTTGTGGCAATTGCTGAGTTTGTTCCTTTAGTCAGGACCCACCAAACATGATAGAGTTCTCATAATACCATGACATCTCATAATATCCAAAACAGGGCTAAATGTAGAAGGTGGCAGCAAGTAATGTAAGCAGGAATGAAATGGGTAGTTCGCCGAAAATCTAATTTGGTGGGTAAATAGCCCTAAATGTCAAGAGCACTCTGTAAATATTATGGGGTGGTTATCTGATGCTTAAGAGTTTGTGAAATCTTCATCCCTGGAACTTTCTGAACATACTAAAAAATGGTTTTGTATTGTATTGCTGACCCTAACTTGGTGTAATCCCATTTTTGTATGATACATCAACATTATTTTATCAGAATGAATGTCTTTAGATTCAGTAAGAAAGAATATTTCACATCTTCCAAATGGCTCAATTTATTCGTCCACCTCTACATTTGCAATGGTGACAGAAGGAATGGGGCTAAGCAGAAATAGTGGTTCACTTAGGATTTTTGTAACAAAATAGATGGTTTCTGAAGAAATTTTAGGAATTGTGAAAGCCTATCATAAATTCTTGATCAGTTTTATACGACAAGAAAGTTCAAAGTAGTTTGAGTAAGAGCAAAATAAATATACAGAAATACAAAAATTCAGAGGTTAATTACAAAATTTTCTTTGGTGTCAGTTATCCTGATTCAGCCAGTGCAGTAAAATGTGGGAAAGCTGTCCTGCTATAAGTAAATAAATAGAATTTGATAATGTTTTTCATATCTTGGAGACTGGACTAATACATGATTTGTAGGCAAATAAGAGAATGGCTTCCTGACTTAAGGTAGCATCAAAGTATGCATTTAAATCTTCAGTAGTCAGAGGAATGAAATTTTACTAAGTGGAAAGGTCAGTATTTATTAGAATTTTTGTTTTGTGGGAAGGTTTGTCTTTTTAGATTTTGTTTACATTCTTAACAGTTTTTTTTAAAAAGGCTAAAATACTAAAATAAGTGTTGCACAAAATGTTTAGAAATATTTCATTTAACATGTTAACATTTAACAATTAATTCAGTGTTGAACCTTGTGTGGTGAGTTACCATTCTGCCTCCTGGGAATGCCATTTCCCACCTCAGGGATGAAGTTCCATTGCTAGACTACATCTCCCTTATCTGTGCCTGTGACCTTTTGTGAAACACTTCATTATCTTGGCTAGAGCAAGTAGTCTAACCAGTGAGTCTGAGCTGTAGATAAGTAAAGAAACTTGAGGCTCTGTAACAGCTCATGTCAGTTTGCTTTAATATTTGAATATTTGATTCTTAAAATTCAAATATTTCAGCAAAAGAAAACATTTCCTGGAGAAAACTGAAAAAAACCCCAAACCCCAGAAACTGTTTTGTTTTTGTTTTTTTTCCATAGGAAATTTCTGACTAGGTGAGCTTATGCTTAAGCATCTGCTTGAGCAGAAATGCCTTTCAGCATCAGGTTGTCAGCTGTGTGCAAAAGATTCATGATTCCCAAGGGTGGCACCACGAACGTGATAGATATTTTTAAATGCCTCTGCTGCATTGGAAGTTACACAGTTTTCTTGTCGCCTGAGACAGGTAGAAACTTTAAGTTGTACATTTCCCCTTTTCAGTGCTGCTTCTTACCCTACTGCAGTGCTATTATTCCTCTCATTTACCTTTTATTTCTTTGACTGGTGACTTGATGAGTTTGCAAGTGTCACATGTCGGTTCTACACCAGTGATATCAAGTAGCCTTAGTTAGCTCCTGATGTTACACTGGTGGAGTCCCATGACTGACAAGAGGAGGTAACATAAAATAATAGGAAGTAAATTCATGTGAATTTTTTTTTAAAACTGATTTTGAATGCGGAGTTTGGTGAGAAGGTTAAGGGGTTGGTTTTGTCCTTTCTAATTTGGGTAGCTTTATGAAGAATAAATGTTAATGTCATTTCACCAAGAGCCTTGACAAAGTCTCTGAAAAAAACCCCAAAACCCACACAGCTCTGGGTGTCAGAGCTCTCTGTGAAATGAGAAACAGGAACCCACACAACATTACGATAAATGATATAAATGCCCAACTACCTGTATGTAAATAGTAAGAAACACCCTTTCTTTGAGTGTTTTAAAATTGAACAACATGGTTAAAAGCAGAAAAAAGGAAAGATTACGATCCCCCATTTCACAGATACAAAATTGGTCTGTTATCTGCCATAGCTGTACTAGATGAGGCATCACAAAACAGAAAAGCTGGATGGACTACTTCAAAAACTGTTAAAGAAGCTGCAAATGATTGAACAATTCAGGAAAAGCACTGATGAAATAAATTGTGTCTCTTTTTTTTTTTCTTTCTTTTTTTTTTTTTTAATTTCCTGAGAAAGTTATTTGTGTTTATTAATGCAAATTCTCAAAAATTGAATAGAAATGTGAGCTCTTGAGACAGATATACTTGCTCATGAGAGCTACTTGAGTCCCAAATAAAAACAGTTATCATGGTTTTCTGGAGAATATCTTCCCAGGCTGTACCTGCCTGTAGCCAGTGAGAAGATGCTTTTCCCCCACTCCCCTGCTGCAGTGAGGCATTCAGAACATCTCTCAGACTGCTTTTGTTTTACTTTCCTTTTATGGTATCATTTGATCTGCTTTCCCAGTAATATAATTAACTGTCTTTTAATATTTAAAAAAATGCTCTAATAAGGATAATTTATAAACTCTGAGAGGAAGAAAGATTGATCCTTTCACAGAATTTAGGAAATTATTGCTTTCAAAAGTGGATTATAAAACTGTTTGATTGAGTGACAGTGGTGCATTGTATGGATGAATGTTTCTAAGCCTTGCAGTTGAAAAAGCTGTTCAGCAGCTAGAATAATCAGTCTCTATTAGAATTTTAAGCAGATTTTTTTTCAGCTCAACATACAAGCAATTTACTTTTTAAATTTTTAGTGTGCTGCAGTATATAATGCTTTAAATAATCCACAAGGAAGCAAGTGAAGTTCTCTCTCTGTATTCTCTTTGCCCTTTACCCAAAAGCAGCTGTCAGACAATTTCTGTGCCCAATCACTGATTTGTATTTTTTTCAACATGTTACTCATGTTAAACAACATTAAATTATATTAAATTACCCTAATTTATGAAGGCTGTGTAAGGTGCAATGAGTGAAGAACCTGTGTATTACTATTTTATTCTTTTAAAATGTAGTTTTAGATTAATAAGTTGATAACAAAGAACAGTGAATTATTAATGGGTAGATCCTTCTTATGATAACACAAAGTTCATACCTTTCAGAACAGGAAGCTTACAGCTAAATTCTACTTGTTCCTTTTTAACTTTTACCATACATTTCAGGTGCTTAATTTGGGAAGCTAAAATCCCTGGCCTCTCCTTAAAGAAAAAGTGAAGGGTCCCTTCAGACTAGGAGCCAAACTTGAAATAAATCACTGATAAAAAGAAGTGTGTCCCACTGGTGCTGGTAGCTGTCTCTCTCAGCTGCAATGTCACTGCTTAGAGGTGCTGCTCTTGGAACTTGTTTTAAAGTTAACAGCACGATTATGACAAAGAGTCTGAAGCACAGGCTCCAGCATCCCCAGTACAGGCTAATTATCTGATGATGAGCCTTACCTGTCCTCTGTTCATAGAAGTTGTGTTAACTTAATAAATGAAGAGTTGACTTAGAGTTGCTCATATTTCACAAAACAAATTGCTTAGGGCCTGAGCTTCTGAGAATCCCATAAAATAATAAAATATCTCTTAGTGGATGTTATCTATGAACTTTCTTTAGGATTATCAAGTCCTGAAGTAATTATTTCTCCTAGAAGTGGCCCTGCTGGGCTGTTAATGTCACTCAATATGTAATGGCCAGGGTCTCATGACAGTGTAAATTGTCTCTGTCACCCCTTTCATAAGTCTGCATTGCTATGTGAAATGTGAAGAAAAAGAAATAAAATTAGGAGTTTTGAGGGGTTAAAGGAAACTACCACTGCATGGGTTCCACCTCAATATTTCTTGCTTGTTGCTATTTTACCACAGGACAAAACACAGAGCTCTTAAGAATTGTCTGTACTACTGATCTCTTTGGGCAGGTTTTAATCTACATGGTTACCCAAAGAAAACAAGTGCATGTACTTGCACTGTAAAGCCTAATAAAGAAATGTATATGCTTATCCAATGTTTCTTTCCACTGCCTCTTCTGGATTACTCTTGTATTCTACTGAGGCAAGCACAATGCAGATATAATAAAAAGCTTAACCCAAACAGCCAGAAAAATGAAAAATCAGGATTTCAGACGATATCTGTCCCTTTAAAATACCATAATAATAAAAGCTTGTTCCTATAAAATAAATATATTTAACCTCTAAAGAGTTATCAGCCCATTACCACCATACCGCTTATAAGAAAGAGATTCAACTTGGCTCATGAGTTATCTGTCTTTTATGCTCCTGACAGAAAGATAATCATCCTCAGGGGTGATATATGCTAAATACTTCATAACTATGCCAAACTGGCAGCAGCTGCTCCATTCTTTATAGGGCGGCCATTTGCTCCCACCCACACCGTATAGTCTCTGGACAACTATTGCTTTTCCTTCTGAAACCTATTTCACTGTATTTAAAACTGTCGTTAAAAGTTCAGCTCCCTGAAGATTTCTGTAAACTGGGCCACTGTTTGTAAACATGGTGATTCAAAATTAGTTCCTTAATTTCCCTGTAGTCTGCTAGAATGTGGGCTGATTTTATTTTATTCCCCCCCCCCCCCCC
>VZRW01000016.1:302478-337891 GCA_013398125.1 Aegotheles bennettii
TTTTTTGTATCCCCCCCCCCCCCCCCAAATGAACTGAATGGCATTGCACTACAAAAGCAGAAGCAGCAAAGGATCAAGTCAGAAGGGCATCAAATGGGACCAAATATGTCGCAGTCCCTCTGGTTGCTGCTACTAGAATTCTCGAAAGTGCAGTTTTGAGTCTGTGGGAGTAGCCCCAAGGAACCTTGTGGGGTGAAGGGGGAGGTGTGTGTGTGTGCAAGAGTGCTCCCTGAAAGTCTGTGTTTTCCTTTATTTGTGTTCTTAGGCTAGGGCCACAGTTTCTGGAGATAAGCGTCTTTCTATTTCTGTTTCGGTGTCTATCTCCTGGTGATCTGAGTTGGTGAATGGCACTCCCAGCCATCATCTTGATTGTGTAATTAGTAATAATTAGGTTTTGCACTTGTGTGATATGTTCTAGTAGAGTCCAACCAGTGGTAATTTCACAAAGCAGAATATTTGCTTTTAGTTGCCTATTTTGAACAGGCATATGATTACGGTTACGGTTTCTTTTTGACAGCTGTCATTTAGGGAAATCCAAGATTATAAATAGTAAAGCAAAGGTACAGCATGAATGAGGTATAATGATAGGGCTAATTCCTCCCAGGCCATTCTTTGGGTTAACCTACCAATGTGCTGCCTTCTCACAATATATATTGATAATAATCACTTATTTCTGGACAACATCCAAAAAACTTTATTGATATAGGAAACCCCAGAATTTTTTCTTTTTACCTCTTTGTATTTAAATCTCTTTTAAAGATTCAAGAACACATTTTTTTATTTGATACCTTCTTAAAAATCCATACTGGATTTACAAGTAACAGATGGACACGAAGGATAAGAAGGAAAATGTTGGGAGAGGGTAGATTTCTAAATGGAAGCCTCATTATGAAACTGCTTCTGAGACAGTTTTGCACTTAGGTGGACGCTAGTAGGAGAGTGGAAACTTGTCTGTCGCTCCACTAACGTGATGATCTTCCTCCCTTTGAGAGAGGCTGCTCCTTCCTTACAAACCCTGGTAATCTGTGCTAGGAACTCAAAGGTAATAAAATATAAGACAGACTCTGTGCTGTCTGATAAGAGTTTGTATTAACTGTGCCAGCCTTGTGGGCAACCTGTCTATGCTCGTGACAACTTCATGTAACTTGCATTCGTGTTCTCATCCCCTTGTTTCCTGTAGTTGCCCCACCGTGGTGCAAGATACATTACACTGAATGAGCCAGGTTGTTTTACTTTTCATAAGAGAAATTTTTCATTCTTACGATGACCTTCCTAGTCATTCTTCTTCACACACGTTCCAGTTTGAATTGACTTCTTAAACATGCTTGCCCAGAGCTGTATTTTGGATGAGGTTTCAGCAGAACCATTGTTATTTCCTTTAATTCCTGGAGAAGTGCCTTATGTCAGGCATTTTAAGATTGCATTTCTCACAACAGCATTACATTGGTGACTTGTAAATTATCCTGAAATAAACTGTTACATTTCTTTCTTTCTGCTTCTTTTCATCTTCACAGGATGAACTCCCAAGCCTTAGCTGAAATTATTGATATTAGTCTTTAAATCTGTGACTTTGCAATTAAAAATATTCATTTTCAACCCATGCTTACATCTATTTCTCTGTGATCCAGCTCTTCCAAGACAAAGCTAGAGTCCTTACCATTTTGAGATGCTTCTCAGCATTACGTTCTTACTGGATTTCATTAGTGTGCTCTTAATTATTATGGCTAAATTGTTACTGAAAATGTGAAATTGAGTTGGCCAAAGACTCATTCGTCCTTGCTGGTATTTTTGTCTTCTCTATAAACAATCTTTTATAGGCCTTATAATATTTTTACTACTACTGATCTTCTCTAGTTTAATAGTTTCCCATGTGTCTCTATGAGTTGTTTTAATTAACTCCAAATAAATGAGACCTTTAGCATTCCCTTTGTGTAGAAAATCAGGTTCATTAGCAAAAAAATAATAATTTAATGCAGTATACACCCATGTATTGTTGAATATACTTTTCTATTTAGCACATCTTCTTATTCTTTTTGCCTTCAGAATTTGTTTCAAGGTCTCTTCAATCTTTGCAGTCAGACTATAGGACCCAAAGAACTTTTCCGTCATTGAGTAAAAAACCCTAAATTTTCTGTTTTCTATCTACTATCACAAACTTAGAGAGATATAAAATATTTGGTGCTGGATGTGTAATTTAGGTTCTTAATTTCTAGGATGGCAGTTCCCTGGTCTGTCCAATTTTAACTACATTTTCTAATACGTTTTTTGGTGGCAATTTCCACTCCTACAGAGTTTTAATTTCCCTTAATATTACTCTTCCTGCCTTCTGATAGTCTTGTATTGCTGTAGTCTTGTTTATCCCATTCCTTTTCTGTACACTTAAACTAGCCATGAAGATTACAAGTCTCTTCTGTTCTTGTCACCTCTCCTCTAAGCCCAATGCTCATTTTACTGTCATGCCAGGCTTGATTCCTAAAGGTCAGAAATGTCATGTACTCAGGGAATTATCCATCAAGAAGGGTCCTGTGCCTATGAATGCTTTCTAGGGATTGGACATCCAAAACTTTTCTCCTAGTGTCAGTTCTTGAGCCCCTTGCTGATCTTCAGTGTCTTGTCCTATTTCATCCTCTTTCTCTAGGGATAAGTTGTAACTGTTCTTGTTAGAAGCTGTTTGCCATGAGAGTGATGCTTGTAATACAAATGTGCCATTGAGTGGAAGGGATTAGGGTTTCTTGTTTTTTATCTCCTGTGAAATAAGTAGTTTGGGAGTACAAGGGTACTTTTTTAAGGGATGGCTCTTCTACACTCAAAAAAGAATGCTACTGAATGGATTTCTTTCAGGAGTTTGTCTGAGTATGCCTGCATATATGAAGTACCAGCAGCTGTATTACTCAAGAGACAGAATTTATTTTGAGTCTGATAGACACATAGGAACATGAAAACTTTTTTTTTTATATATATATAATAATTGATAAATATAACCTTGCCTCAATGATATAGAAGAACACACATTATTTTTTCAAGTTCTCTAAAAGTTATTGGCATTTACAGTAAATGCATAATTTAGTAGGGAGTAGTTGAAAGCAGTGCTTTTCTTGGCTTTTAGCACTGTGTGGTCTGTGATGTATCAAAAAGCTGGAGGGCAGCTTGCCTTACAACAGCAGGATCTCATGGCAGCTAGATAAATCAGAACAACTTATTCTACAAAGTGAGGAGAACCTTGAAATTAGTCCCCTTGCATACTAAAGACTCAGCTTTACTTGTTTTCTCTGGAGAGAAAACCACAGATAGGAAAAGTATCTTTAGCCCAGTTATGTTTTATGTTGCCTTAAGGAGGAAGGAATGGTCTTATAAGTGTACATGTTTCCTCCTTAGTGGGAGGACCCTGTCTGACTAACCTTAGGTAGGTCCTTAACTTTGAGATGGTTGTGGGAGGTGAATATCAGTGGAATGGGGGGTGGGGTGGTGGTGTTTCTTCTTTTCTGATAGTACAGAAAGAAGGGTACAGTAAAATAAATTAAAGGATATTTCAGCCTGAAAGTGCTAAAAAGAGATGTGACATCTGTTCAGTCTGTAGAACTCAGTTTTCCGGTCATGAGACGAAAGACTACACAAGGTGCAAGAGACAGACACATGAAACAAAAGGACAAACATCACCTGCAACTACCAATGGTCACTTTGAAAATGTCTACAAAAGACTAGCTGTTGTAGCTTAGCATATGATCTCCCACAGTTAGAGTTTCATTTAGAAAGAGAATTCCTTAAAATGTGCCAGGAAAACTCTTCTAGATTTACTGGCTGACTGAACATGTATAACTGATCTAGGCATCCTTGCAGATAGAGCCAGAACAACTGTCTCAAAACAACTACATATTTCCCTGCTTTTACTGGAGTTTAATGTAGGTCAGCCTGTTCTACCCCATAGACTGGAAACTATTGCTACTTGGAAAAGCCCAGCCTCAGTGGTATTTAGAAAATAATAGATGCTTTAAATAATAGTTACTTGAGATTCATTCTCATGTGATATCACTGAGGCCTCCCAAGTGCAATTACAGAGTTAGAATTCACAATTGCCTGTCACATGTTGTTTCTTTTGCTGTATAAATTGTCAGCAAAGTTATCTAGCTTCCAATTCTTGAAGATACTAGATCATTATTTTTTGAAAAACCCAAACTGTTGCTGTTGATGTTTAATCATTCCAGATAATGGTCCATTAAATGCTTCATTTACAAAAGAAGCTTAAGCTTGCTTTGACTGGTGGAGCCAAGGCACACTCAGACCAGGGTCTTTGAACTGAACACCTTTCGTTTCCTGGGTGTCACACTACAGTTACCATCCCAGGGAAGTAAAATGACGTTTAAAGTGCTTGAAATAATTAATATCTAAACAAAAATGAAATGCCTCTGAACAAAAAATCCCCTCAAAACAGGATAATGAAGTTTGGAAAGAGCAAATGCTAAAGCTGAGACAGCTATGAAAACACAGTAAGATCCAGAGCTTGAGATTAGTTTGAAGGTGGAGAGTCTATGTATTCTGCAGATGAAGATGAGTCTTCAATTCATGATGCAACTAGGCTTAAACATGCTACCAGTAATATTGCTGGTAGTGTAGCTACAGCAGTGCAGAGCAAGGCATAGACATAATCATTTATGTATTTGCCAAGATTTTGCTGGGTTTTTGTAGCCCATGGTGGGCTCACTGATGTTACAGTATGGGTAAAACTAATTTTGTTGTGTCAACTTGAGGAAAAGCAACTTCTTAACCACAACACAATTTATCTGAGGAATTGTGGCTATGTCCAGGGTTTCTGAATTCTTTTTATTTAATGGCAGTTTAACAGCTGTTATTGTTCATTGGGAAGATGGAGTGGTAACTGGGAAGGGGTTATTGAGTATTTGGGGTTTGGTTCCTTAGCTTTCTCAAGATATAATGACAGAGATGCTCAGCTGTAGAACCTTCATAGGTCTACCAATTCATATTTTACATTTCAGTGGAATTTGTGCTACCAGAGTTGAACAGGTGCCACCAAAGGCAGATGTCCATCAGCTCAGCACTCCTCATGTCTTTCAAATGGCAAAAATATTTTAATGCCATGTGTATTCCTCTGAAATATTGTTTTTTCTGTTTTTTTTTTAAAAAAAAACTTTAGAGAATGTTAATAATGTGTTTAATATTTCAGACCTTTTCATTAGTGAGGAATACAAATGATTCGTTCTGTTTTGGACCTTTGTGGTTTTCGATTTCCTTTTGCTAGGTGGTCAAAGAGATTAATACAAGGGATCTACTACAGTTAAAAAAAAAAAGGACAACTGTCCATGAGTCACAGTGAACCTCCGAGACTTGCAGCAAAAATGCTTTAGTACATTGCTATTATTGAGAATGCATCTTGTTTCCTTAAAATAGCGGTACAGATACTTCCACATTTTTTTTTATCACAAATGTCACCATTTTTTAATTTCTTTTTTGACAAGGATAAGTCAATACCCATATAGATTTTGGTTAGGAAGAGAAAAACAGACAGTTATGGGCTTTCTGAACTGTGAGTTATTTTTGCATTTACCTAATAATTGTAATCTGCTGCCTTGGAAAATTTCAGGCATCTCCACTCTCTCTGGATGCTGAACAGGATGGTTTTATTAGTCACAGCCCTGGCAGAAAGTGTTGAAGGAACAACTCAGTCTTTTCCAAAACGTTAGAAGAGTTGCAGCTTCAAGTTGCAGCTTCAAGTTGCTGCTTCAAGTTGCAGCAGCAATTTTCAAGAAGGGACTGAAGAAAACACCTCTTCAGATCCAAGATCTTTATCCTTTGCCATGCAGTACCATGGCAGTACCAGCTCCTGGAAAATTGTAGGTTTGGAGATTTAAAAAAAATACCAACATGCAAGGTATACTACTACTTATCTTGAACTCAGAGCAGCGTACAATTTTTGTACAAAGAAAAGCCTTGCTATTGGACAATTGGAATGTTTTTTGAGTTGTCTTTGTTTATACTTTACACAGAGAGACACTGGATGGGAAAGGGGTAGAAAGCAGGTGAACTCTGTATTTTGTTGCATTCAGTTCGTCCCCATATGTATGATGGCACATTAGTTATCAAAGTAGCATTTTACTGTGTATTGTCTTTGTGCAGGATGAATTTGAGCAAGTACAAAATACACCTTCCTGCGCTTGTGTAGCAAAAGACCTCCCAAAACTGGTGTTAGCATCAGTGTTTGGATGGTGGGAGGATTAGCAGAGGTAGGGTCAGCTCAGCAGTAGCTGAGAGGGTGATGAGTATGACCTTCTCCATCAGCTCCTCACTCCTCTGCATGTCAAGCAAGATGCTAAGGCAAGCAGGGTGGTATCATCCCTTTGTGGAGAAGGTCTGAGCAAGTGAGGAAATGCTGTGCCATATGGGAGCCTAGCACTGATCGTTGTATCTCCATTGGTAGCATAAAAACCTCTGCCCAAGGAGGGTCCTGGCTTTCTGTGGTGTGTTAGCTGTGGGGAAATTGCTACAGGGCAAACCACTTTCTTCACTCCCCTGGTGCGACTTCAGCCAGTGTGGAGAGCAGCTCTCTCACATGAGGTACTGCCCTGCTTGTCAGTCCACCAGCCTGCTAAGAGGGATGGGTTATTCTTAACAGACTAGGGCAGCAGCAAAAGGCTTTGTGTTGGCTCTTGCTATGCCTTTCCATATAGCTGGGGTCACTTAATCCATCACTGAAACCAGCCCATACCTCGAGCATTAGTTGTTTATTTTAATCCAGTGATGTGTATGATAAAAACACAATTTTCCTAACAAACCAATGTTAACTCTGACATGCTGTATTATTAAGCTATTATTTTTTCCCTCGCAGTTCCTATCAAATACATCAAACAAACTGTTAAGAACAGTTTGTTGGAGACAAATGATTCCTAAGCAGTCAGCATCAATCATGAGCAGATCGTTCTGTCAGATGCTCTGCAGGATGTGTGCCGATGTCCATCAGAGATGATTCAAGTCCTCCATGACACACTGCAGAGGTGGCAGAGTGGCAGTGTGGCAGTGTTTAGCACACGCAGGTACCACTGTTGGGATTCAGGGATTCAGAAAGATAAACTGTATTACTGTTTTTTATTTTTTTTTAAGGAACATGTGCCTATCAGTTGTTTGTCTTTACTTACTATACACCACTCGTGAAGACCCAGATTCCACGTTACTCAGAAGTCAGAGCTGGACAGAGCTGAGATTTTGCTTATACTGATGATTCTTTCCCTGGAGGACTGTAACTAGGTGTCATGGGATCATTTTTACAGATAGTAAAGATTTTTCTGATAACATGAGCTCCCAATGGAAAAACAGATCATTAAATTATTTTTTTTCCCCTATAGGAATCTCCTTATAGTTGCTTGTACGGAGTTTCTTTCAGATCAAAATAAAGAGATGGGAAAGTTGTGACTGAAGGGGGTAGATGGGAAAGAAAGGAAAGGTCGTAGGCATGTACAGAATAGGCTACATATTTTTCTACTTCATGTAAGGAGCTATGTTATCACTGGGACAGGAGATCAAAAACTCTTTCCTGTGTTCCAGGCCAGAGCCACCAGCACTGTTCCACTGGGTATAAATATTCAATGTTTTCTACAAAGTCAAAGAGGCTCTGCCAAGAGAGACTAACGAGATCAATGACAGAATTGTCAACAGCCTGGTGTTTGGTTTTGATGGTGGATTCTGAAGTTCAGACTTCCAGTTGGACACATGAAAAATAGAGCTCAGACGTATGTCTACATTTGCCTCTACTTTTCATGACAAATTACATAAATTCTTTTAGGATTTTTCTGAGGCACTATGAAAATATTTTTTTTTTAATTTTTAAGATTTCAGGATTTCGTGAATGATGTTTTCCTTTTATTTTAATCAAGATCATGGCCACTTTGTCTTGATATAAGAAACAAAGGTCAAAGCATATGACAGTGTGTTGGTCTGTCTCTAGAGAGCACTTTTCTTACATTCCAGTGCTTCTGAAATGAAAGTATGTGTGGAAACATTATGTTCCTTTTCTGCTTGTTTTTATGAGATTAAATGTACAGTTGGGGTCAATTACACAGTGACATCAGGATCTTAGTTTTCTGATCAGATTCCACATGATGTAGTTCCTGTAGAAGACATGTTTCACAGAGGTCCACCCTGTCCTCTTGACACATCTTACTAGTTTTTTTCACATGACTGAGAAATGAAAATACCTTTTCTCTTAAAGATCTTAATTTAAAAATAATGATGAAATAATTTTAATTTAGAGTAAACTGGATAAAGATCTTATCAAAAAGGGGGTCAATGAAGAACTTGTAAAGCTAATACTGAACGTTTCTTCTGAAGCCAATTTAAAGTTATGGAATGAATCCTCCTAGGGACTGTCCCGAGTCAATTGAAACACACGATAGGGAAAAACCAGCATGGATTCACCAGGGGCAAATTGTGCTTGACAAACCTGATTGCTTTCTATGACAAAGTAATTTGCTCAGTTGATGCAGGGTGAGTGGTGGATATTGTCTACCTGGACTTCTCCAAGGCTTTTGATTCGGTTCCCCACAGCCTCTTATATGGTCTAGACAAGTGGTGGGAAGCTGGCTGACAGGCTTCACCCAGAGGGTGGGTGATGGTAAATAGTTCTTTTTCAAACTGGCAACCGGTTACAAGCAAGGTCCCCTAGGGACTGATATTGAGCCCAACACTGTTTAATATCTTCACAAGTGATCTGGATGCTGGGATCAAGAGCACCCTGAGGAAGTTTGCAGATGACACCAAACTGAGTAGGGAAGTAGACATTCCAGAAGGGACACCCACTCTCCAGGAAGATCTGGACAGGCTGGAAGAGTGGGCTGATAAAAACCTTACGAAGTTCAACAGAGAAAAGTGCAAGGTCTCGCACCTGGGAAAACATAACCCAGGAGTACAGCGCAGACTGGGATTCACTCAGCGCAAGAATAGCTCTGTGGAAAGGGAGCTGGTGGTCTTGCTGGACAATAAGCTCAATATGAGGAACAGTGTGCTGCAGTGGTAAGGAAAGCCAACATGATGCTGTGTTGCATCACCAAGGGCATCACCAGCAGAGATAAGGAAGTCATCATCCCACTCTTCTCAGTGCTTGTCAGACCACACCTGGGACACTGTGTTCAGTTCTGGTCCTCACTATGCAAAGAAGATGCAGACAGGCTGGAGAAGGTCCAGAGAAGGGCCACAAAGATGATTGAAGGACTAGGAAGCCTGCTGTGTGAGGAGAGGCCGAGAGAACTGGGTTTTGTTCAGCCTTGAGAAAGAAGGCTTAGGGGAGATCTTATTGCCATGTTCCAGTACTTCAGGGGTGTCTACCAAGAGAAGGAGACTCCCATTTTAACAAGGAGTTACATGGAAAAGACAAGGGGTAATGAGTTGCTCCTGGGGAGTTCCCAATTGTAAACCAGAAGAAAAATTTTCACTATGAGGACAGTCAGACAATGGAAAAATCTCCCCAGGTAGATTCCCCAACACTGGAAAGTTGAAGACTCAGTTTGACAGGGTGCTGAGCCATCCCATCTAAACCATGTTCTTACATAGAAAGGTCCTGAGGTCCCTTCAAACCCAGCATTTGATGATTCTATGATTATCTGATTTCTACATTATATTCTTTAGTTCCCTCCAGCCCTCAAATGATATTGTTAGTTTTTGTGCTCATTTTGAATTTTTAGTGTCTTCTAGGTAGACATTACTGGCTTGTAGACAGCTACCTGGGAGTTTTTTCAGACTGTGCTTAATATAGCCAACATGTTTTACAGATTGTCAGAACTAGGGAAGTGATTGTTCCGTACTTGGTGTTGAGGCTGCACCTGTACTGTGTTCAGTATTGGGCCCCTCACTTCCAAAAGGATGTTGAAGTGTTGTAGCGTGTCCAGAGAAGGGCAACGAGGCTCATTAAGGGTTTGGAAAATATGTCTTACGAGGAATGGCTGAGGGAGCTGGGTTTATTTTGCTTGGAGAAGAGGAGGCTTAGGGGAGACTTCATCACTCTCTACAACTACCTGAAAGGGGGTTGTAGTGAGGTGGGGGTTGGCCTCTTCTGACAAACCTACAGTGAGAGGATGAGGGGAAATGGTCTTAAGTTACAACAGGGGAGATTCAGATTGGATATTAGAAAAAAAATCACTGTTAGGGTGATTAGATATTGGAACAAATTGCCTACGGCGGTGGTGTAGTCACAGTCGCTGTAGGTATACAGGAAGCACAGGTAGACTGTTGGACTGGATGATCTTGAAGGTCTCTTCCAGCCATAATGATTCTGTGAACTAATCTATTACGGAGTGAGTCTTCATTTCCAATAGAATTTATTAATATTATGAAGCAGATTCTGCCTCCAGATATGTCCCTGAGTTTGCATACTTGAGGGTTATTCTGCCTTGTTCTCAATTTTTCAGGGTCATTCCCAATTTTCCTTTCAATGACATGCTTGCACTAAGGAGTCAGCAGAATTCACTTACCTCTCCCAGGAAGATCATCGCTTGCTTAAGACAGTTGGTTCACAGGCAAAACCAGCCATTTGTGGCATTATGGATTAACCTCAGAAATAGATTCAACTGTGTTGCACCATAAGTAATTTATTTTCAAGGACAGCTTCTCTGTGTGAGCAGGGGACTGTCTTCAGCTTCTGGTCACACGTGGGCTGTGGACAGGTTGCCAGGAGCTAGTGGTGACAGTGCTGGCTGTGGGATACTGGATGACCATTTCTTCCATGGAGAGATTTAAAGTTCAACTTATGTTCTTTAACACTGGGAGTAGGTCAGGACTGAGCAATGAACTGAGGGTTTTCTCACTGGTCCTGGGAAATGCTTGGAGTAAAGCCTAGGTTTTCTGGTACTTGCATGACTGTGAATATTAATCCTGCAGAGTTTTGTATTCACGAATCACTATGGTTTGATTTTGCTTGAGCAAAGTATATAAGAGCTCTCTTCAGAGTGGAACTGTTATTGCTTTGATGATTAAATAACCTTTATTTTTTTTTGGCATTTTAGTCCAGCTAGTTGTCTTATGATCTAATTAGCATTTGATATTTGATAACTTCAGAGACTATCAAGAACCTCTGAATTAAATATTTCAGAAACAAAATGTCCTTTCTGAGAATTAAATAAAACTTGCTAAAGCAAAACAATTTTTCTTCTGTTCCCCACTGTTTACATTCTAGTTTATTCGTTAATGTTTGATATCCAAAATGAAAACTTAATGACCCCAGCACATAGCATTTCAATTCGTCCTGGGCTGCTCTTCGGTCTTGTTTTGTTTTTCTATTTTATTTCTTGGGCAAAAGTTGACAGTCAGAAAATGTCCCCCATTTGCCATTGTCTAAAAACATTGGGAATGACTGGGCAATAATCCCTGACAACAAATCATTTTCTGTCTGTCTTAATAAGTGTCACTGTAGAGATAATGACCATTGCTCATATATCAGTGGATTGTGTTGCCTGAATACTTTGCTTTCTCGTGCAATTATTGTATACTAGTGTGTAGAAGTGTAGGGTAATCAATAGGATTCATATTTCATGAGAAAATTGTTCACCTCCTTATAGTGTCATTTGAAAATTTTGCCTGCATCTGACTAGTATGCCAGAGTGGGTGGCTACTTCTATACTTTAAACCTGCCATTTCATAATAATTATACATTTTTTAACAATTTAACACTGTCAGCAGATGAAAAAATGTGGAGAGCTCAGGTTATTCAAGTCTGAAGTTTTAGTTTAGGAACATTTGGTGATTTACTTCTTAAATATAGTGAGAAAAAAATAGGTAATATTCCAGGTACCTCTTCATACGGAAGAACAAATTAGACCTGTGAGACTGAGAACACTTCCTAAAGATCAAAACATATTAGTTAATATTTGTGTCAGTAATATCTGCCTAGGATTTTATTATGCTATGCAAAATACAAACACAGGTACCCAGAAAACATTTGTAGCCCAGACAGGAGAGGACACGGCAACACAGATGGATGAACTCTTCCAAATGACAAAGAAAGTCTGAGGTAGAGCTGAGAACTGAATGTCATTATTCAGTTCAAATCCATTGCTGTAAACTGAAAATGTTTCAGCTTTTCTAAACACTGATTAAAAAGAATAGGAAGGTAGTAACAATGAGCTAATAACAGCTTGATCCAAGAAATACTGACAACAAGATGTTTCTTGTGCAGTTTGGGCATCCCTGATAGCCCACATTCCAAAAGATTTATTTCAGAGTGAGCCTTTCCAGCCTTTGGATCTATTCACTGAAGAAACTGAGAACAAAAACACATCGCTATGTAATACAGCTCAGGGAAAGAAGTGTGGAACAGGTATGGTGAAAGGCAGACTAACTGAATTGCTTTTCTGACTGTTTGTCTGAAAGGACTCCTTCCCCATGCTCCTTGTGCTACAGTGGTGACTGTGGAGGTGGGGGAAGGAGTACGTTGTGTATGAAGAAATTGTGTTCAGGTGTGATTATTGCTAGGAGGTCACATTGGTAACAGGCTTTTACTTTCAGGCTCCCAGCATCCATAGAGAAAATATCTCTTTTAACTCTGCCTCTTTGATACAGTGGATCATGCAGTATTCCGCTGGGGAACATATGGTAATGCCTTTTTCCCTATTCTTCTCTGAACAGGCTAGTTATTCTTCTTTGACCAGCAAAGCCTTCCTCTTTGGACTTCCATCAGACTCTGTTTTTGTCCTTGTTTTGCATAGGATGTCTTTTGAAGAAATTGTTGTACACCTCATTTATTGCCTTCAGCTTGCAAATAGCATGTTGGTTTATGTCTACTTTTCTGCAAAAACAAAGAACATAATTTTCCTGTTGAGACAGCATGTAAATGATAAGCTTTTGATAAGGCAGAAATTATAATGGGTGCAGAAGGAGCAGAACCCAGTCTTTTCTGTGTTCAAACTCAGCATCCATCATTGTGTCTGACTGCCCCTCAAAATTATAAATGTCACATCCTTTCTTCCCTCAGGAGGGGATGAAAGTAGTTTGTTGCTTTTTATTTTTCAGTGAGGATATAATGAAAAGTTTGTGTGGGGAAATGAACTTGCATGTTTCTGGGGTTTTCTACGTGATCTTCTCTAGTGGTAAATTCCACTTTCATCATGAAACTTCTGTTTTCTGCTCACCCATGTTTCATTCTTGAGCTTGACATTCACTTCTATCACTTAAGTCAGTGTATCTGACTCCAAATGCAACCCAGCAACACATTTACAAGTAAAAAGGAGCAGTTTAACCTCATCTTACTTTTGATACTATTAAAAATAATTCCTCATTCTCTGGTGTCTTTCCAGCATCAGCTCCTGAAAGAGTAAAGGATAAGGAAATGTTACCATGTTCTTTGATACTTCCTTGGCTTGAGTGGGAAGGGGAAAGCTTGAAAGGCTTTTCAGTTCATTTTTTAAAAAAGATAGATATATGGCTACACAGAACTGTTAATTGCTGGCTATTGCTGATACTGGTTGCAGTCTCCTACTACCTTCTTTGATACAGTAATATAATTTTTATCATTGTGTAATATACCTACTCATTCTGTTAGAATGCCATGAAAATTAAGCAGTGTGCTTTTCTACCTTCCCTGCAGATATAGGCACACACTCTGCCCATCAGCAGTTTTCTTTCTGCTTGATGAATAAATATTATTTGAACTTAATTCTAAAAAAATATTTGGGAAAAGTACTGTTAACAATACTACCTGCAAGTGCAGCTGAAACAGTGCCTGAACATTTCTAGGTCACAGTTTTTGCTTTTGCTCCCACACTAATGTCTGAAAGGTGAAAACATAAACCGCAGAAAGAAGGGCTGGTACACAGGTGCAATAGTTGCTATTGAACTGAAAACATGGTGTGGTTTTTGTGGTAGTTGTCATAGCAACAAGATCATTTACAGAACATAATCCCATTAGGAGAAAACATTTTTAAACTGAGCTAATTGTACATGAGTTTATATTGCTTCACAACCTGTTTTTGGAAGATCTCATTTTTAGGATGCTAATAAAAGACTGATTAAAAGCATTACACATTGTCCCAAATTGCCTGCAGAAAGAGAGGGGATGGGAATTATGTAAATTATTGCAGGTATCCTTAGATTGAATCAGTACAATCAAGTAAATTAATTCATGTGTTCATTTCTGTATTAAAAGTCATGAGATAGCAGCTGTACTTATATTGTAGTATCATCTTGGTCAAATTCTGGTTGTTACAAAAGTATTCCTCCGATGGTCCCTTCCCTTAGAGACCATGTTCATACCTTTAGAGTTACATATATGTTCATTACTTAGAAATTTTTGCAAAATTTCCTCTGAACTGACTTGTACACGAAGAGTGTAGAAAGTCAGTTGATAATTGACTGAAAGCAAGCTAATGCATTGTAAAAAAGCAGAATGAATAAAGCTAGGATGAAATATATCACCTGTGGGAAGGCAAAGTCAGATTTAGGAAAAAAAGGAAAGTAAAAAAGGAGTGCTGAGATCTGCAGGCATTATAGGCAACCAGGGATTCCAGTTAAATATTCTAAGCAGTCGTGTTCAAAAGTCTGTCCTTTGTATTTTAGCCTTGCTTCAGAGAAATGTTGCTGCCACAAGCCTGTATAAGAGAAATAGAGGAGTTGTTAATGGTTAAACAGCAGGATTGTACCTATTGAATTATAGCTGATGGGAGTATTCTGCTTCTGGCCATCAGTCACATTTTCGTTCAAGAAGTGATCTGTGGAATTCATTGGCACTGCAAGTCAGGGAGGTCAAGAACTCAGAAAGTTTCCAAAAGGATTTAGATGCCTGCTGTATAGCAACTAAAAATACCTGCAGTTACTCAATATTGGTGATTTTGCCTCTTTGTCTTCTTTCTCTTTCCTTGGCCCTCCACTCCACATGCAGCTATCTTAAATTTAGGTCCTATTTACACCCGAAGCAAATGGGATCGATGCTGAGGGAGGCACTGTGTGATCTACATGGACACAAACTCTCATGCAGTGCAGCAATCCTATATATCTTGTGAACAGCAAACCCCACAGTTCCGGAGGCCAAACTGGGTCTTGGTGTGCAGGTATACAGCTTTATATAAGGATTCACTGATTTCAGTGGGAGCTTCTCCAGTTGACATAGATCCCTAGGAAACTATCTTTTAAAGGCATATGGAAGCTGTGAAATGCATTCACCTTCAGTGTGCAAAGAGACGAACCTATCTTGGTCAGGGTCTCATCAGGGACTGTTGTCTGGAACTGAAATGTCTATAAGAAGAGGTTGTAGAACAAATTGTCAAAGTAAGCACTGTGATAAGAAGCTGGCGCCAGGCAGGGACCTAGAAGTGCTAATGGAAGTCAGGGATAAAATAGCAGAACTGTGAGCTTGCAGTATGTAGGCTCTTGCCTAAAACTAACGGAGGCCTGGAAGATGGCAAATGTGATGCCGATTTTCAAGAGCTTTTAAGGACTTCTAATGGATTCCAGAAGAGATCATGGGAACTACAGGATGGTAAACATGATGTCTGTACCAGGCCAAACAAAAGGAAATGTCAGAATGAATACAATTAGGAAGTCAAATGTTCACTAGGGAGCTATGAACTTGGCTTTTCCTTAAAATACAAATAATAATTAAAACCCAGATCTGCCTCACAAGCTTTCACATCAACAGCCATGTGGATAGGGAGGTCCAGTAGATGTACTTCACTTGGAATATGATTTGGATTTTCAAAAGGCAGTTAACAAGGTCCATCACAAAACAAAAAAAGGGGGGAATTAAGAAACTGTGAAATAACAGAGAATTTTTTCACTTTATATAAATTGCCAAAAGGTAGGAAAGAGATTAGATGCAAATCACAGCTGCTTGTGTAGAGAAGTTACCGGTGAGGTTTTGCAGAAAACTGTGCTATTGAGCATATATATAAATGACCCAGAAAAGGTACTGAACAATGTTCGGATTAATTTTGCTAAATTTACTAAAGCATACAAGGCAGAAAAAAGGAAAACTTACTGGGAAGAATTGCAGGAGGGCTTTATGCGACTGTGACTAGGTTAAAATGGTAGATAAAAATCAATACAAACATAAAGAAATGTACTGAGAAAACATAACCCTAGCCTTACATATAAAATTACTTGTTCTGGGATGATCCTTAGAAATCAGAGCAAGATCTTGGGGTTATGTCTGTAGAGGTTAGGAAGCAAAACAGAATAAAATAGAAATTACAATCTTTACATGACTCAAAACTGGAAGAGTATTCAAGGAGTGTTTCATCTACATGTGCCTTGTCCTTTATAGTCTGTCTTTGACATCTGCTTTTTGTTGGAGACAGAATATGGACCAAGATGCGTCCTTGACCTCTTCCCTATAGCTATCGTTAGTCTAAATTTTTGAATGCCCTTTTTCTTGTTTTGGAAGTGTATACATAGATCATGTTTACAACTTTCTCTTCAGTCTTAAATTCCTCTTCAAAATGAATGAATTCTCTTATGAATGATTTTTAACTTAGTGAAGTAACTTTTAGAAGTTTATTATTCTTTTTCTCCTTCTCACAAAACACCTGTTATACTAGTAGGTGGCAGTATATCCACAAATAGCAAAGAGAATATTTGCTGTACTGACGTGATTCAAATATTTGTTCTCTCTAAGAAGAAAGCATGGAAAATATAACTAAAATCAGAAGAGATTTCTTTCTTCTCTTCACAGAATGTTACAGAAAAGGGAGAGCAGGTAAAAATCTGTGCAATACAGCTGAATTTGTAAAAAACTTCAATGGATCCAAAAAATAAGTGGTAATATTTTTTAAAATTAACATTAAGTGATATAGTATAATAGACTCTCAATGTCCTTTTTCAAAGGTTTTTATGTAGTCAATGTGATATAAACTATTGTGGTGCCATGTATCTTATTTTCATCATGATCTACCACAGATTTACTCAAAAATTCTTCAGCTAGAGCTTTTGTGGTTTAAAAAAAACCCTTTTTTTTGCTTTTTCCACCTCAAGTCTATGAAAGAGTAACTCAGTTCTAACAAAATTTCCCTCTTACTTTAAAAAAAAATTGTTTCCAGGTTGCTGAAGTGTCTCACTTGATATTTTAAAAATTAAAGATGAGGTGACATGTCCATGGAAAGGAAGACGTAGGAGTCTGTAAAACCTTTTGTTTTTAAAATTGTGTTACAATAAAAACCAACAGGTCCAAACGAAAACATGTGAAAGTAGTTAAATGAAATGGTTTAATAGTTCCAAAACAAAGGAAAAACACCATTAAAATGTTGGATATTTTAGTTTTCCATCCTCTTTGAAATCTTGAAAATTATCACACTTTTACCTAACTCTACTAGTTAATAAGTAGCATTTTGGACCAAACGGAATGTTTTCATTTCATTGTTCACTGCACATCATTACTCTGGTTCTTTAAGTCAAGAGCATAAGTGACTCTCTCTCTTTATTCTTTTTACTTCTCCTTCTCTAAATCAACTAAAATCTCTAAACCCTAAGGGTAGCTATTATGCCTGCAGTAAGGAAAATGCATTGCTTGCAAAACAACTTTGATTCTTGTTTCCATGGGATTTTTTACTTGGGTTTAACATTTCTGCCAAATCATGTAATGCTGACGTGTATGGTACTCAATTGATTTTACTAGGTCATTAAAAAAAATCTTTAGACAAAATCATTTTAGTTTACAGCCTTCACAGATCATGATGCACAGTCTGATTGTTGATAACAGTAGCATTTTGCACAGAAATGAATGAAGAATTAGGATGGCAGAGTGGTATTAACCCCTGCACTGCATGTTGTTCGACTCTTGAGAGGACATGTCAGTGTCAGGGCTATTTTTAAAGTCAGGCTCAGTCTTTTGTGTCACTATTTAAATCTGACACGCAGTAAAATACATATTAGACTGCCACTCACCTTCCTCAAAAAGTTATGAATTGGCTGTGGAAGAGCCTGGATTTTGTATCTCCGAGTCACCTCAAACACGGGGGTTGCTTTAGCTTGCCTAGAGCACTAAGCTGCCAAGCACCGAAACATCCCTCAAGAAGTAGCGTGGCCTTGTAGGAATTTATTAAAACACTACAGTTTTCACCTTTAGAGCTGTTTCAGAATGCCGTTCTCTTTCCCACCATGTCTAAGTGATTGTTGTAAAAGTTTACCACTTCAAAACATGGTAATGTTGTTGTTGTGACCTTAAAGTTGATGAATTCATCATGTAGATTGCTATTAAGCATGAGGGATCTTCATCTGTGCATTAAGGACTGGCCTACATTCTTAAATGCTGAACCAAAGATAAGCTCTTCCTTTAAGGTTATGGTAATTTGTGTTCAGTCTGCACCTGCTCTAATGGGGTCTCATTCAGATGCTAAAATAGAAAAAAAAGGTATTTCATTCATCTTAGCTTTTTAGTAATCCATGCCCTTCAGTTGAAGGATTTTGGAGGCAGAGAATTAGTGTTGAGGTTCTCTCTCCCTCTTTTTGTTTTTGTTTTTGTTTTTTTTCTGGCTCCAACCACAGTTGAGGAAAACCCAGCAATCCCTGGGACACGGGCCTTCATCACTTTGAAACAGGGTGCCTGTGCAGGTGGAGGTGGGGTATCGATTCCTTTCAGTAACTTTGGGGATCGCTTTCTAGACTTCTAGTGTTGCTTTTCTCACTGCCAGGAGCCTGCTTTAACTTCAGCATTACTTCAAGGACCAGAGCCACCTGAGCAGTCCCATGTTATTTCAGATGAATGTGGTAACACAAGATCCAGGAGGAAAAGTCAACCATTGATAACAAACCAACTGGGATGAATAGCAGCATATATTTATTGTGCAACATTAAGTAGACACATTTTTGATAATTTGAGGAGGCTGATGATATTTTCTCTTTATAGTCTGTCAGCCCAGCTGCAGGATGAACTTCTTGATCAAGAAGATTCTAGTATTTCTTTGGTAATTTCCATATAATAGCTGTGGTGATTTCTTTATTAAACAACTATATAATGATTCTTCTAATGCCTGATGTTGACTATCAGAACTTCTTTGGTTTTGTTACCCATGGATAGTTTAAGAATTTACAAAGGATCTGTGTTTTCCTATCAAGATTTCATATGGCTCAATAATATCCTTTTGAAGGAATGTGTTGTCTTTTAAAATTGTATTATACAACATTCACCAGAGTTGTTTGGGTTTTTTAAATAAAATATGATCTGTTTTTAAATTGACTCTCTCTAGTACTAGAGCTGAGAAGGTAAAATTTACCTGTATGGTACCTGAATTTTGTTTTTTGAAAAAAAGCTGGAAACATACACATTTCATATTGTGAAATATTCTTTTTACATGTTTTCCTCATGCATTTTCCCCTCAACTTTCTTTTCCTCCTTTTAGTTGAGATTGGTAGTAGATGCCTTGTAAACTGGGAAGCTTACCTCATGAGATTTCCAGTCTATTTCTGCATTTTGAAGCAAAAAAATAGTAAACTTTAAAATAGAATGATTCAAAATTGTCCAAATCAAACCCATATTCCAAGTCTTAAAAAGTTTCTGCATCAGTCTGTTATAATATTTTAGTTTCTACATTTAGTCAGGCAACTGTATGTGGAGCATACTAGAAATAGATTTCATACCTGTATTTGAGATTCCTTTTTGGTGTCGCTTTTGCTCTTTTTTGTGACTTCTCTGTGCTGGATTTCTTCAGAGCTGTGTATTATGCAAAGTACTAGATAGGGGTTCTGGAAGTAAAATAAATGTCATCCTGTTGCCTTCCATTTTATCATGCTAGCCAGTGATCAGACCAGTCCAGAAAAAGGCAGGGCTTACATGCACACGGGCTGAGTATGAAAAGACACTGAGGGTAATTCTCTTCATTTTGTCTGGACAACTTCTTCCTGTGCAATGCAGCAAAGTACCCAAACATCTCCATCAGGCTATATCTTTTAAGAGGGTCTCTGCAGACAAGACTCTTGTGCAATACAGTGGGAGAGGAGGTATGAGATGCCGAGTCTCTGGTATGCTGGGAGGCATGAAGAGGAAAGACATAGCGGGCATAGGGAACTTATGAAATGCAGCTTGGGACCTTGGGAGTGGATAGGAACTCCATGTTTGAAAGTATCTATCTGAATTTAAATTTGATCCCTATTTTTGTTCTAGGTGTTTGTATATGGCCTGATCCATATAAGACCATAAGGAGGAAGGGAACTTGGACTTCAGTAGAGTTTGAATACAAGTATAATCTTTTTTTCTTCTCTCATTAGCAGAGACATCTTAATATCTTATTTCTATTTTTTAAAACAAACAAACAAACAAAAAACCCAACCCATTTTGTTTCACCACTGTTCATTAATTTCCATACAACAGTATTTGTTTTGTGTTGATTCTTATTGATTTCTATCATGGTAGCTGCCATGAACTTCCAGGGAAAGAGGTCCTACTTGGTAGGTACTACTTTATTACAAGTAAATAGAGCTTGTGGATTAATTGTGAGATATTTTGAAAACAAAACAAAACCCAAAAAATCCAAACCAAAGCAAAAACCTTGCTTAATTTTAAGGATACTCTTTACAAGCTCCACTTTTACAGCAAATGACAAGTGTCCCTTTTCTTGATGGTCTCTGAATTTTATCACCTATACAAAAGAAGTCTAAGAGACTTCAGCTGTCCCTTGCTGTTTCTTAAGCAGTAATTTAAAAGAAAATATAACTACTGAGTTCTAATATGACTTGTGTTATTCCTGTCAAATGCTATGATAAGACTCCCCCCAACACTAATGTGTAAGATCTGATGCAACATAATTATTCAGTCCATGTATTGTAAATATGAAATCTCAGCTTCTTTCCTTCTTTTTCTTAAATTATTAAAAGGATACAAATGACAGGAAAAAGTTTTTCCTCTTTACTTGAAGTTTGAAAAGCCCATGTCTGAGCCTCACAGAGCTTCCCTTAATGAGCGTTTTCAAAAATATACCAGGAAATAAACTTGTCCTTTGAAGGAGATAAAAAGACTAGAAACCCTAAACTACATTTTATAGAACAAATATCTTTCTACAGAACCCACTGTTACAATAATAAGCTGCAATATGGAGATACCTGAAAAAATAATAAGCAATGTTTTTATCAATGTCAAATCTCTCTGACATTCTCCTTGTATTTTGAAAAGGTTCTTGTGGGGGTAATTGGTAATGACTTTGAAAATGCTTAAGGAATTGAATGTCACAACTGAGAATATCCAGTCCAAAGGTAAATGTGTTATACGTCGGCGTGTAGGTTAATGGGTGAACTATTACAGTATCAAGTTAGGATAAAGGTGCCCAAAGCTAATAGGTCTTTTCCGAAAATCCAGTAAGAACAACTCTTAAAAAGAATCTTTGGAATTTTCTGTGTTCAAATGAAGAATGTTTTGGGAAACTTCATCTAAGTAATTTTCTTCTCTTTTGAGTGATAATTGTATTTTTACAGTTGCTTTTTAAAGTCTCAGACACAGATCAGTTTAACCCTGCTTGTGAAGTCTCTTAAATATGGTGCCCTCAAGCCAAAGAGAGAAATAGGGATAAAAGTAACCTCTGTGTATTACTGTGTAACCCAAACACTGAAAATAATCAAGCTTGTGGTAACCCAGAAACCCAAGTGTATGTGCTTATGGCAATCTGAATGAGAGGTTGTGTGCCAAACAGTCATGTATTGGGACTCTGGGGATTATAACATAGGATGAAGGATACTGAGCAAAGGTTTTCTTGGAAAAGAAGGGACAGTGCCATTTGTGAGCAATGTTGAAATAGTCTTCTCTAGAAATAATGAAAAGGAGCAGCACAATGTGAAAACTCAGTTAATCAAACTGTCTATCAGTAAATATAGGGCTTAGCTGCCTCTGATCTTTGCAATGCCTCCTCTGGGTATTTTCACCAAAGCTTCTTTTTAATAACTGCTGTGGTGGTTATATCTTTATTTTTTTGTTAAGGAAACCAAACCTTTCTTCTAATTAAGTAGTGCTACTGGTGACAGCTAACAAAACTCTTTGTATGTCTGGAAGGAAAACAAGGTAAAAAAGGAAAGAGCTTTGGTGTCTTGCCAAGTGCGTGGACCTTTTGGCATTTTTGGCAGATGCTTGAGTTCATTACAGTCTCGGATTTTTCCAAATCCAGAAAAAAACACACAAAATCAAGTAACTTATTCTGTTTGTCCACTATTATTGCTGTATTAGTGTATGTTGTCTTCAGTTTCTGTCTCTGGAAGTTAAGAAACCAAAGACAAGTTATTATTTTGGGACTATACTGGGAAAATGCTATTCCATAACTGTCTTGGTTTCTGTATTTTCACCCACTCATGCATTATTAGCTAATGTCAGAGAATGGTCAAGACTGACCTTTCATCTGAGTATAGCCCTTTTATTTTATAGTATTGGTTGAAATCAAAACATGATCCTGATTTTTTTTTTTTAACATAGACAGTTCTGTTGTAATGGAAAGGAAGAAAATAATATGTTTTGTAATATCCCAGTGATAAAAACTGTAAGACTAGGCAGTAAAGAATGGACAACTTTATGTCTTTGGATTCTAAAATTTTCAGGCTGTTCAGAGGATCTTTTACAATTAATTGGTATTTCTGTGGGTTTCTACTTGGACCACTTAGCTTTGTGGATGTCAGTTTTGTTTGACATCTCTGCTAGTTGTGATAAAAATGTACAGAACTACTAAAGGAGGGGTTTACATTTGCAAAAGCATAAAATGAAATTATTTTTTTTTCCTCTTTCTTATTGAAGTGGTAAACCATGGACACAGAATATTTTTAAGTAAGACTACGTAAGTAATCTTCTTTATTTTGCAATGCCTCCTAGACATTTCTAGTATGAAATTATTGTGTTAACCACTCCCAAATATTTCTTGAAAACCAGTTAGAACATACTCCTTGAAAGTTTTGTTCCGTTCTGAAAAGTGTCACCTTTTAGCTTATCAGATCTGCTCCGTATGTGTGTTCAAAGTTTTATCTGCTGACTTCAGTGACAAAAATAAATCTCTACTGCTTGTTATACTCTTGTTTTACTCTCCAGAAATGCACAGCTCCATGAAGATATCTTGATTCTGTTCCTTTCTCTGTATCTTTATCGTTAGAAGTGTTTATTGAGTTTTAATTGAAAGGATACATCAGAGAGCCTCTAAATCAGTGATGTTGTTCTAGTTCAAGATATACATACATGACAGCGGAACTACTAGGATATGATAACAGACCTAATTAGTTCTGCACAAACATTATTTACTGATGGTCACGTAGCAGAGGGAGGATCTAGGCTGGCTTCAGATGCACAGTGATTTTTTTAGAATGGCTAATAGGAGAGGAAATTGGAAGAAAATAGCCCATCTCTAAAACGAATAGGTTTGAGCTGAGATTTCTAAGACACATCAACTCTGCACTCCATGTTGCCATTTTTACTGGGCTGCTTTTCTTAGAACAATTCTTTGAATCTCCAAGCAGTAGAAAGGGTACTTAAGGGTAAAGGACATTCAGATCATTTGAAGGTTTTTCTTTTGTCTCTGTGTATCTGAGCAGGGGTAAATCAATCCTGTTTTTCAAATTTCTCTTCAGAATTTTGCCAGAACATTATTTTTAGCTTGCTAGTGAGGCTACTTTGTGTGTATGATTCACATATGCCATGCTGTTGAGTACTTTTATTATTTATACAGCCATGCATATTCCATGAAATGGACATTTCTCTGCCACGTTCGTTGATGTCTGAAGCTCTGTGGAGAAAAAAGCTAGCTCTAAAATACAACTCCTTTTTAAAGACAGACATGAGGAGTTCAGAATACAAGCTTTTCTTTCTCTAGACCCAAGTTTCTTCAAAATCCTTAGATTGTCTTGTGGGGAGGAACCAAAATTCTGTAATTTACAATGGGTTAATATTTGGAGATGTGCACTCTATCCAGATTTCCTGGCTTGAACTCAGCATCAATTTCTCACTAGGGAAAAAAAAAGAGAGCTAATCATAAACACGTTCTTGTGATGCTCACAAGGCAATGAATGTTGTATAAACATCTAGACAGAAAGCAAAACCTATAATGGAATTAAAATGTAGAAAATAAGCATTTCACCTCTTCTCCAAACCCCTTCAACCTCCCAGAGTAGCATATTTAGATTTTTTAATAAATTAAACAAATAGCAATTACATTGAAAGGCTCATAGAATTATACTTGTGCCGTGCTATTATTCATTTGAATGTAGTTTTAGAAATGAGCTGTTACAGGATTTTCATGTTTTCTGCTTGCCTTGCCTTTATGTACCATTTAATTGCAAAGTGTTATCTAGTCCCTGTTAGTAAAATTTTCACCTACAAAAGGTCTACAGGCTTTTGTGGGTAGCTCTATTCCTCTCCCCTGGATGATCACTTGTTCTAATGAGAGGAATAAACAGTGGGAAAGGCTCTCAGGCGAATTGTTTCTATTTTGAAACAGTTTCCTGCATTCGTATCACCCTCAATGCAGCAAAATTGAAAAACCTTTCATAATTGCCATGATATACTGCTTTTAATAGCCCAGTAAAAGAATGAAAAAATAAAATTGAAACACTAGCTCTTGGGACTGAAAGGATAACAGAACAGCAAAGATGGATGGAGGTGGGGAGTTGGGTGAAGCCAGCTCAGCAATATCTGAAGCCAACACCATGTTGAGGCACAGCATGGGTGTGACACCCACAAAAGAAGTTGCCATGTAAATCATACCCCTGTTGCTTTAAATCCATTCCTTTCTCGGGATTACATGCAACTGATTTGATGTTTGAATAAATAAATGAATGCTGTGTTATTCTTGGCTTAGTAGACTATTATAAGGCTCATTGCTTCAGGCTGTTCACCAGCTTATTGATGACATTTTTGTCCACGCATTAGGGAAAGGTGAATCAATATTGGTTATTAACAATCCTTTTATTGCTTTGAGCCTCCCATGCATGTGGGATACGATCACAGGGTCAGCTATGCTGTTCCCAGCTCTGCTATTGATTCTACATATGAAACAGAAATATAAACAGCAGAAGCTATCTTCTGCCTCTCTCAAACTGTTTGCAGTCTCCTGTTATAAAATAACAGGGATCATGTTTAAGGGTCTCTTTTCGGTTCATTGGGAAGAATCTCATTTTTCAGATTAAAAAAAAATCCAGCCATGGGCATTGCCATTGTTTTGGAAATAGTCATCAGCACCTTCAGATGTCTCTCTGTTCTGTTTGGGTGCTTTCTCTTCTAAGAGATGTTCCTCTCTTGTCTCCTCAGGGTTACACTCTGGTAACCTGGTAGTTTTTTCCCAGGGTCGTGGGATTCATTTTACCTAACTTTAGCATTTAAACCTTAGGTGCTTTGTCAAAAAACAGCTCCTAGGCTTACTGTAGTCAATAGAGAAGACATCTCAATAGGCACTTGTAGAAGACAGTTTCTTTGACCATCTGTTTCCATTGACAACAGAAACAGTGTAATCAGCTAGCTGTGTATAGGTGCTTACTTTTTAGACTAAAGAAAGATTAAGCCAATCCTGCTTAATATTGTCTTCTGAGATAGCACACTAACCTAGGCAACATGCAAATAGTAATTAATGGTAAAGCAAAACAAAAAAGGTCACAATTTAACCACATGCTCAAGCAAACTATGCCAAAATATATGGACTGTGTTCACTCACACATGTAAAGATATACAGTAAATATAATTCCTATCTATCTATCTATCTATCTCCTGACTTAATATCTAGAAGGAAATGGATCCAAGGAAAATTTGAGCAACTGGTTCTATTATTTTTCTGTATTTTAGATGCAATGTTGTCTCCTCTACTATGGCATCTGAGATGACACATATATTTAATATATATATCCTTATGATATTACTCTGAAGAAAGTAAAGGAATATGAGCCCCATTTCACAGCTGATAAAGTGTGACAGACCAACTAATGCCTGAGTTTAGGCTTCTTTCTCTGATTTTAATATTTTTAGATGGTGACAAATTGACTAAACTTAGAAAGGGACCTATAGCAGGGACTTGAGCTAGTTTCTACAATAAAGCTTCAAACGCCAGATAACCTCCTATCCCTCTTTTTTTTTTTTTTGTTATGTGTTGTCTGAGAAAGTCTGCCGGCTCATCATTCTTGGTTTAGATGGCATGCATTTTTTTCCTTGGAAGTATTGTGCTAACCTATTGGACACAGCAGCAGTACATGGTGAATGCAGTCTGAATAGTCATCCAGTTTTGAGAAGAAAAGTGAATATAAATGACTACTTTATTTTTGAGAGATAGGAGACAAGGATATTTTTAAAAATATATTTCTTTTCTGGGGTTTTCCCTCCCTCTCTTTTTATTTCTGTCCCAATTTATCTTCCTTGTATCCTCTCTTTTTCCTCAAATGTAATTTTTTAAGGGTTCAGACAGTATATTTTTCCTTTGATTGTGTCTTCCTGCTTTGGTACCACCAAGCATGTATGCCAATATCTACTTTTTTGTTTAATTCAATAAGAAACTTAGTGTGCAATTTATTCCGGTTGTGATTATTCTCTCAATCGACTCAGTGGTTTTGTGAGAAACATTTTCAGTTGTAGCATTCGGCTCCAATTTGATTGTTTCTCTTCTCTGACCTGACATTATCACAATGGTACATTTAACTAGATGGTAAGTATCAGCTAAAGCTTTGGTAGTCAGTAAAGAGTGGTGGTAGTCAGTTCAGAGCTTTGAGATGAACCATGCTCCAGAGACTCCTCTTTCCTGTTCTTGGCTATAGGAGGAGTCCAGTGCTTTGCTGAAATGCCAAGTGTGATTAATCTGGGCCAATGGGTCTCTAGCCAATTAGTTAGATGCTAAAGCTACCTGCTGCCAAGGAATAGTGTAACAAGTAATTCTGGTAAAGGTTACTCTTTTTTAATAACTAGGGGAAAAAATGTGCTGTGCAAGCAAACACAGATACTGGGAATGCTTTGGTTTCATTCAGAGCCTAGATCAGCACTGGTCTTCCTAAATCTATCCCACTGACAACAAATATGGGTATCCATTGTGTATGGGATTAATCATGCTCCTAAGGACATGATCAGAAGTTTCCCATTAATTTCAATGAAGTTTGGGTCAAGTTCTGGGATACCAGGGACTTAATTTTTTCTGTTGGTTGTGAAGTCAAATTTGTTAAGGATTTAATCTGGTTTACCTTCTTATTATCTGCTACCTCAGGAATGATGTAGTAGAAATGAGGCTGTTTAGCTTGCACAGCCCAAGTTGTGCAAGACATATGAGCAAGTGGAAGAGGTTTTGGGGCTTCTCCTCAAGATTTTCTACCAATTTCTGTCAAGACTTCAGACATACTAATGCAGTCCTGGCTCAGGACTGACTGGCAAGTTTCACTCTGCTGTGCCAGTTGGAGAAGAGAGGAGAATCCCCTTTTTCTTTGCATGTTTCAGCATTCGGCCTTTGGTAGGCACCAACAAGAGACTGCCAGGATCCCCTAAAAGGTTTGAAAAGTGTCAGCTCCAGAGACTCTCAGCAAGACCTGCAATTCCCTAGGACACTGCTAAAAATCTCTCTTGAATATCTGTGTCTTTTCTCCCAGTGATGGTGGCAGGTTGCTGATCTCTACAGAGCGGGTCCTATGGTCAGTAAGGTACTTGCCTCCCCCCCCAAGGATGAATGTCTGTCATCATGGTGGTTCATTTGCATTCTGCTGTGAAGATGGAAGAAATCTGCCTGTAGTAACACAGCAATGGCAAGGTTGGTGAAACCGAAGGGAGAAAGAAAAGAGTTTGCAAGGCTTTTGCTCTCAGTGGGGGAAATTAAAGGTGGCTTGTGTTATAAAATATTAAATAGTGATTTAATCAGCAGTGAGATATGTAAGTGAGCTTAATTAGAAATACATATTATTCTTTGACTTTAAAGCACAAAATGAAAAATTAAAGCAATCTTAGAGGATATGTAATCAGCGAGGAATAATATGTTGGAAAATGAGGCTGATGTTGTAATTGGTGTATGCAATTAAAATTAATTAATTTTAGTTAGCATACATGCATGCAAATATGAAATCAACGAATTTCAGATATTAAACTCATAATTATAGTGATACTATTGCCACTATTCCTAGTGACAGAGGAATTGACTTTTCAGTGGTAAATACTTGCTCTTCAGATTTGAGGTCTGTTCTCTCTGCTACCGTGTCAAGCTGAAACATAATGATTAGAACTATCTGATCAGCCATGATAAAAAATAAAATAGAATCCCCCTCATTTTGACTTGCACTTCCTAGCTACTCAGCCACATCTGTCATACACCTGTGGGATAACTGCAAGACATTTTTCCATCAGGAGCAATTTGAGTTTAAGAAGTTCCCACCCACACACTCACTGGTTAATATACTTCCCCTTGCCCCCCCCAGATTGCTCTCCCTGTCTCTTTGCTAATATAGGTTTGCAGAACTGTACTGCAACTCAGTAAATGATCCAGCTTTGTGAAATCTTCTCTCTGGTTTCTGTGCAGATTATTTAATTCTTTAATAACTGTTCACCAAAGTAATTTTCTTGATTTCACCAATAAATAAACCCACAATGCCAACAGAATTGCTCCAGAGAAAGGACATTATATATAGAGTAGCAGTGCTCTCAGGTCTGGTCAAAATTTTCTTCAAGTCTTTACAGTTCCTTGTTTTGGAGCCTGACATACAGTTACAAAAGTTTCTGCTTTTCCAAAGGTCATCTAAGGCAACACAGGAACAATTTTAACATAGAGTGATTATACTGCTACTGAAATGAACAAAAAGTCTAAAACAACAGAATCACAGGACCACAGAATCACAGAATCCTAGGGGTTGGAAGGGACCTTGAAAGATCATCTAGTCCAACCCCCCTGCCAGAGCAGGGTCACCTAGAGTCCATCACACAGGAACGCATCCAGGCGGGTTTTGGATGTCTCCAGCGAAGGAGACTCCACAACCTCTCTGGGCAGCCTGTTCCAGTGCTCTGTCACTCTCACAGTAAAGAAGTTCCTCCTGATAGTTCCCGATAGAAGTATGATAACTCTAAAACTAAAGCTAAAACTATAGCTAAAACTATTATTAAACATTAGATAGGGTACGTTATCATTATGCTCTAACACTTTTTTGATCTGGTTTAGCCTAGCAATCAGCACCACATTTATCCCCTTCAGATTGCATATGCAAACCAAAACAGAGAGCAGACCCCTGTGGGCTTGAAGTGTCACTAAAAAAAAAAGCCTTTAAATAGCTTTAAAGTAAGCTTCCCTGGCCTCCCATTGTATAAACATACATGGAAGGAGAATTCAAGGACACTCTCTTAGGGAAACGGAAAGGGAAGCTGTGCTGATGAGTGAAAAGAAGGGCAGAGCTCCCCTGCTTCCACCCATGTGTACCTGTGTACCTGCCTCACCTTTGGTTTTTATTTAATCCAGTATTCTCTCCTGTTCTGGCAGTGATGTATTCACTGAAACTGTGTTTCCTTAGTAAAGCCTCTAACTATTTAAAACCAGTCATTTCTCACATGGGGTATCTGTGAAGGCTCGCCTAGGCTACAGGAGCAAGGTGCATGGGGAGAGCGTGGAAATCTCTGAAAGACAATTAGGCAGGTACCAGTGCTGGCACACCTTTGTGCTCAGCACCTGTCAATGCAGCGAGGAGAGCTGAAGCTGCTTTTGCTCTGGCTTCCTCTGCCTATTTTAGATACCTGTAGTTTTTTATTTCGATGTCCCTTCCCCCTTATTTGTACTGTAGCCTGTTTATGTGTGTGCTGTATATTAAATGCAAATTAATGTATTGAAGGAATGATAATTAGGTGATGTAGGTTGTCTGTGCAGAAAGATCATGTTTGTGTAAAAATGGAACCTGAGCAGAGTTATACAATCACCGGGAAAATGTCTGATTTGTCTACGCATTACCACTTTTACCCGCTGCACGCAATAGCAACAGGAATCAAAGCAGCTAACTTTCCATCATCTCAGGACAAAGGTGCCTGTTTGATTCCGCTTCAAGGGCTGCATGCACAATCAGACCCCTGGAGATACTGAAAGGCAGGAACCAGAGAGATGCTTCAACAAAGTTCACAGGGAGGAAGCTGCCTGCATGGAAAGAAAAAGAATGAGAAGGGGAATGAAAAATGGGATGGGACATGAATATTCTCAGAGGTCACAGAAAGGTCTAAAAGGGGAAGAAGATATTCAGGAAGACACTTAGAATGGAAATATGGTTGCTAATAAAACAAAACAGAGTCATTACTTAGGTTTAATGAAGCTGAATTTAATCAAGAAGTAATTGAACAAACTGTTTGATGATTGCACATTGTAATGTAACAACACAGTGTGACAGAGCTTTGCAAAACGGTGCAAATGCTGTCCCTGCCTCCACACACAGAGGTGGAATAGACAACCTGCACAGCAGCACAGCTCCTTTCCATGTCAGGAAGGGTCAGGTCTCCAGGGTTCTCTTTCCCCGGCAAGTACAGATCTCAGGTGCTGGCATGGGAGGTAGGAGAGAGGGTTGCCTTGGGGTGCTGTGTAGCAGTCAGCTAAAAGTATGAAGAGTCAAAAGGGGAGCAGCTGAGTGATTAAATCTCCTTTATTCACTGGGCTGCAGCTTTTAAAGGCTCTTCTGTGTGTTTTGTCTGATATGTATGCCTCAGCTCTCCCACACTGAATGTCAAGTGTGAACATCCCAAATTCTGGGTAAAGAACTGTGCCTCTGTGCAGGTTTGCACTGCACAGTCTCTGTTGGTCTCAGGGATACAGAGAAGCAGACATCTAACAGGCTGGGTGACACCCTGGCCACCCTGCTGTCACCTCTTGCACAGGCGAATTGCCCTGAGCAAGTGCTTGAGAAGTAGGGTAATGCAAAAGTAAATACACAGCTACAGTCTCTGGGGTTAAAAGTCGGAGTCTGGAGGGGTTCTTTGGACTGCTTTGTTTCCTGATAACGATTCTACAGTTTACTATATTTATGCTTGCTTTAGCTGCTCCACTTCTAACAGTGTGATTCTTTTTGTGCTGATATAAGGTATTGAAAAAATACATGCACCCAGGAGATCCACACATCCTACCTCCTGCAAGGGTACGGGAGGGTTTGCACACACCAGTGCAAAGAGGGTTTTAAGGGGGGGCAACAATACAACCACACCGATGCTACGGATCTGCTGCTCTGCCTCTTCAGGGCCGGCTCTCGGTGCAGTATTCCATGCTGGCTGTGCTCAGCACTGGCCAGAATGCCACTTTTTTTGGGTTTACCTTTTGCCGGAATGGCATGTCTCAGAGGAAAACAGAATAACTGAGGAGGTGTGTACTTGCACTATATTTCTTTGGCAGCAGCTTTTACCGCTGCAAACAGGAACAGAGTTTGGTGAGGCTCCACAGCGAGTGGCTCAGTGTCCATGAAACTGGAATGAATGGAAGAAAGTATAAAAGTTTCATTTGCCGTCTTTGCATTTGGGCAACAAATGCAAAGAAGTTAGTGATTCTGTTGCCTGTGTGGCTGTGGAGTCATCCTGATTTTCTGAAATTTCACTTTCATGGGGCGGAAGGTACAGGCACAGCTAGGTTATGGTGTTTGTTTTCTGTCTTTTTCTGAGTAAGTGAAAACAAAGGGACTGGTCTCTGCTGCTTTAGGATGCAGATGTATTACTCTCATCAAATTTTACTATCAAAAGTCTGAAGGTAGAGTTTATGGCAGGCCATTATTCCGGTTTTATGCCCTGGTAACTTTTATGTAGTTCTTTAAAAAGGAATGCTTTTAAAGTCACCTTATTTTGCCGCCTTTTCTGTCAACAACAGTTGTTGGTAGCTGCAGTAAAAACACATTCTGATGTGTGAAAATAACATGTTCTGTTTGCTTTTCAACATAGAGAGATTAAAGGAAACAGTGTGATAATTATTAGTTTTGCTCCTTTAAGTGAATCTGCACATTTTTCATCTGTCTCCACTCCTCATTTTACTGCAAAAGATGTTTTCTTTTTAACTCATGTTCATCTGAGAGCCTTATTTTGATGTTGGAAATCCCCATCTGATTCCTCCAATCAAAGCATAAAATAAATGCAAGAGACAGAACCTTGAATCCACATAAAGATCTGAGGAAGGAAGGAAGGGACGGTCACTCTGAAACCTCTAACATCATAGCCTTTTACGAGAGCACTGCTACAATTCAAGATAAATAAGCTTGGCTTGTTATTTGTGGAGTCAACTGATTCCTCATCCAATACCAAATTATTTGTTTGGTATTGAAATTAAAGCTATGATAAGAAAGTACTTTATTATTTGCATTACATTGTGTTGCGACTAGGCATCAGTGGCTTTAATCATTGCCTACTAATGTTAGGAAAAGGAGTATGTAAAGGCAGCACATGATGGCATTAGTTCAGTGGTGGTATAGGAATCTAGCTGCTCTGCCTCCTGCAGCCGTTTTGTGTCTCAGCCTTGTGCTTGGACCCTATTGCCATAAGTGTGGGAGTGAGGCTTTGGAGGCAGTGGAAGATTGCTCCTGGAGCAAACGTGTCTCACATGAAAAAGTGAGGTATTGGCAAAACAATATGAGGGAAAGTTACATGACTGATTGTACACTTATTCTTTGGCTAAGTGAGGAAGCCAGATGAAATAGGTAAATAGAAGATGGATTTTGTGTCAGTCAGGGCCAATGTTTAATCACAATGTATTGTTACTTCTTGGAACGTGAAGCAGATGTAACGATACTTTCCAAGCATAGAGATTCCAGGAAAAATAAGTTTTGTTAAGTACTCTTAAATTTTCATTTTGACCCCAGATAATAGTGAAGAATACTGGTGATCACAGGCATTGAAAAACCAGGCCCCTGCCAATCATGAGATTTTAAAAAATTGGCTAGGTTAATGGGTTTGACTTAAAACTGAATGGATCTTTTAATCAGATGCCTCCAGAAGCAAAAAGAAAATGCCCATTGTGTGACTAGTAAAAAAATCCCTGAATTCCAAGAGTCTCCAGCTTGCTTTTACTTAAATCCCTGCAGCTGAATTGCCTTTTGGGGAAGATACTTCCTAGAAGTGATGAGAAGTAAAGAGAGAGCTGGAGATGAAAGAACACGGGTGGGAAGTATATTGTGAAAGAGGGAACTAAGGATTAACAGGGGGATTGCGTTCTTATTACTGGCTGCCTTTTAAGTGATTTGTAGGCTGGTTAAATAGTTCTGTGTCATATCTGTGCCAGGATCCTAAATATTTCAAGCTGTTCTTCTAATGCCACTGTTGAGGAAAGGATGCATGGTTTCTTGATAGGTCTAAGTGCTTGACTTGAAACATGTTTTTCCAGTCCATGCTGCTGTGGGCTACATATGAAGCTTCCCCAGGCCAGGACCAGTATGGGCCAGAATATTTTACTGGTGCTTGAGGGGGTATTCCAGCAGCTGAGGATTTCCGGAGAGCAAGGGTCTTTTCTCTGAGGTGCATGTTCTCACCAGACAGGCTCTGGGGCTGAGATGCTGACACTGTACCTAGGGCAGCACCTCAGTACGAAGCTGAGCGTCTTTGAAGGCAAGTAACTCAAAGAAAGACTCAAAGAACACCTGGAAGCTTTTCAACTGCCACTGTTTATCTTAAATCAAAGCTGTAGACAGGGCATTTTCAACTGGTTAAAACAGGTTCACACACCAGATCCTCAGCTGGGAATCTACGGGCTGACCTACCCTAATTTAAAGTCACTTGTCACTCCCTGGGGCTAAAACTCCAAACTGAATCTCACGTTTTCATATTCAAGGGACTTAGAAGCCTTGGATTAATTTAACATGCACAAAACAATAGTAATAAATCCCTGGAGAACTAACCAAAGTGTACAAAGGACTTCTGCACCTGTGACGGTTTATCTAAAATCTACCATTATCATATACAAAAGTGACAACACATCCCTTTTTCCAATTGCTTGTAATTTTTCCAAACTTCAGCAATTTGGGCAAAAAAGTTTCATGCTGAGTGTCTGCCTCAGGCTGGAGGTTTGATAGTTTTGCTGGTGCTTTGTTTCTGCGTTATGTTATTTTGAAGTTTTATATACCTTGTTTTCCTTCTCCTGTTAACATTTATGTTTCTGCTTAGAGCTGAAATTTTTTTTTGACTATTTTTATTCTGTGCAGGAAGAATATAAAGAAAGCCTTTCATTCTAACTTGAAGGTTAATTGGGGTGTTCCTGGAGCATTCATCTCGGGACAGTGATGCCCAGATGACAAAAGAAAAATGTGTTCCTTCCAAGGCATTGACCTGGCAAAACAATGGTCTTTGATTGGGCTGAGAATTTGGTCTGATTTTGCTGTTTCCTGGAAACAAAGGGAGATGTCTCCAACTGCAATGCAGATTCCTTCTCCTGTGATAGACCCACCTCAAAGATCATATGCAACTCTGCTCATACCCCTGTGCCCATTTATCACTGCAGATCTGATCACTGCCAGCACTTGAGGTCTTTAATCTGATAAAACTGACAGGAGATGCTTATGTATACCATTAGGAAGGCAATATTCCATATGCTCTCTAATTGGTTTGAATTTATCCTATTATTTCAACATTTAAATGTTGCTGAATGTAATTTAGATGTGTCAGGCTCATAAAGTGTAGGCTCTGGTGGGAGTTCATTATTGAAAATAGATACATTCACCAAGGCTTTTTCTGGCTCCAGGCCCAAACACTCAGCATTTTGCTTACCTCACGTGTAGCTTTTGTCCGCCAGCTATACTCCTACGTCCATGCTGAAGTCATCTCTGACACATTCTTTTTGTCACTTCCCTTTCGGTATACTATTTATTTCTTTTTCTGTGTTACAGGATGGTATATAATTTGTTTATTTAAGAGAGGAGTAGCTTGTGCAGAATGGGGAGTTGACATAATCAGAGTAAACAAAACACTTTTGTGAGGATGTTGAAAGATACGAACAGCATCCTCTGTTTTAGTGACTGCCTGGCTAATGCACCGAAATCTGATAATTATCATCTTCTAATCTGGGTGTTGTGACCAGGGCTAGTATCTAGTTATTGAAACCAATGAAAGATGAGCTCATTCTTCCCCTTACAGAAGTCCGTGGTCTGTGAACACTGCAAACACTCAGAGCTTTTCTTTCTCTTTAGTCTCTTTTGATCTCGAATGTGGCAATTTGGAAGGCAATATATAGGTTTGGGGCTGCATGGTTTTGTGATGTGTTTCTGTAACAGTAAAAGTCACCCTGAAGAACGCCTTGAGCACCATCACAGAACAGGTGTGAAAGCAATGATATTGCCTTTGACACACATTCACTCACGCAGCACGGTGGGTAACGAATTACTCAAGCTCCAAGAAATTTGTTTATTTTCATCATTCATCTCTGTAAGAAAAGTTTTTATATGATTGTCTTACAAATATTAACAAGCAGAATTTAATCCATTGCTGCACTTTCAGGGGCCAAAAGGTTTACACTCACATCACTTTATACAGCCTTCTCCTTTTATAAGATAAAGGAATTCTGCAATGGTTCATGGTCCTACTTTGATGGTGGCTTTAATCTTTTAACCTTTCCTC
>VZRW01000017.1:0-13284 GCA_013398125.1 Aegotheles bennettii
CATTGACCACAACTCTTTGAGCTCGTCCATCCAGACAGTTTTTCACCCAGTGAAGCATGCACCCATCCAGGCCATGAGCAGCCAGTTTCTCCAGGAGAATTCTGTGGGAAACGGTGCCAAAGGCTTTACCAAAGTCTAGGTAGAGAACATCCACAGCCTTTTCTTCATCTACTAAGTAGGTCACCAGGTTAGTCAAGCAGGACTTGCATTTCTTAAACTTACTGGGCCTTATGACATTGTTGTCCTGCATGTGTCACATGATGACTCTCAGGATGATCTGCTCCATAACTTTCCCTGGCACTGAGGTCAGGCTGATATACCTGTTATTCCCTGGATGCTCCTTCTGGCCCTTCTTGTAGATGGGCATCACATTTGCTAACCTCCAATCAACTGGGACCTCCCCAGTTGAACAAGACTGCTGACAGGTGGTGGAAAGTGGCTTGGAGAGCACTTCTGCCAGCGCTCTCAGTACTCTTGGGTGGATCCCATCTGGTCCCATAGACTTGCGTGTGTGTTAGTGGTGTAGTAAGTTGTAAACCATTTCCCCTTGAATGATGGAGGCTCCATTCTGCTCCCTCTCTGTCTCCCAGCTCAGAAGCCTGGATACCCAGAGAAGAACTGGTCTTGCTACTAAAGACTGAGGAAAAGAAGTCATTAGTTACCTCATCCTTTGCCTCATCCCTTCTCACTGTGTTTCCCCCCACATCCAATAAAGGATGGACATTCTCCTTAGCCCTTCTTTTGTGGCTCATGTATTAATAGAAATATCTTTACTGTCTTTTATGGCAGTAACCAGATTAATTTCTAGTTGGGCTTTGACCCCTCTAATTTTCTCCCTCTCTAACCTCATGACACCCTTGTAGTCCTACAGAGTTGCCTGGACCTTCTTCCAAAGACAATAAACTCTCTTTGTTTCTGAGTTCCAACCAAAGATCTCTGTTCAGGCAAGCCAGTCTTCTTCCTCACCAGCTTGTCTTTTGGCACATGGGGACAGACTGCTCCTGTGTCTTTAAGATTTCCTTCTTAAATAGTGTCCATCCTTCCTGGACTCCATTGCCCTTCAGGCCTGGCTTCCAAGGGACTCTCTCAACCACTCTCTTAAACAGGCTAAATCTGCCCTCAGGAAGACCAAGGTAGAGGTCCAGCTAACCCTTCTTACTTCTTCATGAACTGAAAACTCTATCATTTCAAGATTGCTATGCTCAAGATGGATTCCAACCATCACATCACCCACAAGTCCTTCTCTGTTCACAACCAGCAGGTCCAGTGAGGCACCTTCCCTTGTTGGGTCACCCGTGAGCTGTGTCAGGAAGTTATCTACCACACACTCCAGGAACCTCCTAGATCATTTCCTCTCTTCTGTGTTGTATTTCCAGCAGACATCTGGTAAATTGAAGTCCCACACCAGAACCAGAGCTAGTGATTGTGAGACTTCTCCCAGCTGCTTATAGAATATTTCATCCATTTCTTCATCCTGGTTGGGTGGCCTACAACAGACTCTCACCATGATATCTGTCTTATTTTTCTTCTCCCTGCTTCTAACCCATAAATACTCAACCCTATCATCACCATCATTAAGCACTAGGCAAATCAAAACACTCCCCAACATACAGGGTTACCTCACTGCCTCTCCTGCCTTGCTGACCCCTTCTGAAGCATTTGTAGTCATCCATTGCAGCTGTGTGAGTCATTTCACCACCTTTCTGTGGTTGCAGATATATCATAGTTTTCCTGTTGCATAATGGCTTCCAGCTCACTTCGGTTGGGCTATTGATGTCACCTTTTCTTGGTGGAAGCCCTAATTCCTACATGACCATTCTCAGGTGTTTCTGTGGTTTCTAACGCATTAACAGCACTTGTGTCTTTGCTGCCATGTTAATCTCAGGCCCCTACCTCCACTGAAATGGCAAACTGAAGGCCCTCACTAACACATTGTCCTTCAAACGTTGGCTTGCTGCCTCCAGGTTTATCTCTAGCAAATCTGTTTTGTCCCTTTCCCCCTTCAAAACTAGTTTAAAGCTCTTTCAATGAGCTGTGCTAACTACTGTGCAAGAACCCTTTGAGACAGATATACCCACCTGTTCCCAGCAGGCCTTGTGTCAATTAAACCCACCCATGATTAAAGCCCCCAAAATCCTGATGATGACACCAGGCTTGGAGCCAGGTGTTGACCTGCTGGCCCTTCCCATTCCTTCCCTCATCATTCCCTGCAACTGGAGGGATAGAGGACAACACCACTTGTGGTCCTGGTCACTTAATGACTTGTCCCAAGGCCCTACAGTCCCTCTTGATTGCTGTTGGACTTTTTGTAGCACTGGGGACATTTTTAACATGAATATCAAGGAATATGAATTAATATCATAAACAGTGTGACCACAAGAATGAAAGTTTTAATATATTATGGGTTTTAACAAAGATGTGTGGCTATCCTTAAAAAGCAAACAGGGTATGCAGACATAGCCAGATATAAGTCCCTTTGTTGGAGAAAATCTTTCTACTTATCTCTTCCCTATATAACAGCATTGTCTGATGACCTGTATCTTAAACAGAGAAAGTTGCAGACATTAGGCTTTCATTGCTTGCATGCAGAGGGATTTATTAGAGCTTCTTAAAGAATGAGGTTATTTAGTTTCCATTATGTAACTTATTTTAGAGCATTGAGTCAGAAAATGAAATTCCTTTACATATTAAGTAAAGTGAGGAAAAAAGAAATCTCATTAGCTAGTACCTCTGCTTTTTCAGGGAAAGAACTTTGAGAAAGTGCTATTAAAAATGTGGTATATTTGAAATTTTGAGCTACAGAATTCTGGAGAAATTTATCCTCATATAAGCCATAAATTCTAGGGGAATATCACAGAATAATAGAATCATAGAATGCCAGGTTGGAAGGGACCTAAAGGACCATGTGGTCCAACTTTTCTTGGCAGAAATATGGTCTAGACAAGATGGCCCAGCACCCTGTCCAGCTGAATCTTAAAAGTGTCCAGTGTTGGGGAATCCACCACTTCCCTGGGGAGATTATTCCAGTGGCTGATTACGCTCATTGTGAAAAATCTTTCTCTCATGTGCAATTGGAATCTCCCCAGGAGTAACTTGTGCCCATTACTACATTTTTCATAGTCAATTTACCTTCTTTTAAGGTCAAGAAAATGCCTTCTCTTTCATTACACACCATTATTTCTCACACTTTGGAACTCTACAAAAGTGAAATTATTTTTTTTTGCAGTTTTTAAGGTCACCCAGTGTAGTAAAGAATTCAAAATTTGAATTTGAAAAGTCTTACGTGTTTTAAATTGAGTTAAAGGTAAGAGTTTGGCTAACCCAACCCCAAATGTCAGTAATTCCCTAAGTCTACAAGATTTCTTTATAAATAACACAGTCTCTTGCCAGCATGAAAGAATCTTGCAGCAAAAATCCTGTACTTTCAATTTGATAATCTAGGTCTAAAATAAACTTGCTGCTGAAAGGAGCTGACCAGATAATTATTTTTTGTTTTCAACTCCAATTTCAGATATCCAGTTTGGTAGCAGGACTGTTTCCAGACAGTAGTGTCTGCCTGGCTTTGGGATGAAGATAGATCCTCTGTCCAAACAGGAATTGTGCTAAGATTAGAAATTTAGAAGAAAAAAAGAAAAAAAGAAAAAAAAAAACGTACAAGATGACCAAATCTTCCATTACATAAAGCTGTGGGATTTCTGTGTAAATTTACTCCAACACCTGCACAATTATTAATATTTTGATGAATTTCACATTTTAAATAGTATTAAGATTTTTGAAATTATATACAGGCTTTTAACTTGTTCTTTTATCTCATTTTATTTTTTATAAAAGTGTCCACCTTGTGCACTGATCAGAGCAACAGATGAACCCCTCTTCCCCTCCTTCCCTTTCTTTCCTGCAGCACTAATGAAAAAAATAATCAACCTAGGAGGAAGGTATTGGCTTGAGTAAGACCTGTTTAACATCCTTGTCCCCTAAAACAACAGGAATATCAAGTTGATATCAATATAATTAAGGAGAGAAATAACACTGAAAATATTCTAAGGCAGAAATAGCCCCTCTGTGACAAGAAGAGAGGACTCCCCTGGCCTCTCAGGGTGAGACCCTATATCCTGGCAGTCAGTGTCAGATGCCTCCTGGCCCCCTTGCTAAGACATGAGGAGGACATGGAATCACAGAATCACAGAATTCTAGGGTTGGAAGGGACCTCGAAGGATCATCCAGTGCAACCCCCCTGCCAGAGCAGGGTCACCTAGAGTCCATCACACAGGAACGCATGGGGGTTTGAATGTCTCCAGCCAAGGAGACTCCACAACCTCTCTGGGCAGCCTGGTCCAGTGCTCTGGCACTCTCACAGGAAAGAAGTTCTTCCTGAGATTCACATGGAACCTCCTGTGCTCCAGTTTGCATCCATTGCCCCTTGTCCTAGCATTGGTCAGCACTGTAAAAAGCTTGGCTCCATCGTCCTGCCCCTCACCCTTTCCATATTTGTAACCATGGATGAGGTCCCCCCTCAGTCTCCTTTTCTCCAAGCTAAAGAGCCCCAGCTCCCTCAGCCTCTCCTCACAAGGGAGATGTTCCACTCCCTTCATCATCTTTGTGGCTCTGTGCTGGACTCTCTCAAGCAGTTCCCTGTCCTTCTTGGACTGCTCTTGACAGAGCACTGGACCAGGCTGCCCAGGGAGGTTGTGGAGTCTCCTTCACTGGAGATATTCAAAACCCGCCTGGATGCGTTCCTGTGTGATGTACTCTAGATGACCCTGCTCTGGCAGGGGGGGTGGACTAGATGATCTTTCGAGGTCCCTTCCATCCCCTTAGATTCTGAGATTCTGTGTGATTCTGTGGGGCCCAGAACTGGACACAGGACTCCAGGTGTGGCCTCACTAGGGCAGAATAGAGGGGGAGCTGGAGACATGCTGCAGTGCTGCCCTGGGAGCTGTCAGGTTTACTACATCAAGACAGCAAAAAATGGAGTTTACTGCAAAGTGATGGGTATCAATAATTCTCTTCCACTAACCCCCTCTCGACCCTTGGGAGGGGTCAATAAAGAGAAAGATGCTATTGATGTGAAGGCAAATAGGTAAGAGACCTAAGGGACTAATCAACCTAATGGACTGTGTGAAACCAGGGAAACAAATGTGATATTTATGTGAGGTTAGAAAACCAATGCAAACATTTTTGTTCCTGGTAGAAAGTATGAGAAACAATACCAGAAAAGTATTGAAGTGTCAATTAGATTTGAAATACGTGTATAACACATGTGGGTAAAGAAGATGATATGCACTATATATGAATAAGATAAGTAAATTTAATAGAAACCTTAATGTTTTGGGTCAAAATTCTGTGGGGGGAAATTGTGAGAGATTTTCTGCTGAGTATGTCTGAATCTGCTTCTAATTCCCAAGTTTCAATCTAATTATTTCAGTAATATCAGACAACAAGTATTGAAGGGAGCTCTGTCATTATGAGAAATTAAAACTTCAGGGATATTTACAAACCACTTGGCTAATTACTTGTGGAAATGGAGAAAATGAGTAAAAGAACTGTTAGCACAAGAATTGTGAATTAGGGAAGAAATTAAGGTACAACTGAGTGTGTTGAAAGTAGGGCATGTCTGAAGGGTGTCATTTTCACTCTAACTGGTGGACAACATTTACTTTTTTTCTTTTGGACTTTTGCCCACAAACTGGAGTTTTTATAGCTAAATTGTATAGTGGCACAGAATTGAGAAGAACTGCTCATGTAGGAAGGATTACGAAATTATACAGGAAGAACTGAATTATTTTGGAAAGGAGGAAATAAAATGAGATGGCATTTAGTAACAGAAAGTAAAATGCCTATATAGGTCTTGTACTTGGAGGCTAACAAAGTTGTTTTTTTTTTCCTGTGGAATGAGGAATTATTTGAAACAGAAAAAAACCTGAATTCTCTCTGACCCTGATGTACAAAAAACCCAAACGTGATCCTACATTTCAGAATCTCCCCTACAGACAGAAAAGTTACAAAAATCATAGCTAGCTTTAAGTTACAGCTTGACAAATTGAGGAATAAAATATGTGATACAATTAACTGTTGCCTTGTGAGACCAGGCTCAGTGATCCAGACTATTGTTCTGGAACAACGGCTCCTTCTTCCAATGACTTATTTGCCCAGTCCTCCTGTCCTCTGTGCCATAGTCATTGCAGGGAGCAAAGGTTATTTCAGGTGTGCTTTGTTCAATGACGTTGACTGCAATTGTTTAGTGACATCACTTGGGAAACCCCCTAAAACTTTAATCATGTGACCAAGTTGCCCATGACCACATTTACTTCAATTATTAATTTAGAGAGTTTAGTTGTATGAAATACAGTGCCTTTGTTTTACAACAACCATGGATTGTATTATGCTGCCTTTTAAACTGAGTTTATTTTTCTGAAAATATAACACTTTGTAAAGCATCTTCCCATTTTAAATGACACATGGTAGGATGTCTACAAAGAGGTTATGTTAGAGCCTAAGTACCATTTGGCTGAATAAAGTATCTAGAAGCACAAATCAAGATCTCAAGAGATCTCAGAAAAAAAGAACCTCTTCAAAGTTCCAGATTTTTTTTCAGGACACAAATACTGCCTGTTCAGAAGCAGGGGTTCTGCTCTAAATGTGACATTTCTGCTTTTACTTCAGCTAGAGATATAGATCTCTAGTTCACCCATAAAAAATGTAATAGAGTGAGATACTCCGAACCACTGAGTCAGCAACTGAAAAAGTATTAAGAACACTAATAGAAATTAATCAATTTTTGTGCTGTCATGGGATGGATTCTCATCCATCAGATGATGGATCATCAGATGATCCTCAGCTTTAAAATGGCTTCTGTGGTGAGTTGACCATGGCCGGATTACAGGTGCCCACCAAGCCTCTCTATTACTCCCCTCCTCAGCTGGACAGGGGAGAGAAAATACAATGAAATACTCATGGAGGCATGTTAAAGCACTGAGAATTTAGTCACATGAAATACAGTGCCTTTATCTTACAACTACCATAAATTATATTTTGCTGTCTTTATCTCAATAGGGAGAGATCACTCAGCAATTACCATCAAAAGCAAAACAGACTTGACTGGGGGAAATTAGTTTAAAACATTACCAGTCAAATCAGAGTAGGGTAATGAGAAATAAAACCAAATCTTAAAACCCCTTCCCCCTACCCATCCCTATTCCAGGGCTCAGCTTCACTCCTGAATTCTCTACATCCTCCCCGCCAGCAGTGCAGTGGGGCAGGGAATGGGGGTTGCTGTCAGTTCATCACATGTCTCTGCGGCTTCTTCCTCCTCAGGTGGAGGATTCATTACATTCTTTCCCTGCTCTAGCATGGGGTCCCTTCGCACAAAAGATAGTCCCCCATGAGTCCTGCCCATGGGTTGCAGTTCTTCACAAACTGCACCAGCGTGGTTCCCTTCCATGGGGTGCAACCTCCAGGAACAGACTGATCCATCACGAGTACCCCATGGGGTCACAAGTCCTGCCAGCAAACCTGCTCCAGCATGGGTTTCTCTCTCCACGGGTCCACAGGTCCTGCCAGAAGCCTGTTCCAGTGCAGGCTTCCCACAGAGTCACAGCTTCCTTCAGGCACCCACCTGCTCCAGCATGGGGTCCTCCACAGGCTGCAGGTAGATATCTGCTCCACCATAGACCTTGGTGGGACAACCTGCCTCTCCAAGGTCTTCATCATGAGCTGCAGGGGAATCTCTGCTCTGGTGTCTGAGGCACCTCCTCCCCCTCCTTCTTCACTGATCTTGGTGTCTGCAGAATGCTTCCTCTCTCAAGTTCTCACTCCTTTCCTCAGCTGCAATTGTGCAGGTTTTTTTCCCCTTTCTTAAATACATTATCCCAGAGGTGCTACAAGTGTTGCTGGGGAGCTCAGCCTTGGCCTGAATCAAGTCTGTCTTGGAGCTGGCTGGCATTGACTCTGTCAGACATGGAGAAGCTTCTAACAGCTTCTTACAGGAGCTGCCCCTGCCACCACAAAAACCTTGCCACACAATCCCAATACAGTTTCATGTACACTGTCATGAAAATCTTTCACTGGAAAGTACACAAATCCTCTCTGCAGCTCTCCCAGTGGCTTCTCTGATCTTTGTTCATTCATAAAGGTCACTTCAAAGCACCAAGAGGTTCACAGCATCACCAAGTTTAATGTGTCAACCGACTCACTTGGTGCTTGGGTGGGAATTTATATTAGACTCTGGATCCTCAGGCCAGCCACGAAAATCAATGTGCTTCATCTGGCACTTAGATTATTAATAAATAGACTACTTTTTACAATTACACAACTTTTTAATATCAAAATCTCGCATTCAAAATTTTCATTGCATTTGACACATAATGTTCTGACTTGAATTTAAGCATTATATATATAATGTTTAAAGCCAATTGCTAGGTAAGTAGTCCTCAGTTTATAACTACACTTAAAAAAAATTATTGGAAAAGGGAGTCTTACCTTGCAAAGCATTTCTGAATGCATTGCTTTTCAGATGATTGAAATCAAATAGTACATTTCTGACAGTTAATTAAAATATTCTTGGTAATGTTATCTTACAGACTGTTCTTTTCAACCGTTATCATAAATTATAGTGCTATAAACAAGGATTAAAATGTGCACGGTTATCTTTAAAACTTAGCATTACACTTATTCTCTATTAAAGTTCTGAATAAGTGTCAAAATTCTAAATTTACATATATACTAAGCTACATGGAGGAAGCAAGGGTGAGGTAAAGAAACAAACAGTAAATTTGTTTTATGTAACTAAGTTGTAATAGTGATTTCTTGGGCTCTGTTTCTGGAGGGAAAAGCACAGAGCTATGTCAGATATTGGTAGATATCTGCAAAAGTGTTTTTCTGTCTTTCTGTCTGTCTGAGGAATTATAGATCTGAAGATAGATTGATGACCAGTGAGAGCACTGAGCATGTGGCACTAGATTCACAGGAAATCCCTGCACCACCTCCTGGGTGCAGCCACGGTGAGCTGAGGATATCTGTTGTGCAAATCCCAACAAGACCTAAATGTCAGTAGTTGCTTCTCTGCTCGGCTTGCTCAAAATTTCTGCAGTTCTGGGCTAGAAATCAGTATTTAAGTCATGCCTACAAAGCTCGGTGATGCAAGGTCTACGCTGGTTAGAACTCTAAGATCTTCTAACCTGGATGGTATCAGTCATGTGGTGGTGGCTTGGGGCAGATGTGACAACCAGCGGTGCATCAGGCATCTGAACTTCAGTGGCTACAAACCTTGGTGTCAACAGGCATACTCTTCAGCTCAAACACAGAGCTAAGCCGTGCCCTGGAGGCCCACTGTATCCTGGGCCATGCCTGAAGGTCTAAATGGTAGGAAGATGTGACTAAAATACAGTGAATATATAATGTTAATATCAAAATAATTTTACTGTCAAAAATACGGTGAGTCGGGTCTATGAAGAAATTAAATTTCAACACATTCCACATTTTGTGCTTACTGTTCAGACTGTGAATGTCTTGTGACTTCTGATTTTGTGTGATACTTGGGAAAACCAGATCCAAATTAATCTGAGACATGTAGGCTGTATAAAAATTTATGGGCTTTGAAGCCCTTAACTTTTGGACTAGTAAACAGTCCAGCACTTCTGATACTGAAACAAGCCCTAGACATACACTGGCACTCACATCTTTGTGAATATGGAAAAGAAAATAAACGACCCCAAAAATCTGGGCAAGTTGGTGGGCAGATTGGAGAAGAGCCACTGTAAGCTCTGATCCTGGTGCCGGTGGAAATGTCTTGGGAACAAAGAGTATGAGTCACACTATGGAGTGCTCCCACTTTCCTGCCTAGACACAGCCTTCAGCAATGCAGCACAATAATAACAGTAATGAACACAGTGAGGCCAATGGAATAACAGATGTATCTCCTTGATCAAGCAGTGGGAGAAAACAATGAAGAGGAAGTGTAAAGTATTTATGTATTGATGTCATATAGAACAGCTAACAATAAATATTCTGATCTAAATAAATGTGTGTATATGGTGTTTCTGTAGAGATAAACACACACATGCATACATGCAGCCTCAATAGGGCTTTGCATTACAGTTTGGGCCCCTCATAGTTATTATTGCATTTAGCCTCAAATTGCCATGAGGATGTAGGGAATTATTATTATCATGTAAAAACAAGAAATGTAATACATTGCAGCATGAAGAAAAAAGCAGAAAAAAAAATAATGCTGCAAAAAAAATAGTAGAGGTAACCAAAAAGAAGATTTCAGAGAATGGTTAAGATTAAAAGCAGAAATCTTTAAAGTGTGTTAATTGAACATTACAAAACAATAGACCTCTAAAGAAGGGCAATTTTTGACAGCATAGGGAGTCATTGCAATGTTTCATTTTCTGCACACAGCTATTTGTATCTCAGGACTGTCCAGTGTATATTTGGTATATTTTATTTCTTTTGGTATGTTTTCTTGTGAACACATTGAAAGTTTTAAGTGTTGGTAGGAAATATATGAATAAACATTTTTAATAGTATCAAGCTTATATATTGACTCTTTCACAGCACTAAGATGCTGTAAATCTGGAAACTGGGAGTCTCCTATCTAGATGTTTTCATCTTGCTCAATACTCCAGACACTCCTACTCACTTCTAAAACCTGACCAGTTTACTTAGAAGTCCAAGTATTTTGAAATTTAGGGTCATTTATGAAAGAAATAAAAATACCAGAACAATGCTTATGATATTGAGAGATTCTAGAGGTATCTCAAAATATCTGAATGGTTTCACAATGTTTTCTAGGTGTGAGCGTTTCTTTGATCATTTTATACACACACTTCTGTTGACCTTATCTCTAGTATGGGGCATTCCCTCTAGACGTTTACTCAATAATAAGATACTTCAAAATACTTCTACTTATATACTCTTCAGCCCCTTCTTTGTCTACAAGGATGTGTACAAAAAACCTTTTCCATGCTTGTTGCAGTCCATGTTAGTTCTTCAATTTTCAGTTGCCATCTAGGTCATCCAGGGCACTACGTAGACCTGTAGGTTTACACCTTAAGAGTATCCCTTAAGAGTTTATGGAGATATATTTGTAGAGATATTCCTTTTATATTATTTAACACATATATTTCTAAAAAGCCAGTAAATACACAGGGATAATTTTGTTGACATTACAGTTGTTTTACTTCTGTTTCCTCCCCAGTGTAGAAGGGGAATATTCAGCTTTCTCATGCTACATTGTCAAAATCAACAGTAAAACCAAATCTAAAGATATTTTCTTAGAAGTTAACAACTTCAGCATGAATTGGAATCAGCTTGATCCTATTAAGTGCTGTTCCTTTTCCTACTGACTTACTTCTAACTCCATGCAACTTCACTGTCCCGTATGTTCTAGTAGACATCCTCTGAAATTGGATATTTAAAAAATGCCAAATAAAATATCTTCTAGTGTGCATGTTATCCGGAGCAGTGGACAGACCCCAGTGAACTTCTTGGTTTTGCAGTTTTCCTGCTTTGAACAAGTGGACACCCAGATCCCACCATGAAACTTGGGGACTCTAAGATGTGCATCTACAGTTGGGAAGTGCCTCAAGGTTCCAACTTTAGCCACGCTAAGGCCAAGTGATGGAGTGACACAGACTAAGGTGTGGGTAAAAGTGATGGAATCAATAAATGAAAGCAGTTGCAACATGTAAACATTCTGTGAAGCAATGCTTTCAAATCCCTAGAGACAAATAAAACACACACTCACATGTCCATATATATCTTTCTGTTAGATAATCACAGTAATTTCTAATTGTACCACTGGAAAATGCACCTCTATTATTTTTCCATTGTAATTTTAGATGTACCTATACATTAAATTATAGTACACCTTACATTGTCCTACTCAATTCTAAAAGAGTCAGATATTGCCAGGTACCTAGAAAAACCCTCTGTGGACTGAATTTCTGTTAGACTGGCATTCACCTTGACACTCCTCATATACTAAAATGGAAAGAAAAGTTTATATCTCTTTAAACAGAGATTAGAGTGAACAATGATAATGAGGTACTACCGGAGAGACACAGACAGTTGTTATTTCAGAGCAGTGAGGAACAAGACTATACTTTCTGCCATATAATTTACAATAATTTGCAAGTTTTTTGTATTTCCTATCCATTCTTATGGATAATGATATGTATCCTGATCAGTAGACTGATCAGCAATTTAATTTCTTTCCACTGAACTGTTTATTTTATAGCAGTAAAATATGATTTCCTGAATCTAGTTCTAGTAGTTTTGGGGGAAAAATATATTCAGCAAGGAAGACAGCAAGGGAAATTAGACTGCATGTATAAATTAACAGTATTTATTTTTACCTGCAAAAACATATGTAAAATCTGAAAAAAATGGGGTAATATTTTCCTGGTGTGTGAAAATTCACACATCTAATTTTTATTAAGAATCATTGCTGCAGCCTAACACTAAGCTCTGTTTCACCATGGCTACTACCACTAGTCCATGCCAGTCAGTTTAGAAGTAGCTGAGATTGTGCTATACTACCCTGCAGTCAGCAGTGTGTTTTAAGTTTCTTGTGTATCAAGTTCTTTGAACTTAAATTTGAAGACTACATCTGTAGTGGGAAGGAGTTTTTTAAAGAACTTACTAGTTAGGGGACAAGGACAGGAGTTCAAGGCTTTCTTTCTGGACTGCTCAGTGGATAAGGAATTGATTGGATGGTCGCACCCAGAGGGTAGTGGTCAACAGCTCAATGTCCAGGTGGACATCAGCGTCAAGTGGTGTCCTTCAGGGGTCTGTACTAGGACCAGTACTGTTAAATATCTTCATCTATGGCATAGACTGTGGGATCAAGTGCACCATCAGCAAGTTTGCAGATTATTTTGGACATTAGGAAATTTTTTTCTCTGTAAGAGTGATTAGATAATGGAATAGGTTGCCCAGGGGGGTGGTGGAGTCACCATCCCTGGAAGTGTTCAAGATGCATCTGCATATGGTGCTGGGTGATATGACTTAGTGGTGATGTAGGTAGGCAGCTGGACTGGATGAACTTGAAGGTGTCTTGATGATTCTATGATTCTAAGCTGAGCAGTGCATTTGAAATGCCTGAGGGACAGGATGACAACCAGAGAGACCTGGACAAGATCGAGAATTGGGCCCATGTGAACTTCATGAAGTTCAACAAGGCCAAGTGCAAGGTCCTCCACCTAGCTCAGGTCAATCCCCTGTATTTATACAGGCTGGAAGACAAAGGGATTGATAACAGCCCTATAGAAAAGGACTTGG
>VZRW01000017.1:13676-93955 GCA_013398125.1 Aegotheles bennettii
GCCCCATCCCTGGGAACATTCAAGGTCAGGTTGGATGGGGCTCTGAGCAACCTGGTCTAGTGGAAGATGTCCCTGCTCACTGCAGGGGAGTTGGTCTAGATGACCTTTAAAGGCCCCTTCCAAACTGAACCATTCTATGATTCTGATTCTATGATTCCAGTCCTGGAATCCTGGTTCAAAGCAGAGAAATTGTGACTGCCAATTGGCAGACCCACTTCCTCCTGGGAAATTAATACATACATACATACATACATATATATAAATGAGTGGCAAAGTCAAGGACTGTTAATTAAGGAGATATTATAGATATAGAATATACATCTCCTGTATTTTTAATATACACACATATATATACATATAAATATATATATACATATAAACGGCAGGAAAGTTACAAAGTCCAAGATAGTTTGTTAAGGAGTTAGAGCAACCCCTCAAAGGAAAAATCCTCCTGATTATTGTTTCTCATCCTAAAAATTTTCATGTTACCAAAAAGGTGCTGTCACCCTTGCTGTGATGCTGGCCTTGCCTTCCTTCACCAGACAGCTTGCCCCCATATGTCCCTGACATCTTACAGTTTCATCATGCTCATATTTGGTAAAAAACACTGGTTTTCATCACATATTTTCACAATGGTCTGGAAGACAAGCTTCATATCCATCAGAATATTTAAATTGCCTTACTGTCTCTGTTTGTGCCAGCAGAGACTCTAGAAAGCTGTAAGCTAGTAACATCCCATCCAATTCTTAAATTATTTTTACTTCCTTTGGTAAAAAGAGCTGTGACCCATTTAATTATGTCTTAACTTATAGAATTGACAGGGTAAAATTGATTAGGCAATATGGTTATTATTTTGAAAGGGTACCTTATTGTCTGAAATTTCCTTAGTTATCCTTAACAAAACCTTCCTTGGAAAGTGCCGATATGGGAGCAAATATAAAATTAGTCAATAATTCCAGCCCTTAGCACTGAGCTGTAAAAACAAAAAGAGAAGGTAATTATTTATGGAATCTACAGAAATCTGAGCTCTTTATACCCAATAAGAAGCTAAACATGAACTGGGTCGAGCTTTCTCAAACAAATTATATTTCATTATGAAGATAATATATTTTTCTATAGGAGTTGTGCAATTGCCTATTTGAAAAGACACATTAAAAATATGAGTTCCAGATCAAGATATGCTCTGCCTGGTGTTGGGGCATTGTTCCCCTGCAAGAAATACCCCCTTGTCCCCATAATCCCACTGACAGGAGGATGTTCCTCATGCAGGGTGACACTGCCACTAACTCAGAGGTTGTCCACTGCTGCTGGACACAGATGTCCCCTGTGTTTGTGGTACATGCTCTATGCCTGGAGCCATCCCAAAATTGCTCATGGCCTAACTCCAACTGAAGTTCAAACACACACCCATGCCCAGTCCCATCCCTTTTCTCATTCCCAGCAGTATTTCTCAAGATGAGTCCTTGTGTCATTTTGGGAACTGAGGCACTTAGTAGCAGTGGAAAGAAACCCTTTTCCTCCACAAACCAGCATATCTACTTAGGGCACCCACTTTGCTCTCTAAGATATTAGTATGAACCAAGCATAATATTATTTGTGAGCTTAAAATGAAAATTTTGATAATGATATTAGGTATGAAAAGAAATAAATAAACTATTGTGGCTCTATTAAATCTACATCTGCTTAGCTATTTGAAGTATACATTGCAGTTCAGCCTATATGTTGTCCTTACTGCTCACTTCGAATACATGTTGTCTGGAATTGTTAATTGCAGATTTGTTTCCTCGTGTGACATGACAGTATAGATACATTTGGTTTAGCATTAACGTGATTTGAAAGTTACTAATACTTCATGATTTTTGTTTTTTAACTGAGACTTCATAAAAGATGAAGATATTTCTTTCCTCTTGACACATATAAAAGCTTCAATTTATCTATAAAATTTTAAAATACTGAATTCTTATAGATAATTGTTTCCAACTATTTACTGACATTCAGTTGTTATATAAGAAGAAGCTAAAATAAGCTGCATGAGGTCAGTAACGTTATATAAGTATATTGTTACTTTTTGGAAGATATAGCAAAAACATATGCAAATGAGCATTTCATTTTTTTATAGGGAAGATAAAATTGTCACTAAATAGCCACTGCTGTAGTCAGTAATAATAACAAAAAATATATTCTGCCATTATAATGTAGGCTGTGGGGTTATTCTGGGGTTATGTCGTGTATTTGAGGTATTTGGGTCAGAGGAGTAAATTAATACAGGGAAAACAGAGTAACTTTACAAAACTAAAACATTGAGATTAATATTTTTGAAATCTAAATATGTGAATGTACAATATCTGCTAAAATCTTAGAAGCATTTATATTATTTTTGTGATTTAGAAGACCAGAAATATCAAAGGCAGTATCCAAACTTCTTCCCCTCTCTACTGGTTTAGAAATACCCAGATGGGGGAAAATTATTGTTAATATTGTTTTAAGTATCTTTCTATGGGCTACATATGCTTTGCAATATTTTTCAACCAGCTGAAGGCCAGAGCTGATGAGATATAATGATGTTGGTCGAGACAGAAAATAGTTGATACTCTAAAAAAACTTATTTTCAATTTGGTTTGACCGAGTCACACATTTATTACTGGCAGATATCTGATGAGTTGGACACTCTATTCAAATATCCTTGACATGTAGCTTGTTAGCAAGTCTAATGGCAGTTCTCTAAACAATGATGGAGAAACTATTTGACCTCTTCAGCTGAAGTGGGCAAGACAGGAACACGAGGTTGTTGTTCAGGAGTGCACAGCTCAATTAAGGAGAGTCTGTCTTCTGCTGAGCCAGGCCCTCCACAGAGTTTAAGGCGGTATTCCATTTCCTGCTATATAAATTGGTTTCTGAGGGCTGGTACACCATCTCAAACCCTTCTGGGTGTGGGAAGCTGCTGTGAACACTCCCGCTTCAAACTCCTGAAATCCAGTCTCAGCAGTAAAGGGTGGAAAAAGTGGGAATCTGGGAACCATTAAATCAGTGCTGCTGCAAAATAATTAGCTTTAAGTGATCTTATCTTAACACTTTGTTCCACCAGTCAAGTGTAACAAATCTGTAATGGCAGTCAATCGGGATAGAGCTCCACAGAATGTAGGTATTCTGCTATCTTATAGCTGCTAAAGATCTGCTGTAATAATTACAGGTGAGATACATCATCTTGCAAAGACATTTTATCCATCATCATTTTCCTTCTTTCTGCCTAGCTTTGGATGAGCTAGCTACTGCCATATAATTTGTAAAGGATCACTGATATGCTAGCAAATGAAGATGCTGTGTGGATTATTTTCCTATCAGCTGTTCAACCTGAAGATTAATATTGCTCATTAGGTGGATAAATGTAATGAAGCAAGTGCGGTATTAACGGTTTGAGTGGAGTTCACCAGAGATACCTTATGTTTTGGAGAGGGGCAGGAGAAGACTGAGTCTTGCTTTCGTGATAGGTGATATCCTGCATTTCAAAATCTAACCATTTCAAAATAAGAACAAATTACTTGGTGTTGTAGAACCTGCCATCACTTATTTGGGCACAGTTATCCCAGACCATAGCCACTGAGGTCATAAAGACAACTTGTGTGTGATGAATGGAAGAAGAATGGGGCTCATTGGTATTTACCTGAGCAAGCAGACAGTCAGAAGCAGTCATTAATGTCATTAATTATAAATCCCAATTATGCCAACTGATCTTTTAAATGCAGCTATCTCTTTGATGACCAAACATATATAGAAACAGAAAAATTATCCTACCTGATAGCATGGTGCATTAAGGTAAGGAATAATATGTCGTAAAGATCTGTACACTTCAGTGCATATTTCATTATATTAGTGATATATTATGCTGACAACTTGAATGACACAAGACTTATGAGTGAGCCTGGTTGGTTAGAAATATCAAAATAAATACCTTTTTTTTTTTTTCTCATTCTACATTTGACACCTAGTGCCAGACACAGTGAGTCACAGGAATTAACTGTCTGCCACATTCCAGCTGGCAGGTTTTTGCTTCTGTGGCTGCTGAAACTTTTACTTTTGCAAAAACACAAAGTGTTGAGGCCAGAGGCTAACCAACAAAGGGAGATTTTGAACCTAAGCATGTTGATCAATATTTATTGACTTGGTGTATTTTTCATCTGACTACTGAAAAATATTTATTGTTTACTGTCTTTCTTTCTAAGTTCATGATGAGAGGTGGAACAGATCTCACATTCATTTTTCAGTTTCAAACATTGGTGTTTTTAATATAATTCATTATTCTAATCTGGTACTTTTATTTATTTAATTTTACTCCACAACAATATCTGTCAACATGTCAATGTGAACCTTGGCTTTTTCAACTCTCAATCATTTAATTTGTGAGGTAGATTTCATCCCTAAGAAGACCTGATTGCATGTGGGGTGGATGTTTCTCTCAAACAAGGTTGACTAATCAGAAAAAGCAGCAACTTACAGTGATGTCATTCTCACTATGGACAAAGAAATAATTATTGGAGCTGGCTCTCATAAATGAGACATAAAATGAGATATTTGATTTCCTTCACCACTGCTACCACAGGATTGGAAAAACAAAATTACACTTCTTTCTCATCCTCACTGAGCTTTGTGCCTGCAGCACGGATAGATTATAACTCACTTTTCTTATTATCTAAAAATTAATGTGAGGAAGCTGAAGAGACTGGGACTGTGGAGGAGTTGCTTGTTTCTCTTGGTAAATTAATTTTGTGATAGCTTTTTTGCTCTGGACAGATCTCTTTTTCATCTGCACCAAAGATTAGGCCTCAGAATTTTTTCACTGTCTCGTGAAATGTCACTGAACAGATGGTGCTTTTCACTGTTTTCTTGATTAGAACCCAATCTGTCAAAGTGCTTGCACAAATGCTTAACTTAAGCACAGCAGCACTCATTTGTATCAGTTTTATAATCAATGCTTGTAGATTTTGAGTTTTAAATAGTCATACCAGCTAGGGAAATGTTTCCTTATAATTTAGCACTCTGTTACATGTTCGTTAACTAAAAAATGTAATCAAAACCTCTGACTGCAGAGAAGCCATTGTCAGAATACCTCATTTATGAATATGCTTCATTGTGGATGGCTGCATACACTAACAACACATGAACATGATAAAATAAATAAGAACAGCATGAAATACAAATTAATAATAGTGGTAGTGTCTCCATCATCATTAACAAGGATTTTTGCAAGAATATATAAGTAAATTTTAGAAAAAAACCCATAGTGTTTGGGTTTGTATCCTCAGATAACTCTCATTAGCTCACATACACAAAGCCTTAAGAACATCACTTAAACTGAACTTTTCCAGCCATCCTCAGCAGGAGACATTCAGCACTAGAAATCTCTTCCTGTTACAGGATTTGAAGTGGTGGTTCCATTGTTTGTGAATATGCGAAGAGTGGAGGAGTATTTGTAGTTTCTTTTAAAACTTACGAGGAGGAATAAATTGCAGCCTGATGGAAAGGTCAGCATCTGAGTCCTTTTATCTGAGCCTGCAGGTTCAGAACCATACTTCCAATTCTTTAAGGGCTTTTTCCTTGTGCCAGCCTACAAGCTGACTATCTCTACCTTTACAATTGGGCTGCTGAACGATTCAGTTTGAGGGTGGAAAAGGAAAATGTTGTAGAAAGCGTGGTGATTCAGGTAGGACACTGCCCTTATGCTTTCCCCAAACAACAAAACCATAGATCTCATTAAGTGCTTTTGGATGAGATATCATTTCCTGCAGGTGAGCAATGAACAAGCACAAACAGCACACAGTCATCCTTCTAGTATTTCACGTCATGTGAGATTGTTTTGAATATTTTGCAAATACCATTGTGTTTCGTGGATTTCTGGCTAGAACAAGCATTCCTTTCTGATGTTTATGGGGTTTTTTTGGTTGGTTGGTTGGTTGGCTAGGGTTTTTTTTTCATACATCCAAGGATATTCTCATAAGACATCATTAGAAACAAACACAGTAGGATACGAAGCCAGAGGTCTTACTATGGACCAGTAACTTCATGATATTACATGCAAAGATGACTCTAGGCTGAAACATTAAATTAATTCCTGAAATCAGGAAGGACACATTTTCTAACTTCTGTTGTCATAACAGCTTTGAAAATAAGCTCTAACTTCACCTCAACCTAACTTGAAGCCTTAAACCTTTGCCTAATTTTTTTCTCCATGATAATCATTGTTTTTGATATATCATACTAGCTTAGAATTTAAATTTAAATTATCTAATCCAACACTACTTTCCTCTTCTTCATTGTATTATTTCTTTTCTCTTCCCTCTGATTACACCGCTTGGAAGGGAAATTATTTATGATGAAAAAAATCCATTAAAACTGTTAGAAATTATCACAGATCCATAGTTTATGAAAAAAAAAATACAGTACCAAAATTATTTTACTTTAGGGTGTAAGATTTATCAGAGTATTTTTTTGCATTGGATGCCAGTCGATCCATCATAATGTGTATATTATTTTCTGGATTGTTTCATAACACAATAAAATTAATTGTCTCCTATCTGTTGTTTAACAAATCATCGTGTACTCATGGGTAAATAATAATAATAGTAGTGTGATGAAGGGACATCTGTGATTTTAACAAAATAAACACAATTCAGAACTTCTATTCCAGGTCTTTCCACAATAGCTCTTCCATCATAATCACTTCATTGTTATTTTATCCTTCATGTCATATGCCCTATTCATTTTTCAATCCATTGTCTGTTGACATATATTTTGAGTGCAAACTTGTTCTGATAAGGAATATGCTTTTATTGTATTTTTTTCATTACAAGTATAAAGTACCCAGTACACTGCAGCTTGCATCTCTGCAGAGATACAAATGAAATATGAGCAACTGTGAGATGAAATAACAAAAGTGATAATATGCAGAAAATGCATTAAAATGCTGTTTCAGTTGCACTAGGAGTCATAATTTTAAACAGCACAAGCTGTTGTAGTTCAGTCCTTATCTCTGAATATAGTATGATGTAGGTTTGTATTTAATGTACCCTTAAAGAGGACTTCTGACAGGCACATAGAATCATGACATAGGATTTCAAGAAAATGTTGAGTTTTTAAAATTTCTACTAGTCAAATCTGACAAATGTTGAATCTTATTTTTCCAAAAGCAGGTTTAAATATGTTCAAATTCATTAGCATAAACAAAATTTCATCTGCATCCTCAGGCTTAGTGATTTTTAATAACCAAGTGCTCCAGAAATTTCCTTCTCATTTTCTCAAGATTTTCTATACTGTCACTCTAATTCCCTGAAGAATCCCTGCCTGATATTTTTCTGATTGAGCTCTGTCAAGTGGCCACTAAGTTCATGTAGGATTTGTTTGTATGTGATCTACAAAATTCCTTAATCACCATAGCTGTACAGAAAGGAAAATCATACTAGAAAATGTTCAGCTTAGACTAACTGAATCTAAATTTGGACTACATGAGAATTTTTCTGGCAAAGGAGTATGTCTTTACTAAGTATTTACCATCTTCAAAGAGTGAAAGAATTATTCTAGACCAAGTAGGAATGGATTTTGGTGGTGATCTACCGAGATGTACTTCAGATCACTCTCATTAAAATGTTGAAATTTTTCACTAAAGTGAGTAAAGTAATTTTACAAATAAATACAAAGGGTGATTTTTCTCTTAAATTTATTATAAGAAGCTTTCAAACTTGTGGAAAGTAACACTAATGATATAAAAAAATAAAATCAAGTAGAATTGCGCTGAAGAAAACTGAAATTTGTAACCATTAAGAGCAGGAGATGAAACAGTCTCTTTGCTTTTCCACCTTGACTGAAGCCAGCATGGGCTCTGACAGATTAGACAATGCAGGCTGTTACGGAAGATATTTGCTGAGGAACCTCGGGGAAGACAAAACAGAACCTAACAACAGACAACAAGTGAACGTGAGCTCACTAATTTGAGCAGGTGCAAGCAAGCCTTGTTCAAAACAGCCAGGTGTTATCTTTCAGCATAAACTGCAGAGTACATTTCATTATGATGCCTGCTATGGTTATGTAGGTTCTACTGTGGATCCGTTTATCCCATTTGAGTTCCTGTGAGGTGGAATATAAGGTACTGTTAGCTCCTAGTGGTCTGAAAAATAGTGCGTAGTCACACCCAATAAATCAGTGATTACAGGGAAGAACCCCTTAGGGAATTAGGCCTCAGATTGCTTAGACTTCATCACTAGAATCAAGAGCTATACAAGTAACATAAACCCTACATTTAAAAAAAAATAAATATGTCTTTTTATTTATTTATTTATTTATTTTTCAAATGAGGGAGCCATTAATGAGTATTATACCTCTCTTTTGTACCAGTAAAATTTTAGTAAGTTCAACAAATGAGTCTTAATTTGAACCGGTGGGAGAGTAGAATCTGTTTGCATAAATCTCCACAGGTGCAACCTAATCTTCAAATACACTGATATAATATCAAATTAAGGTTATAACTGTACACGTTGTATTTGAAAGGTTGGAAAACTAGGTTTTGAGGTGGTAAGATGTGAGGGATTGCAAAGGACTGTGTTGTGTCTAACAAGTCGGATACCTATGGAGAAAAAGCCAGGATAGACCACAAATCTTAGAAGTGAGACAAAGTGAGAATGTTTTACACATTATGATTCCTTCAGTAGATTACGCTTAGACTAATTAATATCAGCAGAAGGAAAAATGCCTTTAATGGGAGATGAACTGAAAGTTGTACTTTGTCTCCAGAGACAAAGCAGATCTCTGCCAAGAATTTCTTCTTTCTACCTGTGTTTAATGATATGCTAATGTATTCATACACATGCCTGAAGATCTAGCAAGTGATGAACAGACATGGCATTGAGATATGCATTAAACAAAAGAGAGAAGTTTGATGGTTTTTTTTATGATAAAATTACAGCTAGAACACATATATTCAGTTTAACTCTTCCAGGTGCTGGAGAACCAAAAACTGATTTTGGATCTGCACCGAGCACAGCTAATGAATAATCAAGAAGGGCATAGAATGCACTGAAGTACACAGTTAACACAGGAGATTCTGGTAATTTTTATAGTCTTTAAGGTAACATGTCAGTTACCATTCCAACTCACCAGCCAAAATAATATTTCGTCATACTAAGACGCTATGGGGAAGGGTTAGAATTGCCTAATAGAGTCTTATGACTTAATGAAAGCTGTATCTGGTTTTAAGGAACACTATGTTGTCATATTCCTTCCCTGAAGATGGTTGTGTACACTGAAAGAGAAAGGAACAGCACCAAGGTACAGCTCCAGCCTGCAGCTGGCACTACCTGAAGGTTACAAACCCATTCTCACACGTTTCACTGAATCTAACCCTTTCTTCTTGCTAAGAGTTGACAGTACTACTGCATCAGAAAATTGTCATGAGGAGATTGTACCATCGTTTATGAATAAAATATCTATACTAAGCAACATTTGAAATAAGGTAGCTTAAACCTCCCCACTACCCCAGCTATTATTTTAGCATGTCATCCTACACTTTTGCTTGAAATAGATGTCTTGTAGTCAATTATAAATAAAAACTGTCTTGTAAATAATGTTTTATGGCTTATTACAACCAATAAAGAACAGCACAGAATGTTTTGATGTCTTCTAAAAATGAACTATGACACATTAACATGAAATCTATTTTTTTCAATTCCCATTCTAAAAGTTTACACAAGCTTCTTTTTCTCACTCTTCAGTAAAACTAAAACTTTTATATCATTTCTGTTTCTACTAGTGATTTATCCAGACATATAGACACAGTACCACAGTCATCTAAGCAACAATAAAACACAAATCTGAGCAATAATGACATTTCACTACCCAATATCTCAGTTATTTTGATGTAGACTGTACAAGTGTAACGCTGTGTATAAAATGCATCTTTGGTGTTTAACAGCAGGCTGTGATTTCTACTTTCATCCATAGTTAATTGATCTACTAATCATGACCCAAAGCTGCAGAAAACATAATGTGCTCATGAGTTACTTCTGTGTGTAACCAGAGAAAGCTAAATATGCAAAATAGTGATAGAAAAGGTGCTATGATTTTAAACAATTCTAAATGGCTGCATTTTGCTTTGATTCACAATTACTTTTGGTTAATAGAAATATCATAGGGTGTATAATCACATACACACCAGAATATTTTTTCCTTGAATACTTGCAAGGAAATACTCCCTTGTGTACTTTCTGGGGTTTTTTTACTGAGTAGTTTTATTAACATCTTTTGAATAGAATATGTTTAGTTGAATGTTCTAAGTGAAAGGCTTAGAAAACTCACAGGAAATTAATTCTGAATTTAGAATTTCAGGAAGCCAAACCAGAAGTCTGGCACAGGACAGACTTTAATCTTCTAATCATTTGAGGAAAAAAATTCCCTTTTTTCCTGATAGCAATAATTAATTTACAAATTATCTGGAGATGCAAAGTAATTTTTAGAGATTATTCTGATAAAAACTTTAAATTAGTAATAAAGTTAAAAGTTGTCTTGGGAATTCAATATTCTTTTTGACATAATATTTTCTTTTCTACTGTAAGACATTAACGACTTTTTCGCCCTTAGTGCAGGAAAACAGAGTTGTATGATTTAGTTGTGTGACTTTTGAAATATTCCTGTTTATTTACAAGATGTGGATATATCAAGGTCACTTTAGCTTTGGAGATTTCTGGAATTTTAGGAGATCCACAGCAATTTGTATAAGCTTATCCAGTGTCTCCTTTTACACTGGATGAGACTTGTTACCAGTTTTTCTCCATTTCACTTGCAGATATGGACACTGTATTGTGCTGCTGATAAAATGTTTCGAAACATTTACACATTTTGTGGCTTTGATTATTTATTTGTTTGATATAAAAAGCCTGAGAATGTGTTCAAAAAGTGGAAGAACAGGAAAAAAGCCCCCAACAGATAGATCTGATTCAAAGTTTCATTTCGAAGTATATTGAACTTTCAAATTATCATAGAATCATCAAGGTTGGAAGAGACCTTCAAGATCATTCAGTCCAGCTGCCTCCCTACATCCCCACTAACCCACATCACCCAGAGCCACATCCAGATGCATCTTGAACACCTCCGGGGATGGTGACTCTACCACCTCCCTGGACAAGCTATTCCAATACGTAATCACCCTTACAATGAATAAATTTTTCCTAATGTCTAATCTATCTCCTATTTTTAATTTTTAAATGGTCCTGTTTAGATCTATATTATTTTATCATTGCCAGTACAGTGGTTTTCTTGTGATCTTTTTTTTGGTATTATTCAAGGTTAGAGTCTACATATGCATTTTACATTTTATCACCCTTTTTTCATAAATTGTAAATTATAGCCAAATAGAAGGCAAATGCCCTGTGGGCTTTTTATGTTATCATTCTATTGTGTTATTTCTTCAAAAGAACAATTTAAGAGGTGGCTACAGCTTCATTTATGTGCACAAATCCATATATTGACCCCTTTAAATTATTATACTTTGTATACTATCAGCGGTTTCTTTCTTGTTTCTCTTTCTACCACTTCTCTCTGCTGAAGCCAGCCTACTTATCTTCTTAATATCCAGGGTGAAGTTAACAAGCCACGATTGCACCAGTTAGTCAGCAGAAACAAATTTTGAGGTCCCTACAAGGTTCCCAGATATGCCAAGAGAAGTTCAAACCAGACAGTCTGCTAATGCTGTTTTTAAGTCCCACAAAACCACCCTCTAGTCCCTACTGCTCTTATTTTCATGGTGACACCAGCAGGATGTTCCACAATCTCAGAGTTAAACAAAGACCTTGCTTTGGAGATCTCAGAATGCAAATGTAGAAAGTATAATCATTATTTTTAGTCAATAATAGAGAACTGAAATGTGGATGAGGCAAGATAAACATCCTGGGCTGTGCAGAAGGCTGGCCTGAAACTGAACCCCATTTAGTTTTGTTTTTCAACTAAGTTATCAGATTTATTTTTAAACTAGGCCCAGTTTTCCATTGGACTCGGTGAATAACCTGTTTATTTGTAGAATGTGGATCAAACAACTGAGTTTCTGCTGTCAGACAGGCAAAACCTCAACTTCCACCTTCCCCATAAGACCTCCAGCCCGAAGGCTTGCCCTGGCTATCCTGGTGCCATCTCCTTTTTATCTCCAGGGAAATGTCAGTTTTCTATAGTAGTGAATATGAAAAGTTAAAAAGTCATTCTGTTGTTGGTACAGGACCTGAGGCACGGTTGAAGGGGGAGGAGAGGACACCAAGGACACCCAAGTGTGTCTCACATCCACGGTGTCTTTGCGTGGTGTAGCTGAAGTTGTCTCCTGCCATGTCACACCTCTGAGTGTAGGTGCTACTCCTGTGGAAATAAATATTCATAAATAGAAGGAAAATGCCCTCTTAGTTTTCTCTAGAAGATGGTTTATGGAATATTCACTCTTTTCCAATAAGAAAAACGTTGATAAACAGTCAATGTTTTGATCTTCTATGCAGTTTCCTTCCTTTTTTATTTTTTTTTTGCTTTCCCACAAAGCAGCATGTGGTATATAAGTGTGGGTTTTTGTTTCAACACAAAGGGAAACTGTAAGCTAAACCTTTCATGAATCCTCACGCTGTTTTGATTATAAGATGTTCTCAGGGTAGAGCAACTTTTATCTTCATAAAAACAAAACCCGAAGTCTTAATGCTGTGCAGGTTGGGATTTATTCTTCTGTTTTAATATATTGCTAGAGGTTAAAGTGTAGGTCAAGAAACTTAAAACCAATTATTTTTAGTATTGACTTGTGCAGCAAAAAATATTGTTCCTCAAAACATGAGCTAAATGACTCTGCTGTTTTTATTTTGCCATAATACGGTTTTCAGAGGATATTGTCTGAGGACCATGATAAGATATGTCAGATCAAACCAAGCATATTTGGAGACACTATTGTCCTGTCTTCAAGACTGAAAATTGGACATCGTGATATGATCATTAGAGAAATTTCCCATTAATAATTGCCTTATATTATGAAAAGAAACAATGTTATGCCTCTTAAAAATATAAAATAATGACTGCTTAAGGTAGCTATTTTAATAACTGATACAACTAAAAATATTTTATTTAATATTTGTAATTTAAAATGTAAATAACAGTAATCTCATTTTTTTATGTGAAACAACTTTCAAAATATACTTTTATGAACTGTATCATATTCTTAAGACTTTATCCTGTGCCAGCAAATACTACATTTTTGATGTCAAAGTAAGTTTTTTTCCAAAACAAGTTCCTTCCTACTAGTGATTTTATATTTCTGGACTTTAAATTTTGTTGAATGAGTTGTTTTTTGATATGAACAGCAAGGCCTAGCTGATTTTTAGAACTTTGTTCAATATTGATCAAGAAAAAAGGATTTTTAGCAGATCATTTCAGAATCACAAGAAAGATTTTTAAAAAACCTAGTTTGAATTGTAATTATGGGCCAGGTGTGTGAAGGCCTTTGTTTTATATAATGACATTCCAGACTTTGCAAGGCTTTGTATACTTGATGGAATATTTGACTAGACAAATTCTAAAGCAATATGTAAATTTTTTGAGTGTGGTGCTTTAGAAAAGACATCCTGACTGACCACTAAGCTGAGGCCAGCAGGTGACAACTTTCTACAATGGCAATTACAAATTGCTTATTTCTATTTAACATTTCCATTGCAGACTTCATACTGGTGATGTGAATTGGGTGGATAGATGTTGACTAATCTGTAAACACTTTAATTGGCTTCTGAAATGTAGCAGAATTGTATGCCAGGGTTTTATCCACAATTAAGTCAAGTTTTATGAACTTAATTCATCACTATTGTTTGCTGACAAAATAAAATTATCAAAGACTGCTCGTTGACATGCCTCTAACAATTATGGGGTTGTTTATGAGCACTAGCTTAGAGTTTTGTGATGAAACAGACTCTGCTGAAAGTTTGCAGCATTGTGCTGTGTTTTGACAGCATTTTCTGTGAGGAAATTTCTTAGGTCTGAGCTGCAATTTGGAAAATGTGAAGAGGCAGAGAAACGTGTGAACGCCCTGTGTGTGCACCTGAAGGAGGTCACCTAGCACATTGTGTGCTCCACTGATCAGAAATCAATTGACTACATTTTAAGTTCATAAGTTTACATAATTCCTGTTATGGAATTTCTGTTTAGGAAATAAGAGGTTTCCTCCTACTTTCTCTCTGTTGTACAGATCCACAATAAAGGTGCAATGTCTTTCTCATACTGCATGGTACAAAGCTGGTAGGGGGTTTTATTACTTCTGTTGCAAGACAAACAGCAATCTCCATTCTGATACATGCTTTAAGCTTTTGAGATGCCTGTTGTTGTTAGTTACATCCCAGTGAATTACAGAAAAATTTACCCAATGTCCACAGAGATTGACTCTTTAAATTAAATTTGGAGAGTCAGGCTCCTGGTCATGTGCTCATATGTGCAATTACTTAGGCATCATATTTAGTTAAAAATAGTAGGTGTGCATTAATATGGCAATCTAAGACAGCTATACTGAAATAAGGAGGGGAAAAATTAGGTTTACAAGATTAGGCAGCTGCTTCTTTTGACATCCATCCATCCCTCCTCCAGATTGCTTTTGCCATTTTGCCATATGTTACAAAGCTAATTTACAGGAGACAAAACCATCTACAAAATTTATTTTGAAGAAAAATGTTAAATAATGGAAGGAATTCTATGCTGATTTTGATTTTATTATGTGAAAGTTAAACTCAACATAAATTGTTTTTTTTATTAATTTTTGTGTTAGAAGAAATGCTTTTTCTCAAAGATGTGAAGTGTGACAACTATTGCTAAAGAAAATACAGAAACTTTGCCATTTCCACTCAAGAGAAAACTAAGTGGTGTGAAGAAAAACACTGAATGTGCCTCACACACATGCCTTACATATCAGAATTTAAATTCCCAATCTTTTAAATACATTTTAATTTTGTATTTTACATGCTTACTTTGGAATATTCTTTTTTTTTTTCCAAGGGGAAATACCAGAAATATTATTTAAGTTGAGTAAAGAATGGTAATTACTTAGACATCTTTCTTTACATTAGCTGAAAAGCAAAATACCCTATGCTAATATGAGTTTAAGGAAAAGGGGAAAGGACATATGCAATTTTCATGTTTTCCTGTATTATTTCTCATTACCTATAAAGTCCATAGGAAATTCTTTCTACCCAGCAGACTACTCCTGTTTTCTGAAGAAATAGTTTTGTTCTTTATCACTTACTTGAATTTAAGTATGTGGTAATTGAAAACATGAAATTCTGTAAAACAAAATGAGGTTTCAGCACTTATTTTCAATCTGCCTAGACTGTTGCCAGCATTTTTCAAGCATTTTATGATGATTTATTGGTTTTCCAGGGACACGTTCCACTAGACCGTGTTGCTCAAGGTACTGCTTCTTCTTATCCCAGGTGTCCATGTCTCCTACTGGTCTTCTTCCCTGCACCTTTGAACCTTTTGATGGTATTATGCCTTTTTTTTTGCATTTTTTTTTCACATTTTTTTTTTCAAGAAAGCACATCCTAGCTGTGAATTTTACATTAACTTTACAGATATCCCCAAAAAAAGATTTAACTCAAAGCTTGCTTCAAGTCTTCCGTCTGTTATGATTTCTTTTCTTGCTTTCTCTTCTCTTTCTTTGTCTTTTGAAGATTTTCAGTCACAATAATATAAGGAATAAAATAAGGAAGCTTTACTGGTCCATCTTCTCTAGCTTCTTAAAAGTTAGGACCCTTGGAATGGCTTTCTTTATTCAAATAAACAAGAGAACACAGGCTTGGGATATTTGTAAATTTAGCATAGCTGTTTTCAAAACTAATAGTTAAATGAACTTTCTAAATGTGAATTCTTGTAATCATAAAAAAATGCCTGTAGTATTAGAAAACAATTCTCTCTTGATACTAAAATATAAGAAAAAAATCTACCAGATGTGCATTTTATTTGTTGTATAAGGGAACAAAAATGGATTTAAATAATTTATATGAAAAGATAGAACTCTGAATTATGTTATATCTTTGTTTTTAATTAGAGGGCAGAACAGATGGCAGTCTTAGTTTAAAGCAATATGTCTATTAAAGTAACACATGTTTCTAAGTAATTGTTCCAAATCACAAAATGTCCATTCACAATCTTTTCAGAAGAAACTGGCAGTCTGAGAAACTGCTACTTCTTGGGGAGAGTTTAACACCAAAACCCCTCCTCAAAAACCAAAAAAAACCCTTCTCAAAAAAAGTAAATAAGGCATTTTTACAATAAGTTGCTAATAAAATCCAAAGTTAGGAATATTAATTATTTTTCATGTAAGAAACACAAAATTACCATATCAAGATATATCAGAATTCTTATCTGGGCTGGGCAGTAAGAAAATACAAAAGACGTACATTTTTACTTGAAATCTACATATTGGTGAATTTGAGCAATGTTGAGTTCTAAGAATGCTTTTATAACAGGCATCTGTGAACAACATAGCTGTTATTTCCTTGGGACCCATACTGAGACTCCAAAAGATTGCATTCAATTTCTACATTTTCTACACTTTTCCTGTGCACTGATTTCTGCATCTAAAACTACTGGATATTTTCCTGTTTCAGGAACAGATCTCAGTGAAATTTCACCTCTTAGTTTGAAGTTGTCATCATAGTGGCTCAAGAGAGGATACAGAGGTTTTGATGGTAGTCAGACAGGTGTAGAGGGTACACTTACTTTCATCCATATTGTCAGATTTGTAGATTGAAGCCAGCTAAGTACACAGTAGAAAGCCATTGTCAGGCACATAACCAATGAGATATAACATGTTAAAGCATTTTCTCTTCTCCACTCTTCAAAAACATCAAAGAAGTTTTTTATAGAAACTTTGACAGAGATTCCTGGAAAGTTTAAATTATTTTAATCTGTTTTTTCTAATGTTAATAACCTCTCTGACAGAGCCTAGTTTTTTTATTTTGTTTTTATTTTTCTTAGGAAAATCACATGTAGATGCTTCTGGGAAAAAAAATACAGAAAAAGACGTGTAAAACTACCTGACATTTAAAATCTTTTTAGGATATGTTAATGCAGCTAAAAAGAACATGGTAGGTCTTCAATTTCAAATTATTAAAGACTAGTTACAACATAAGTTTTTACTGGATTTGACAGTATAATTCAGAATGTGGTTGCACTCCCTTATTTCTAAGTATTCTCGTCTACAGTGAGCTCTGAAGATTTTGGTTTCATAGGTGATGGTGAATGTTACCCAGGTAAGGTGGTTGTTAAAAAGTACCAGTGTCCAAAAGAAAGTTTGCTTAGTCAGGGACAAGGAATACATTAGGTACTGGTGTTAATTTACTGCAGTTCATGATTCCTGTTATTCAGCAAGACCTCACATCCTAGAATGAAATTTGCCTGTCATTTTTACTCCAGCTTGGCAGACAGCCTTTTCTTACTTGATGATATATTTTTGTTTCCTAAGACTCTTGCTTTATTCATGTGCTGGGGAGGGGGGATGGATGAATAAGACAAATGGGAGAGAAAAGAATGTTTATGTTTAAACTCTGGATTACAGCGCATGATAGATGGGCTCTTTTCCCAGAACTGACAGGCTTCCAGCCAAGCTAAAAATTGTAAAACAATTGTATCTGTAGTACTTAAAAGATGTTTGCCTCTGATTCTGCAAAATTAAATTACGATGTCGTTAATTCTGAATACAGATAGTTTTCTTCTGAGTGTATGTATATAATGTATCTCCTATTAGTAATATTTTTCATAAAAATGCAACTATAAAATGATATCCCATTGCTCTCTTGCAAAATCCCTATAATACCTTTGAGAAAAATTGTAAAGCAGAATTGTAGAAACAATGGTAACACATCTTTAAGAGAAGATAAAATAAGATCTCTGTAAATGCTTGAAAAGGCAGAAGCTGAGAGATTCTTGCTGGTGTGTTTAAAAATAGCAAATTAAAGCCTCTCATGGCTTTTAATATGCATTTTTCCTTTGTATTCTTCTAGTCCAACATTGGCAGAGAGATAAAAAAGCTAATTATGAGTAGGTGTGCGTTTGAAATGTTAGCTCTCCCACAGAGTTTATGTTTAAAATTTTCATTATTATTCAAAGACCTGAGAGAATCAACTTTACTAAAAACAGGGTGATATTTTGGCTGCAGACTGTCACTAGAAATTTGGTTGTGATCTTGGACCAGATCCTAAAATAGAAGCTAAATACCTCATACCTGATCCAGTAGAATTGCAGATTCTCAATTCCAAAATTGCTTTTAAAAACCTATTGATTGCTATTCACGTAATTCAGGAAAGTAACAACAGATAAGGTATCTTCAAGTAAACCTAGACTTTTTGGATATCAAGAACTAATGCAGTCTAGAGTTAGGTATCAACAAAAAAACACTAAAGGGGGTTTTGAGTGTTACCTTGAGCCCTTAAATACCAAAAAAATATTTTGTATTCAAGCCTTTGGCCAAAAAAGAAAACCTGATTAAAATAAGTACATTTATTTACCTTAAAGTAGATAATAATAGATAAATAGATTAAAAAATTAGATAATATATCCATTCTTAAGCACAACATAGTAAGAGAAAATGTACAACTGAAATCTAACCTTTAAGCTGGGGCAAATTTTAATATTTTAGAGGATTTTTTTTGGGTAGAAAATCAATACATACTGCTTACTATTTTTCTGCTTTGCACAAAGTAGCAATCTACTTACTATACGAGGTTATTTCTTGGATAAGATCTGACTTCCTAGTTCAAAAGGGACAATTGAAAAACATATAAGTTGCCTACAACTACCTTCTTCTGTTGTCATATACGACTGAAGCCCAGAAACACTCTTTTCTCTCTTGAACTGAGACATCATAGGCTAATGACCATTGAATACATCTCCAGAACTCTGTGGCCATGTTTTTCCAAGTAATAAGCACCAAGATTTCCTACTGTGTAATGCAGATACACACAGATACACGTATTGTTCCCCTAGTAAGAGCAGCTTCTGAGGTCTTACAGAAATTTCCTAAGAATTAAATGCACAGAACACTATCTAGGAGAGAATTTTAAGCCTGAGCTGTTCTAATCCTCTTTCTTTGTAATTTCATACTCATTCAAATCAAACACTTGTCTATTTCCGTAATTTTTTCTTAAAAAAATAAATCCTACAACAAAAATGACACTGTACAGTTGGGCTGAAAGTTAAAGGTCTGTTTACTTTTCTGTTCCCCTCCCTGCAGGAAAGGACTTCATTTGGAACAGATGCACCTGAGATTCCCTGTCATGAGCATGAATGTGCAGGGAATTATGCACATCATGTACTATGCACCTCATTTCCCTAAGCTGTGTTCAGCTGGACCTTGTACTCTCTGCCCTTCACTTTCATGGACAATAAAATCTTCTTGAACATATGCTGGGGAGAAAAGAATTATCCTGCAGAAAAAAACAAAAGCCTTGATCTATCGATGCAGATAATTCATCTTAAGCATTTCTAATTCCAAGAACACCTTCTTTGAAAAGTTTGTGTCTGAGGTGATTACATCTGTCTTGCTTAACCCCACGCTAGGAACACTTAGGAAAATAAATCACTTTATAATGAACAGTATCGCTGCTTATATTTAGACAAATACTCGGCCAAATCTCTCTTTCAATATCTCTTCTGTCACTAAGGTCGCATGTCATTAAATCCCTCGAGGGTAGTAGTCACACTGTCACCAGTAAGCCGTACGCCTGAAATCATCATGTTGCCGGTATGACCTGTAGGAAGGTGATTTAGTTTTTGCATTCCCTTGGAGTAATTCCTGTCCTTCACATCAATTACCAAGGGAAGGCGTTTCCTGCCTGACATGACAAAATCGTGTATGATCATTTTGTTCCTTTCAGAGTTCGTGCTTAGGGATGAGTGAACTTGCTTTGAAAATCCAACAGGTTAAATAGTGAAAGCAGTAAGACGGATCATTGCCCTGCTATTCTGCCTCTATGGCCCTGACTAGAGAGTTCTGAAACTTTTTCAGTACTTCTTTTTTTATTATTTTTTTTAATTTCATTTCACTTCTATTCTTATATTCCATGCATAAATATTTTCCTTTCCTTTCCTTTCCTTTCCTTTCCTTTCCTTTCCTTTCCTTTCCTTTCCTTTCCTTTCCTTTCCTTTCCTTTCCTTTCCTTTCTTTTTTCCATTACATCTATGTCATCTGTTAGTAATGACACTTTATACATGATTTTACACACTTCATTCCCCTCCTTATCTGTCAAAAAACAGATATGGTTGGTCTAAAAAAGCCCCCATTTTTTCTGGTTTCCTAAAGTGTGTAAGCATGAATACCTTAGGTTCAAATTCAGATCAAACTTGTTTGGTCTCCTGCAGATGTTTTTTCACTAGCTCCCACTTAATTATTTTGTTTTTTTAAAAAATTACAAACAAAGCTCCCATTCGCTTCAGTATAATTTTGGTTTACCCACTGAGTTTAATGGGACCATTGCACTATGCAGATATTTTCTGACATTTAAGATTTTGAAGGATTTTTATTTTAATCCAAAGCCATAACCTTTGATTTGCCACCTATGAAGTCCCTTCAGCAAATAGATTTCAAAACAGAAGGTGAAAAGGGCTTACAGCTCTGAAAATGCATGAGTTCAAAACATTATATTTATTTCTACATACAGGTGTATTTGTTTCCACTCCAAATGGGCTTTTGCAGCTTGTTGCCACGAGTTCCTTGCAGGAATTAGAAACTCCTTTTCTGAAAGCTGGGTTAATCAGATGTCAGAAGCAGCTGGGAGCAGCATTTCCCTCTTAAAGGAGAATCTTTGAGGAATAGACTGAAAGAAATTCTGGTAACATCTACATCTGCTGGAGGAAAATGTGTCGTAGGAACATAAAGAAATAGATTAATAAATAAATATTCTGAGTGAGATTGTTCCCAACCTCAGTCTGACTCTGAACAATGGGGAAGGTAACACCTGGCACTCCATGCAGGGAAACAACTTGATATACATGACTTTGATCATCAATTACACTGATTTTCTTTACAACATAGTACCTGAAAGGATCACCATTGTTACTGAGTTACTTAACTGAGAGGAAGGCGTAGTGGCTTAAACTCAGGGCTGTACATCAGTAAAATGACTGCACATAGCTATTATATTCTGTTTTTATTAGATAATAATGGAAATGATACAAGAAAGCTACAGGGACAAATCACACACTTCACAATGTAAACTTGTAGTTTCAGCTCCAGGTTCTGCACTACCGTTCATTATCCTCAGTCGTGATGGCCAAGCTGTTATTATTGCATTATCAAACAATTTTTTGCTGTTTGTTTCTTTTTTCTTGTAGCTGTATAAGGATTTTTATCAGACATCTGAACCCTACCAAACAAGTACTTTCAAGCCTACGATCTTCAAGTGATGTTACTGTCGCAGCACAAAGCTGTTTGTCCTTCAAGTTCACAACAAAAGTAGTGTTACTCAACTCTTTGATACTCAAGCATCAGTGAATTGTGTTTCCCCCAGCATGGGGTCTAGTAGTAAATTCAGTAATTTCTAACTATACGTGTATGAGTTTTTTTCATCTCTTATTTTGCCATGTTAATGAACTATTGTGGCTACCTTTCTCTCTCTTTCTTCCCTAGGGATAACAAAGCAACAACAATTTGAGGCGTAGCAGTAGATCTGGCTGAAATAGATGTGAAGGCACTGATTAGAAAGTAATTCTATTGTGTGCACATCCTGGAAGAACACGACATTAATTAATTAGACTACTTACTCAATGAGAGATAAGTAATCAAATCACAATTATCTTTTCATTCCATGTATGGACAGTGCTGTGCTAGGATACAAATAAGTAACAATAATAATTAGTAAGGGTAAAATGTTCTAATTCTGCTTTCATAAACATTATTAGGATTTCCATTAATAACATTATTGAAAATTGGTGAGATTTTCTAAAATTTTGAGAAAAATCCATGTAATACAAACTATATAATTCATATTGTATGATTTGCTAGGTCTTTTCAGAGGAGACAAGGAAGCTTTCCAAGCAGAGGTATTCTGCAGGAATGCATTCACTCATTGAATTCCAGGTCCCTCACCTTTTTCCTTTTGAAATTCCCAGTCCACCAAATTGGCTGTATGAGGCAAATAAAAAGTAGCTTTTTTAATTAAAACAATCATGCCCTGTAAATTTTCAGGTTCAGATTTTTATCACTTTCTTCTTCCTACTAAATAGCTGATACAAAAATGTGACTTCTAGAGCTTTGCCTGATTCTGAGATACAAAATAAACTGAGTAACTCCAGAATTTTTGGCAGAGGAGAAGTTTTTATACTACTTTGTTCTTTTTACTCTTCCATCCTTGAGTCCTTCTCTGATAGCAGGAAGGGTTGACCAAAACAGCCTCTTCTAACTTACTATGCTCAGTCACAACCCTGCCGAGGAATTGACACTCATGGCCTGAGCAATATAGAGAACATTATTTTGTTCAGTGCACATGCTGATTAATACAGATGTACCTCTTCATCATGAGCTGTAATCTACTGGTCTGCTACTCCCAGGCTTTCAGCAAAGATGCTCTGTAATTTCTGTGCCAACATCACAAAAACTTATGTTCCTTGGCAGTGAATTACCTGACAAAATCCAATCAACAAGTGACATCATTTTATGCCTGTCTGCCATCATGTCATAGCTCAGATGTGTTTATCTCTGAGGGCTCAGAACTAAAACACCTTCCCTCACCCCTTAAATATTATCCTCTGTCCAAAGCTAGGGATGCCAAACTGCCACTAGTAGCTTATAAATTGGACAGGGATGTGTCTGAGAGTCAAGTGAACAGAAGTCTGGAGCAACATATGTAGATGATGAACAATGATCTGTGATTTTGATATCTGTGGGTTTTTTCCCCACTTGTTCACATTAACAGAGGGTTTCCTGTAATATTTGTTAAGTAGCAATTTGTTTCTGAAATATTCAGTTATTAACTATTTGGTGGTCATTATTTGTGTTTTGTCTGGAGGCAGACAGTGAAATTTGCTAAAGTTTTTTCTGTTCCTAGGCTTCTGAATCAACATATCAGAAACCAGAAAACACTGGGGAGTGGGGAAATAAATTTTAGCACTTTATGGATAAAAAGTAATGTTTCTTTTCTGTGCTTCTGAATAGTGATTAATACGTGTGGTAGGTCCATGTCTTTTGTCTTACAGACCTTGGAGTCCTGAAATACACCTTGGTGCCTTCACTGGCTGGTTACAATTTAAGGCATGAGGTATTCCTTTGGTCAGAAAAAAATATAATTTATATTTTCTCCTGTTTTGCAGTTAGAAGCCTGATCTGACATTCAGGAGTCACCAAAGTTTTCGAGTGGCTGGAGACACATGTGGGTTTCTGCAAGAATCTGCGAAGATCAGTGTGAGAAACAGCAACATGAAGTGCCAAAGTTTGGGAACAAATTCCTCCTGCCCAGACAATGAACCACCTGTAACTTTTTTACCTGTAAGTTTTTTACAGCCTAGGGCAACCCCAGAACACCACTGTTGTTGCACAGATAAGACTTAAAAAATTGTCCATTTTATTCTAAACACTGCAGAGAGGAAAAACAGGGGAAATAAACAGCAAAATGCTGTTATGTGCCAGAAAAAGAAATACTGAATTGTGTGCCAAAAAGATTGCTTTGCCTGGAGTTTTCTTTTTTTGTTTCAAGTATCACAGGGATTGCACCAACTAATTAAGCCTTCTCCCCTTTCTTGTACAAGAAAGCCCAAAAGTATATGGAAGACTTCTAATGTTATCTTTGTATTGAAACAGCTCCTATGTGACTTTTTTCCTTACCTATCAGCTATATGCAGATTATGACTGAAGCCTTTTGAAGAGCTACAAGTTCAGAACACTAAATCCTCCTATGCTTAGAACTTCAGCAAAACTTGTAACTGTAGGAACTTCAGAGATTTCCCATGATCTAAAAGGTGATTTCAACAGATGAAATAAACAAACCCAGGTTTTTTTAGTTGTTTCCAAAAGTGCAGCTCAGCACTTAAAGATTAATTAACAAGTTGAATAACATACAATTATCAAGAGGAAATTTTAAAATGACATGATTCTATAAATGGTCAGACATCTCTTTTAATAATTTAAGTTATGGACATTTTTTTAATTCAAATGGAGCATGATTTTGGTTAGTGAATTCTGTTTCTTGAATTATTATCAATTTTTTGGTTTTTGTTATAAAATGCACCCTTTCTGTGAAATTGTTCAAATTGCAACTGTTATTCCTTCAAATATGAAAACTCTTTGTATCAAAGACTTCTAAGATTTCTTTTTTGTTAGAAAATAGTCTCTGGACCTTATGGGTTTGCAGGACATGTGTTTTCACATGAGAAATAAAACAAACTACTTTTACCTGTAGAGATCATGTGAAGGCTGAGCTTTAAACTGCTTACACAAAAAGTGCAAATTGTACATTAAAGGTCTATAAATACTATGTAATTTCAATTTTTTTAAAATAATTCCATATGCCTAGTCATAATAGTATGAAAGGTAGATATTCTAGTTTACATATATATTATCACACCTCTAAAAAATCTACAAAATCTTTATTTTTTTCTGTTCTTTGACTCTTTCTTCATTTTTATGGGGCAAGCACTTTTGTTTAGACTGTCTTTTCTGGCTCCCTGTGTAACTTCTACTTAACTTTGCCTTTTTAAAATGTTCTTCACTGTAATATGTCAAAAAAGATAATAAATAAGAATCTGGGTCATTGCAGTTACTGCAGAAGTCTATGCAAATTCCTGTCCCTCTACTTGAGGCAAACTGGGAGTCCTGATCCAGATATGCAGCGAATGTAAATCAAACTCAGAAGAGGCTTTAACTGAGGAGCCAGAAAGTGGCTTACTAATAAATAATTCTTGTTCTTACTCATACTGTGGTACAAGCTGGGGATTTGATAGACTCTTTGTGGAGTATAAAAGTCACCTTACAAAGCCTTTAGTTTACTTTTAGGAGTCAGCTCTGCATCCTATTATGGCACAGATAACTACAACTATATAAAAGCTGGCAGATGTGTCTTTTAGCCCTTATGGTCATCCTCAAGTAATGGCAAACGGAACTTGTCTCTATTTGATCTAAATCTGTAGTTCTTTCTAAGCTAATGTGCCCAAGATCTCACAACTGAGGTGAGGGCATCTACAAGTTCAGTACCAATTCTTTCCCAATCTGAGTGAATTCCCTGACAGTTAAAGTTGCTCATAACCACTACATAAAATAGTGACAAACAAAGCAAAGTATTAGTTTGCTGAATCCTGGAAAAGAACTGAAGTGGTTGTATGAAAATCAAGAATCAAACTTCCCATGATCCTTCAGGTGCCCACCACACTTGTCCCCTCTGCAGCTGTATGATTTACTTGAAATCACTACACAGAAACAGACCACATCACTGCATCTGCTGGTTATCCCTCTCCTTCATCCTTTCACTGCTAGGTGTCTGGGCTTATTGAATATTGACTACATCATCCACACAGCTGCGAAAGGATATTATCTGCAAGATCTGTTGCTTTCCCTCAAATTCAGTCTCCTTCTCCTGGCTGCATTGACAGAACATATTATCCACATGGCAGTTCAGATTGCTTTCATACCAAGAGACAGACAGATGTAATCATGGAATCAAAGAATCACTATGGTTGGAAGGGCCCTCCAGGGCCATCAAGTCCAACCTTTATCCCATCATATTCCTAACCATCAGACCATCAGACCATAGCCTCAAGTGCCTCACCAACCCGTTTTTTGAACACCCCCAGGGACGGTGACTCCACCACCTCCCTGGGCAGCCCATTCCAGTGCCCAACCACCCTCTCAGGAAAGAATTTCTTCCTAATCTCCAACCTAAACTTACCCTGATGGAACTTGAGGCCATTTCCTCTCGTCCTGTCATCAGCAATTCCGGAGAAGAGACCAACACCAGCCTTACTACAACCTCCCTTTAGGTAGTTGTAGAGGACAATAAGGTCTCCTCTCAGTCTCCTCTTCTCCAGGCTAAATAACCCTGATGAAACCCTGCAACTTAGTCAAAGTTTGCTGCTAATATCTGTGGATCAAGATTTCACCTCCTGAGGAAAAAGGTCCTTTTGTGTAGTAACATACACAGCTGCTAAATTTTAAGTTAGATTTTGAATTTTTATTCCACAAGATTTGGCAGATTTTTATATTTTAAAACAAGGTCTTATAAATAAATGAAATTGAAACACAAAAATGCATATTTCAAAACAATGTCAGAGAGCCATTCAAAGTGCATTAATGCAGAATGTGCCTCTTTCTGAAATGACACTTTCTTAATACATATTTTCTCACAAAAGTAATGTTATGCATTTGCTAGAGTAAACATGATGCACATTGTTTAAGTCAGAATTTATTTCTCTACATTCAACTCAAAATTTGGTAGTTTTATCTCTCCCTGCAACTGTCTTGAGAATGATATAAAGCCATTCTTATCCTCCAGTAATGAGAAAAAATGGTTCAGTTTTGTAGACTGCTTAATCACACAGTGTCTGAATGTGTTTTGGATGGCAGACAACAGGTAATATTTAACAATGTTTTCGTTCTTTACTGAAGGCAGAGCTGAATGATATGATATCCTATGATATAATTGGAAGCACACATAAACAGATAGCACTGCAGAAACATTACAAATGTGTAGCTTCAATGTGTTATGATAAATATACTCCCCTTTCTATTACCAGCAACATAAGAATGTAAAATCATCCCCTGCAACCCGAAAATTTTGACTGAGTGAGCTGTTTCTGAAGAATTTAATGTAATACAGGAAAAAAACAGATTTTACAAATAGTGATAATTTGAATATTCAATACATTAACAATACAACCTGTAAAGAGTGTAATGCCAGGAGGTAGGTGCAAGATCTGAATGCCACAGTGGTGTGAAAAAAGGAGATGAAGAAAGTGGAGAGGAATTGTTTATTCATGCATGAAGAAGTTATAGTGACTCAGACTTCTGACATACTCTATTTTCGGGGCCAGATTCCAATCCCAGAAGAACTGAAGAACTGCAAGCTAAAGAAAACCTGCCACTCAGCTCGTCTGCATAAGGAAATTTCATATTTTTTTTTGAGTTACAAAAATAGCAGATACATCTAAAATCAAAAACTGTCCTTGGAGTCTTTGGAAGACACACTTCTTGTAACTACTGATACATATGTAGGGTTTCTGATGTTTCCTGCAGTTTGTTTGCCTACTTTTACAATTACTGTTAATAGCTAACTTGAGAGAACAAAATGCATGCTTACTAATTTTCCTTGCTATGCCCCTAATCTGTTTAACATCTTAGCAAGATTAATGTCATCTGCTTCTCCAGTAACTGGAATCAGTATGGGTATTGACTTAACAGCATCTTCTATGAAAGGCACTGGTGCACTAATAAGCAAATATTAAAGTATATTTATAGTAGCCACTGTGAAACCTAATTAGGAAGCTAGTTAGGGTCTTGAGCAAAATGCTGTGCAAACACATCATGAATGAGAAATCCTATCTGAAACATCTGAGCTGTTACAATAAGAAGCCAAAGGTTAAAATTCCCTGGGATAAGAATGGCATAATCCTAATAGGGTGGTGCACAGTAGTCCCGTGGTAGGTAGAAGTCATTGATGCTACCCCAGCTCCCTGCTTTCCCAGCCACTAGCCAAGGACCTTCAAGGAAGAATTAAAGTAGGAAACTGATGGCTATGTCTGTTGACTTTTCTTTATCAGTTTCTTGTGGTGACACTTGGAAATTAACTCTTTTGCCTGCAGTCATGTCTGTATTGTGACTGACTCTCTGAGGTGTCTTTTTAAATATATTTAATATGCAAGCAATAAAGCACAGATGTAAGAATGTATAACCTTAAAACTGAAAATTAAGGGAGGAGAAAGCATGTTCTGTTGATATATAAAACAAAAAGGACACAGACAGACTTTTGAGACATTTAGGTTTGAGATCTGAAATGGTCTTTCTGGATGACCCTGCATAAACATATCTTCTTACCTCTTCTATAGAGATGCAGTATTGTTGCACCATGTGATTTATGTGAGATATAGTGGGAGGGAGAAAAAAGTACATTGGCAATCAGTAAAAAGTATTTTGAGAAACGAAAAGCCAAACCCAAAACCTCCAACTACAACCATTTTCATTCTTTTTGGTTTTGTTGTTGTTTTCATTGGAGACTCACAGAGCTCCATTGAATTAACATCATTTTATCAGTCCAATTTAGGAATGGAAGACATTACTCAGTCTAGATTCAGTTGCCTGCCTGGGTTATTTATTTTGAGGTGATGAGAAAAGAAGGCTGTTGTTGCTGTGGTGGCCAGGAGTAACAGCTGGTATTTTCTCCTCTTGAAAGGATTGCCAAGGACAGAAATACATAGAGCACTAGTGGTGCAAAAGACTCAGAAATCTGTCTGAGCAGCTGTCACTGCGATGAACATAGTGCAAATATGCAAAACGTTACCTTGGGTTGCCAAAATCTTCAGTGGTTTTGGCACCTTTTAGCTGTAAAACTGGATGTTCTGTGGATGGTGACAGTAATAGCAATGTCAGGCACCTCTCTGCAGCAAGTAGGAAGATGAAAGGTCTTTTATTGCATGTTTACTGAGACACTGCCAACGGGATGGCAGAGGCAAGACAGGCATCAGTATGCTTCGGTGACTTCATATATGGATTGTTCTTTAATTTAATTTCGTTTCACAGTCAAACAAATACAAAGCAACCAGTTAGCATTTTTCACAGTAGAATGGCAAGAAAGAGATGTGCTAAGGAGCAAGCCTTCAGCTCCAAGCAGAGATAAAGAGCTCAGAAGAGAAATTTAGGAAAAGAGGAGGGGAAAGGCAAGAAAATCAGGAGCTTGCACAGTTCTGAATTTCTATATAAAGTAAGTTACTATTTGGAAATGTGTCTCTCTAGAAACAAGGAGTTTTTTTCTCTTTCAATTTCATGTGAATGCAGCTTTCATAAAAGGAAATTCTTTTCAAAATCATGACACCTAAAGTTTTGCCATTATCTTTAATGGGATAATATTCCCTTAAGTGCATTGCAGGCAATTCGTTTTGTTTAGATAATCCATTTTAGAGAGGGGAGGTATTGCCTCTGCCTTGCCCTCTACTTCACATGCTGAAATGGAAGGGATAATCTGATCTGATTGTTTAAATAACAGTCTGATTCATTTTACTGGGACTAGAGCTATCATTTCAAGGTCCTGTTAGAAGAGTAGCTAATGCGTTGCCCAAAGGGACTTCTCTGCTATAGGGCATGAGCTAAAGATCAATTATTATTTATTTTTGAAGTCCATGTTGTTAGTCAGCAACTGATATTCAAACGCCACTGGCAGGTGGTCTTCGTGAGAAGGCTTTGTACCTTCTTCTTTTTGATGGTTGTGTAACAAGTTTATTCACAGGTATACAAAAGGAAGAGAAACTCCTAGGGCACACATCCTTTTGAAAATTCCACTGTTGGAAAAGGTATAGTTTGTAATTATTAGGCACCAAAGCACAACAGCACACAAAACAAAATATAAAGCACATTCACTAAAATAAGAATCCAGAAGAAACAAAAAGGTAAAAAGTTGCTTTGTTATTTCTTTAAATTAAAAATAAGAATGTAAAAAGTGTTATATTCCAGCAAATAAATATATAAAATTATATTCTTTTCTCCATACTGTTCTAGAGACAGGAGAGAACAATACCAACAAAAACAATGACAGAAGGTGAGGTATAAACTGCTGAAATATCAAGAAACAATAATACAGTGAACATGATATGAGAGAAATTATCTAATGATCCAGGATTGACGCAAGTTCTGAGCACTGTAAAGCAACAGTAAAAACAAATAAATAAAATTTAGCCATGCATAAGGAACAGAGTGGGGAAAACCACAGAAAATATAATTTCACAATATAAATCAGTGATTTTTTCTCATCTGGAATACCATTCTGTATATTCTGGCTCTGAAAATATACATTGGAACAGCGTAAGCCATCCAGAGGAAGATGGTAAGAATGACTTCATACACAAAAACTCTTTTCTGAAGAGAGATTGAAAAGATATGGCTAGTTTATTTTAAAGAGAACATAAAGAGAGACATAATAAAAGTATATTCTAGCAATTTGCATAATAACTACAGTACAGAGGATCAAACAGAATCATACCAGTTGTCATCACTTTTCCAATTTTCCATTTCAGGGAAAAAGCACTACTGAAACCAGACATGATACAAAAGTCATATTCTTTGTATTTCAAAAGAAAACTTACCATAAATACAAATAATTTTGTGATGCTTTAGCAGGAAGAAGTTTCTTTATGGGAAAGTATAAAGCTGTTTTTGTGTTTACACTCCACAAAGGCTTGGAGGTGGAAACTGCCCCCAAAAAATCGTCACAATTGCAAAGCCACACAGTCCTACCACCAGGTGCAAGAACAAATGTCATTCATTATGTGTCACTGAGGATGAGGTAACAACTGATGAACAACGAACCAGTCATATGATCACTGGTTTTGATTTTGCAGTGAATTTTGCTGCAATCTTGGGCAGGTGAGCTACTACAATGTTTTCAAAGCTGCTCTGATTTTTATTATTGTTCTTCAAGTAAAAAAGATAAGAGGCTATTTTTGTAAACTGTGCTACTGCTTCTTTATCATTTAAATGGAGATAAAAATCTTTCCAGCAGAGCTGTTTAGAGGCTTACAGAGTTTGCAAAATGTTCTATGAAACTTAAACAGAAATAGTGTGCAAAATTGAAATGTGCTATTATCCTAATGGGATTTTTGTAAACACACATGGAAAAGATATGCAATTTCATCTGTTTTCTAAAATTCTAGTGGGTTCGTCTTGTCCTTGCAAGAAATCTGCCTGAAATATTCAGTGTTCACAGTCTTTCAATGGAATGAGCAATATATAACCCCACAGAGATCTTTCATCTCTCTCAATAATGCTCATATGACACATTAGTGTAATGAGAATTACACTCTTCTCACAGTCAGACTCTACTCCTTGATCTCTACTTTCCATTTTTGAGGGACATTTTCAGTTTACAATCCATTACAAATGTTACAACAAATTGCTGTGCTGAAAACCAAGAACAATCATTACAAACAAATTTGTCCTCAAAAGAGAATGGTCCATATTACCTATTTTGAGGATATAATTTGGTTTTAATGTGCATTTTAAAGAGTGAGGGTTGTTTTGGTTTTGTGTGTACGAGTGTAAGACTTCTTTCACATTGGTAATGATATTACCACATTTCAATTAAAATTTAATTTTCAAGACCTTATTATAAAGAATCTTGCATAAATTTAAGCTCTGTTTATGTAAACTAGACTACCATAAAGAAAATGTTTGACTTCAGAAGTTTGTATAAGATAACTTCCAGACCATTTGCCTACCTGAAATTCTCTAACTTTCTCAAGTACTGCTTAATGTTCTATATATTCTTCTTCCCCTTCCTTGTTTCTTTTCTCAGCACATTTTAACTTTTACATACTATTATGTCATCCATTGGACAAAATCTACATCTCCTTTTGAATTTCTAGAAGAGAAAATACATGGTTGACTGCAATACTTGATGGCTGTTAACTCCTCCCAAGAAGGTCTCTTTTACCTATAAACTGAAAAAAGACTAAGATGAATTAAGAATTTGGAGATTTTGTCCCTAGTCTCCAGAAAACAAGAAAAATAATATTCTTTGGAGTATGGTAAAGGTTACTGCAAGTGTCAAAAGGGTAAGTTCTAAATAAGGACACAGACATATCTTAAGAAGACAATGAAATATAGAGGGAGTGAGAGAAGTGTTCCCATTGAAATAAAATAATTATGGTTATTTTAAATGTGATGTCTGTTAAGTGTGTTATGCACACAAGTGATCAAGAACTTGTGATCTCAGACTAGATGTTAGAAGAATGTGTTGCTAAAACATCTTGTAGAAGCACCTCATAGTCATACATATGAAAAAAGTTTTAATATTTTGAGTTTTAACAAACACGTTCTTGATAAGCAGGTATTATGAACACATTTGATGAGTTATAAATGACCATTTGTCTTTCTGAGAAAGAGTACACTGTCAGTAAATTTAAAAATACACTCAGAAATTCATTTGACATACAAAAATGTGGGAATTCATTAGACAATGTAAAAAAGCTGTCTATTTATAGTTTCTATGGCCTTATAATCAGTTTCATCATTCTTTATTATTGTTCTTTGTTATTGTTCTAAAATTAAATAAATAATGCTTTAGAAAAACCCCAAATCTTACACAGAAATTTAAACTGAATGCCAAACATACATCCAAGAAAGAAAAACAGGCAGCCAATTAGAAAACAGAGGAAACATGACAAAGCATACAACATAGAAGGCTCTGACTTGAGAAATTCAAATGAGAGCAAAAACTTCACAATGGAAATATTTACTAAGAATATAAAGCAAATGAAATCAAATGTTCTGTAGGATCCATGATAGAAACTACAGAATTTCTATCCAATGCCAAAACAAAGAATTCCTTATGTAGCAGTAAGTCTGAAAAACATCTTTCAAACAAAAGGAAAACATTGGATAGGAAATTTTCTCATTACCCTTTTATTAAATGTGAACATAATATGATAAGATGTTAGAGAGCTGGTTTTATTTTTTACTTTGCTTTTATTATTTTGCATTTCTTTTACTACACAGCCAAAGGAGTACAGCTTTGACTATGTATCAAGAAGAAAGGAGGAGGCAAAGCACTCATAAACCCTAGTAACATTAATTATTCAACACACGGTCAGATTTATTGCAATCATTATCTCTTGTGTGTATAGGCCATGCAGTGTCTTATGCCTTGATGCTATTTCTGGAACCTAAAGATCAGAAAAATCTTGTCTGGCTTTTTGCCTTTTTGAACAAGATTATGTAATTTCCCACAATTACTAACATGGATGATGAATACACTTTTTGTTTAAATATGCTAAGTAGGTGGAATTATCATAAAAGCATTAACTTTGTCTTTCGGAAATCTAAAAAGCTGTTGGAAAAGACATGTTTTAGTGAGCTACTTGAAATTCAGGATCATGGTGCAGTCAGTTTAACTAGAATATGATACTTTGTTGGCAAAAAAACTAGATTACCTCCTTAGCATTCTTCCTGCTTTCTGTAAAATGATTACAGCTTTATTTGCACTAGTGGTGGTTTGGATTCTAATATTTTTATATTTGGCATAAAAAGGTGATTATGGAATAAAATAGAGATCTAGAAATTTGAACACAATTTCTCTTTTGTCTTTCGTAGTAAATAGCATAGGTAGTCATTGAACGAGTGATTTATTTTTTTATTCTACAGACATCTTAGTTTTATATCTTCCTGACAAAAAATGTGGTGTTTCATACAATCTAAACTGAATAGCTGTGGTGTGACTGTCATATCATTTACTAAGCAGATGAGAGAGACGTTCATTAAATTATGAGTAGTTACTGCTGAATGTTTGGAGAAATGAAACAGCCTTTCCCCTACAGTGTGGGATCACTTTTAAACAAAATAATCTCCTTAATATGCAGATTATCCACAATACTGTACAAGATCTTTATTGCTTCTTGCTACAGTTGATAACAATGATTTCCAGAACCAGTAAAGGCAACAAGTTTTCCTCTTCCTTTTAATTATATTTTCCTCGATATGTTTCCCCTATTCATACAGGATTGAAAGTCTTCATTTGTATGAAAGTCTGACCCTTACCCCATGCCCTTAGAAGAGGATGAGACCATCAGACCATTAACATAATGGTGTCATTATTCTAGAACATGGTGCAAAGTCTTCCTATAGCACTTTCTGCGCTGAGTGTTTGATGGTTAAGATTGCAGAGCTTCCTTGCAATCAGTTGTGTTCTGTTCTTATCATAATTTTTTCAGGAACACTTTGGAAAGAAGCTTAAGTGCACTAATGAAAGTTTGCCATTCTAAAGTCTAGAGAAAATGGAATAGCTGCTTTGAGACATGTCCTTATTAAAAATGCACATGTTTATATTATTACAAACATGTGTTGACACTGAGCAGCCTCTCATTGTCAGATGGCTGAAAACAACTTGAAACTTGCCATTAAATGCCAGTCCTTTCCTACTTATGTGGCAGCACAAAGGTGTTGGTCCATCCAGTCCTTCATATGGAGTCCAGCATAACTTTTAACATAGTTCAGCAACAGCTTTCATTGGGAGCTTCTTATTTAGCAATGCACAGCAGAAACAAACATAGGTAGATAGTTAACAGTCAGAGTTAGGCTGTGTACTTTGTGCAGTTTTAACTCCTCAGTGATGGACATCAAGGCCACATCATCTCAGCAGCCGGAAAACCTCAAGATACTACCTCCTGCTCCCAGCTCCTTTCAACTCTTTTCCACAGTATATAGGAATAATTTAGTTCAGTATTTTTCTGGTCAAGTCAGTATACATTTTAAAAATAAAAATGTTTTTTAAATATTTATGTGCTCAACTCTGATACCAGCCAAAACCCCCAAGAGCAATACAGAGAGACAGTTCTCTACAAACAGTGTTTATATGAAAACTGAATTAACCTTCAAGGATTAAATTGTTTGGCTTCATTGGCTGTAGAGAGCCTGGAAAGAGGGATGTAATATTTTTTATTACACAAATCTCCCTCTAAAGGTACTATCTAATCTCAGTATCTTTGTATTTATTTTAACATTATTTATTTATTTTAACATTTATTTAACCATTTATTTTAACAATATTTATTTTTGAATGAAACATTTAAAATTTAGTTGAAAAAGAATCAATAAAACCATATTTATTTATTTATTTTCTAATAAGCTTTTTCATGGAACAGAAAAACCATTCTGAAATGCACAGATTTGTAGGTCTGTTACTTTAAAATAATGCAAAATGGTTAAAGAAAAGTGGATGAAACATGCTCAAAAGCAATAAACTTTTCAATGATGTTACAGCAGGTGTGCTACTGATAAGTTACAGCTTAAAGTCTTAAAAGGTCATTTGCAATTCATACAAAAAGCTATATCTGTGCTGCATTTACTTTAAAAGGTTGTGTGCAGCAGAGCAGAAAAAGAAATTATTTTAATCTGCTAAATATTGTTCTGATACAACTTTCTGAGACAAAGTGTTAATTTATTACCTGCGGCTATCAGAACGTTCTATTCTTGCTATTATTTGCCTATTTTACGTGGTCATGTGACAGTCCATTTAAAATACAAATGATCACCAACAACAGTCTTATGGCAGAGGAAAGTCCTACATAAAAAGCAAGTAATTTGAATTTCTAATGAAAGCATCTTCAGAGATATATTCTACTCTTCTGTTGAAAATGAGTGTACTTTCAGCAAAATTATATACTCTTCTTATTCAAAGAGTCAAAGGATGCAAGAGTCACAAACATCTAGACAGTGTGGGCAAATTATCTGGACATCTAAACTAGAGTCACTGCAGAATTAGAGAGAGAGAGGAATAAATAGAGCCTGAAGTCATACAAGTGTTCCCAGCACGAAACCATCCAGGTTCCAAACTGTGGTTGCTGATGCACTGGTGTCTGAGATGTAAGATGCCATTATGGCAGCTTATTACAGCAGAATGAAAAACAGACTCCTTTCCACCATCAGTGCTGCCTTCACTGGTATGTGAGACTGGCAGCGGTAGAAAGCTTTTGTGCTGGCTCTCCACACCATAATTTGCCACTAAGAAATGAAGCCTTAAGTAGATAATTAGGCTTTGTTCATCCGCTTTAATAGTGGGCAGAATGCTTCCTGTTAGAAGATGCAAACTACTGAAATGCTAAATTTTTAAAAAAATAGTCTGTCAGACACACACCAGCAAGTTTAAAAGAATGAAACTTCACAACCTGGGCAAAAATGCATGTGATATTTCATTTATGATGATAATGTGGTTTCATTATTTTTTAATTGAATTATATTTAGCTAATACTTGACAACTAAGACTCCTAATTTTATAGGAAGACATTTCACAATGCAAGAAGTGTTAAGTGATCGACTAATTGGAAGAGCTTTATGAATGTCAAGCATTATGTAAATGAAACTCCTAGCCTATTTAACCTGCTCTTCTAATGTAATTTTGTGAACTGTGTCCAAAGACTGTAGTAAAGTATGCTGAGTTACTGCAGTAATACAGAGTAAGGTTTCTGCAACGAACAATCATTTGTTATTTTTTCTACCTTTAATGTTTGTTATATTATCCTTGAAAGTCATTTAAAAAAGCACTGTTCTACACCAGTTTGAAAATTGTATCTATAGTTTCAGTTTATTCAATGGAATTTTTTTTTATATAATGGAAATTATCCATTAACACTTACAAACCTGAGAATCTGATCATGTTGCTGTTTCAACGGCAATAAAATTCCCACTTGGATTTCTTTGCCTCCCACCCAGTCTGGACCAGTAAGGATTGTGTTACATCTTTCTGTCATTTTTCACAAGTCTGCCTTCCAGCTAAGAGCTCCCTATTATTTTGTTCATAAATATATATTGGTACTGCACTGGCTTTTGAGAGCAGATGAGTGTCTGAGATAGAGTCAGGTACTCCAGAACCCTTCCTGGCAGGTGTTTTTATCTTCTTTTTAAGAGTTTGTCTTAGCAGGGATTTTACGGCACCCCTCCAGACAACTCATTTCAGTGTTGTGCTAGACTTTCAGTCACAATATTCTTCTCCTAGTGTCTTTGGCTGTAATTTACTTCCATTTCTACTTGTCTTATCCCTGGTGAAAAAAGGGGAGAGTCTGAAAACCACTATTATATGTATCTTCAGTCTTTAGCAGCAAAAAAATATTAATCCTTGCAGTTGTGTTTTCCAGATTGCTTTTGTTGCTCTCTTCTGCAACCCCTGTAGCTGTTCCCCAACTGGACCCATGTTCATTTGATCACTGTGAGATAAATAGATAGCAGTGTGAAAACTCACAGCTCCAGCACCAGTCGATATTGACAAATTCAGACAAATGAATCCCAACTGGGCATCGCCTCTGTAGAAACAAAGACACCTAGTATTCTGTATATCTCAGTGTCAGAAAATTTATATGCTTAAATAGAATGCCTTGGACAGAGTCCTAAAACCATAAGACAATCTACAGGATCTGGCACGAGACGATTCCTTGTATATGCTTGCACAAACACCAGTCACACCAGCGTTGGCAACAGGCACATCAGCCTGGTGTTGGGTTCATCCACCAGCACAAGCTCTCACAAAAGTGGTCCCTGAGTGGGACACGGTGCATTTTCTTATCTCACCAGCAAACTGGGCTCTTTTGCAGGAAGTTGTTGTGTCCCTGTCATCGCTGCTTCCAGCCAGCTTAACCCCTTCTGCAGTCAGACCTGTGTTATGGGGGAGCCTTTTGTTAAAAGTAAAACAGAAACATTGCAGAACACCTACAATTTAACATTAAAGTGATAAACTTATTCTTTGTAGTGTGTATTTTTCAGCTGTACTTTTAATCCAATTATGTTAGTAAGTATACATTAGTAAAGTGTGTCCTTGAGAGTAATTTATTAATATGATAATCACAAGCTGATTACATTATGTAAGATTTCCTTTCTAAGTGGGGCCCTAATATTAAGACCCTAAATCTTTCTTTTTAAAGGTACTTAAATAAGTGGTGTGGTTTTTTTCTAAAATGTTAAGTATTCAGTTGTTACCAGCAGTTCAGGAAAGAATTTAAGAGTTTAAGTGCTCATTTATTAAAAAAAAAAGGGAAGTCTACTATGGCTATAAAAGCAGTAAAAGACTGATTATTCACTACAAAAGGCAGCTACAGCTCCCATTGCTTTTAACTAGAGTGGAATATTTTCTGCACCTTAGAAAATCAAACTCTAATGCATGTCCAGGACATTATACTCCATGAAATCCGTAGGCAGCAATAGGATATCAGCATTTGAAATCCAACTTTCTCTATCCAGTCTAAGAGTTCTATGTCCACATGACTCAAGATTTAATTTTTATAACTAAATGTGACAAAATTAAGAATTTTATTGTCATTTTTACCTAATTCTCTACAAAGCTCAATACCTTCTTCCATCCCCTCCATCCCCTAGGTTTTGTCCATATTTTTCAGGAGTTTTTTTTCTTGGAATACTTCTGTTCACCTCTGAACACGTGTATAAAGAAGACCTAAAGATTCATACTCCTGTGACTCCAATATGGTCACCTGTTTAGACTCAGCAAGCACAACATGGAGAAGCTGAATCATAAAGGAGCTGAAGTTTAAATTGTACACATATACAATATTCATGAAAACACAATATACTCCTTACCCATACACAATCAGCAGTCACAAAAGATTTTTTTGACACAAGTAACATGTAGGTCTGGATTTTGTCCTTCTCCTTGTTCCTTTGTCGGTGCAATACATTACAGTAATGAGATTACTTCTCTCTTGGTAAATATTTATGAGAATGAATTTGCTTTTACAAATGTTCTAAATTTCTTTGGCTTCAGAATATTCAGCATCAAATGTTGAAGAAAACTTTTTAATTGAATTTCCACTTCACAATGAAATATAAAAAGATTTGTGAAGTTGGAATAAAGTTCAATAGGGTCCTTAATTGTAGAAGGGTAAGCTACCCAGTAAGGCCACATTTTCTGGTATCTTTCTTTCACATGAGTTTCTGGAGAAAAAAAATCCTGAAATTATCAAAAAACTCTGCTCCAGTGGAGGTGACTTCTCACCTAGACTATTTGAAGTGTGCAAGAGAAATATTTGGGAAGAGAAGAGCATGCTACTTCTACCAAGAAGACGGTAAGATTTATGCTGTCCCACTGAAGCATAGAAATTTCTTTAAAGTGGTGATAATGTCTTGAAGAACAAACCGCAAAGGTATGTAAAGTTATTTTGATCAAATATTCTTCCTGCTTTTTCAATGCCATGAGGTTGTATTTGACTGCTGAAAGCATGTAAAGACTAGACCTTAAAATAAAACATATTCAGAGGTATAAATCTGTTAATAAGAGCAGAAAGTTTTCCTGCCTAAATGAAAAATGTTAAAAGCTAAAATTACATGTATTGTGTCATATTAAACACCAAGAAGCTATTGCTATTGTATAATGAACTTTTATTACATGGTCATTTGTTTATTACACAGTCTGAACTGGAATAATCTAATTCTACCTAATATTTTAACTTGTTGAACCATTTGTCAAGGTTACCTCTCCTAAAATCTGTTTCTCCTTCCAATATTTGTGGTATTCCATCCAGCAGACTTGTTCGAGCTATTAAACAACCAGGCTTTGCAGTAAAAATTGAATTGCCTAATATGCTAGCACTCAGCATTTCAGGAATCAGCTTGTATGTTAATATTTTGGAATTGTCATTTCTTTCAGCTACACTAGGAAGAATGAAGTGCAGTCTCATGCTGGATTTCAGAGTATCCCTTAGAGACTTATTAAATATTACACCATTTTCTTTTAACAGCAGTCTGGTGTGTGACCATCCAGTTCTTCAGATACTAAAGATCAAAGTAAAACAAGTGTGTAGTCTTTTTTTTTGTATGTGAGACTTTGACCTATGTATAACAATCAATCATTTTGTTAAATAGGTGTAAAAAGGTGATACAAATCAAGATGAATTGATCTAAACCAGTAGCTCAAAGTATTCTGATGGGCTGCTGCTTGAAGGGAACTGGATTTATAAGTGAACTAAGGATAGACCTTTGCTCTGCGCAAAGGCTGACCTTCAGAACAAGAAAAAGCTGACAGCAGAATTCCATCATTCCAAGGGACGTCCTTTGTCTAAAGAGATTAAGCAGAAGAGAAGGAGTGCAATGAATGAATGGTGAAGTTCAATTTAATTTCTTTTACATAGAAACTAGCTATGTTTAGAATTTCGGTTTATTAGTCCTTTACCTTTCTCTTTTTTTTTTTTTTCTTCCCAAGGGGGTGAAAGAGACATCAGAATAAAAGAAATTTACCTTTTACTATCTATATTTTATTTTAAAATCATGCTTTTTTTTAATAGTATCTTGTTATAGAATGACAGTTGAAAGTAATTTCATTCTATCATATTGATGTTTTATGGTTGACAAGAATATTCTTAAAGGATATTTCAAAATAACTTAGACAACACACATTCAAGTAGTAACTTCTGCAAGTGATTAGTGGATTACTATCTAACCCAGTGAGCAGTGTGTGTAACTATCGCTATTTGTAAAAAAATATATATCTTAGATTATATTGCCTACATATTATTTAAACTATATGAAGGTATTTATAGTAGCTGAATATGCAGATGACTATTTCCAAACAATGTGTGAAAAGAATTATGAATAATGATTTGCTCATATTTCACCTACTCCCCAAAATTTCTCAAGGATGGGTGTTTGTTTTGTGACAAACTGCTCAATTTCCTTTATTCCTGATCCTGACTCATTTAATACCAGTAGTGCAGAAGAAGAACAACAGCCTAATGATATAAACCCCAGTGATTTCAGTGTCAACCTGCAGTTAAACACAGCACCTGATGGAGATTAGTAGTAACTATTAAGATTTAGTGATCTTAAAATGATTCTGAGAAATACACTCCTCATTTTTGTCTAGAAGAGATTAAGAACAAGAGAGTGCTCTCTGGTTTGACAATATGAAGTTGATAAACTAAAAGATCCCTGAGTGGTGCTTCCTTTACACTAACATTACTGCTTACCATAACTAGCAAAAGAAGCCATTGAATATTTGCTTTCAAAGCTGTAGCAGTTCCTCCACTGTCTGCCTTCAAGAATTCCCACTGAGCCATTTCTTTTCACATCACTATTTACCTGTTGTACATGTTAAGGTAATGTTAAGGCCACAAGCTCTAGTGTTGTTAATTATTGAAAGAAATATATTAAAAGTATAGACTAAATAAAGCTGGTAACAGATTGTGCTGAACACATATGCATGAGAATTCATAACATGCAGTAACTACAGCTCAGTCAAATGTTCAATGAATAGTGTATTAATTACACCACATAGTTCTTCAGTACTGTGAAACTTAGATGCTCACATGCATTTAAAAGACAAGTCTCAATGTTCTCCTGCTCTTTTATATCCTAATATGTGTTTTTCTCCCATTTTAAGGCACCTACATTCCCCCACTCAGCTGAGGGAGTTCCTTTAAAGCTTATTAGTACTTATGGGTTTGGACCTCTCTACCATTTCATTTTTGTTTTGGGTGTTTAGTGAATTTACAGGGGAAAGCTGTAAAACGTGAGATGGTAGAATGCGCTTTACAGAATAACATTTTGTCATGCAGTGTCAGCTGATCAAGGTATACCACAAAATTTTGCTTTTAGGGGAAAATAAATATTCTGAAATGCAAATTCTTTTTTAGGTCTAATTAGTTTGAGCATTCCACACTGCCACCATTCTGACTTCCCTGTTGGTCACCTAACACACTGTGCAATCTCAGCACAGCCTGTCTTTCATGGTAAACAGGGAGAAATAACGAAGTGCCATCAGAAAGGATTTGTGTGACAAGCAGCAGACAACTTAACAAGTGTTGTTACTCAGCCTTGACAACCCCTTCCCCCCAGGTTTCAGATTTGGGTCCATAGAAGAAAAGAAAAAAAATAAATTAAGAGGTTCTTATCTTGACCAAATTGATTTGCTTGATGCGACACATAATGCAATCAACTTTAATACATAACTTGAAAGGTCAGCTTGAAGGATTAAAGCAGTTTGATTGCAAAGTGTGCCCAGAAATCTCGATCGGAGAGAGGATGATGAATTTCTTCAAATTATTACTGGAGCAATAAAAAGCACAAGGTTGAAATGTTTGAAAATTAGGTGTGCTCACATAATTTCCAACTCATTGGTTTCCCATCTAGAAAGGGAGAAAATGGCCTGGGGAATTCTTCGAGGATGTGAATCATGAAAAACCCTCATCTAAAGGCTGCTACAGGTTCAGCTCTCTGCAGAAATGGTTATTAAAGTCCCTTGAGGAAATCCAAAGGCAGATGTAGCACTGCAGGATAGGCCTTCAGATGATAGGAAAAGTTCATCCAAGCAGATGAATTCCCATACACACTGAACTTTTCTCTTCCCCTGGATGCTTGTAGAGGCTTTGGTGCTGTGATGCAGGGCAATGGAGGACTCTTGAGAACATACAATAGTAGAGCATCCTTTATATTCAGTATAAAGCAGGAAGCTGGGGAATGCTTAGCCAGCCGCAGTGAGAAGCAATTCTCTTGATGGCTGTCTGCAAAACATTCATCTCTTCAAGCCAGAGGAAGGAAGTCAAATACCCTGTTAGCTGAATCCTTTCATCACATCTTTTTAGCATTTTAGTCTTATTTAATTCTATCCAAAATCCGCACTGCCTGTCTTGGGTCTATCTGTAAAAATTGTCAAAAAGACACTGACGAATATTGGCCAAAACTGTCCTATTTTCAATCTAATTTAATCTTCTGGAAAGAGGCTATAGTTTCAAGTATCCAGTTATGTTTTCTTAAAACCTAAAAAGTGACAGGTGAATTTTAATGCCGCTATATTCTCTTTAATGAGAATATTTATCTATGTATTTTGTAATAGCAACATCTATTTTCCTGCTTATAGCAGCAGGTTCTGCAATAGAAGTTGTTACAGATCTTCCAAAGCTGCAACGAGAGTCTGATGTTGAAAGTCTCACTCTAACCCATCTTGCCACAAAGAAAAGCTGAATTACACAATTTTCTTTTCTTTTTTTTTTTTTTTTAAGACAAAGTTTCTGCACACAAAGGTAGAACTAAGGTAGGCATAGCCCTTCCCTCCTAAATATCTGCAACAGACCTGAAAAGTTATAAAGGGGAAACCAAGGCAAAGATACTCTTGAGGAAATTAAGATTGGATTTTCCTTTCAGACTATGTGAATATTTTGTTCTCATTAGGACTTCTTATCTGATGCTCACCATTACAGTTGAACCTCAACTTTGCTGACATCAAAGCAGTTGGGTGAGGAGTCTTGTCCAACCAACTGCTTCCCTGAACAAAATATTTTTGGGTACTGTTAGGCACAATTCACAAATGGGATAGAGAAGTGTTAGCACCATCCATTCATTCAATAACCTGATAAAGAGGGTGAAAAAATAATACCTGTACCTTATGCATAATTTTGTTTACAACCAATGGAATAGACTTCATTTTCCAGAAAGTGAGAGGCAGTAATATTTCCTCTCATACAATATAATATTATATAATATTATATTATTATATAATATTTCCTCTCATCCTCCAAAGTACCCCTAGCCACACTTAAAGCTAATACCCAGCCTTACTTCTTGGAAAATAGTGTCACTAGCAGGTTGACAGGGCACATTCAGTATCCAGGGTGAGCAATTTGAAGTTTAATACTTTTTGTAAACAGGAAGAATAATTTGTCTACTTGTAGTGATTATTATAAAATACCATGGTATGTTTCAGATGTATTTCTGTTGAACCAGTCCACCATCCACAGACCTGTGGAGTTTCAAATGAATTTATATTAATGAACATAAGGCTCAACCGAGAGAAACTTGAGTCAAAAAATCTTGGGGCTGCTACTCAATGAAAAAAAGGGATCTGAGCAAGAAGGTAGTTTTTTCTATATGTCAAAATAGCAAAATCATTTCCTTGCTTTTACAGTATAAAAATATGGATCTTCCTTAGCACCATTCAATCTGTTGAACAGCTCAAAGTCATATGCAATATGGAATAGATCTTGCTTCTTTTAGAGCAACAGAATTTTGAGTAAGATACAATCACACCTGTTAGAAATATGATTTATGATGTTGAAACTGCAAGCCCAAAGAACCTTATACTTTAATAAGTCTTAGACTTATCTGGCAACTAGAGAAAAGGAAAACTCAATATTGGTCACACACTTATCAAACACATCCGTGCTTTTGTTTTGAAGAAGAACTAGAGACATAGAATATGTGAACTTAGAGTGAAAGGTTGGTTGATGAGCTAGTTATGCTTTTAAACTGAGAGAACTGCCTAGATTATCCAGATGTCTTTGATTTAGACAGTGATGCTTTGTACCAGAATAACTCTTTACAACTTTTTGATTGTTAGACCATTGCAACTTAGAGTGGAAGCACAAGCAGACCTCTCTCTGCTAAAGTTAAATCAAGGAAAAGTAATACGAACATCTTTGTCAAAAATCACAACAGTTCTTCTCACGGGAGTAAAAATCTATGTAATGATGGAAACCAAACAAGAAATTAGAAATTGAAAATTGCCTTTATTGTTAGAAACAGGTGTTTAACATCATCTGCCTTTCCCTGGTGGATGGAATTGCTTTGCTTAGTTCTTGTATGTAATGTGTGTACTTTTTTTTATTTTTTACTTACCCTAGGATACCCCATCCTTTCACTTAACTACTGCAGCTTTGCAGTAAGTAGTTTTCACTCAGCTCATCCTTTTCCTTGCTTCTTCCTTTCAGGTTATTTTGTAAGGAACAGGTTTATGAGACCTGTGCACAAATGCCAAATATTTGAAAATGGTGTGAGACCTTGTGGGTGTTGCCTATTTGCCTTACAAAGATAAATCTTCTTCAAAGACCTTGACTTACTAGGGTTATAGAGAGAGATAAATCATGCAAGGTGACTAAGACCTACCTCCTATGTATTTGCAGTCAGACATAGCTTATCATCTGTGTAAGGTAGAGCTGTTCTATATCAATACAATTCCAGCCTTGAAATGTTGGTTCTCTTCTCCAGCCTTGCAGCCCTGTGCAACTGCAGTAGAAGACCTGAAGAAGCCTGAATACATGCTCGTGGCTGGTGGTTCAGTGGCTGCATAAATATAGCAATTGAATATGCCTGTCTGCAAAAAGCCTAAATTTAATGTTACTTATGTGCTTGACACTACCAGATGTTGCTTTTGTAAATATAAAAATTTCTTTAAAATATATTTATGACTTATTTATCAGTATGACTGCAACATCCACCTAGCTCAGTATGCAGATATTTATGTGTAAAAAAATACGTCCTGCTCACAGACATTTATTTCTGCAGGAGTTCATTAAGTGATTTATATAATTCTGAAAATGCTGTGTTATCAAATTGTATGTTTTGTGTGTTTATTTTTGAGTTAGTTACATTTGCAGGTGTTTATGTTCCATATATTGAACAAAGTTTTTCAAAATATGTGCAATTTACGTCCCTTCACAGAATAAAAATAAAATATGTGATTTTCATTTGTAACATAACTGGTCTTTACTAAGAAAGTTGCATGAACTCTCACAGGTATTTTTACTATATATATGTGACATTTTTTATAAAATGCAGAATCTCGATGTCTGTCTCTCATCCTTTCTTTCTCAGAACATTTCTTGTTATTTACTATTTCTACTCCTTTATCTCCTATAGTAATTACTAGATCCTGAAAAAACAGGAGGCATAATAAAAGTGTTTATAAACCTTAACTAGATTTATTTGGGTACTAGCAAATAAGTTTCATCTAATTTGAATTTTGAACTGTAATTGTTGAAAAGCAAAGTCAAGTTTTTGTGAAGCTCTTAGCCAGTTACAAAAGGTGTAAATAGAAAATGTTAGAAGAGTGGAAAAAAAATGCAAAAAAAAAAAAAAAAGAAAAAGAAAAAAATTACTAAAAAANTGAGATAAGTTATTTTAGTAATGATGTTAAGTTATTATATAAAAATACTTTAATCTAGCAGTCCCTGCAAGCAATCCCTTATAGATGTTCTGTCTTTTGCTTTGCCTCTGTCCTTTCAGCTGTGATATGACATAAAAGAAGTCCTGCCTTGATGCCTACAGATCATGGAAGACCTCTAAGAATCCAGAGCCATTCATATGATGACATTTAACTCTCTGCATTGACTCTGCTCCCAGTTAACCCCCAAACCAGCTTCATGTGGAATCACTCAGTAATCAAGATTTCTATGGCAGCTGCAACCACCATGAAACATGACAGAGATAGGGGCCATGTATCTAGTTAATAAGTTTTAATCCATATAGGTTTCTCCAAATAACATTCCATATATTTTTATATTCTTAAAAATCATATTCTCCCTCAGTTTCACCTCATGCCTTTAGTTCTTGCTTTTACATCCCAAGGGCCAGAGGGACAATAACATTCCATGAGTGAAAGGACCTGTGTCTGTACAGATACGTTCTCTCAAATGCAAGAGGATCTACTAATTTTGATAAATCATATGGGAGGAAATTCTACTGAATTAAACTCTATTTATCTTAGTGCTGATTTATTGATTTCCCTTAGTCTTATTTATTTATGTCAGTGCATATTGGTAGCAGGGTTTGAAGAATGGTAACATTTCTTCAGGTAGAGATGCTTAAATCCTCCTCACAAGAATCGTTTTGTTGAGTATAAACATGGTGTGGCTGTGGAGGAGAAGAGAGAACTCAGTATTTTAAAATTTTAATAATTCACTAGATTAAGATGAATCCAGAGTTTTTATTTGAAACAAAAAGTTCTAATCCTAGTCTATCAAATAAAAACTTTTCCACATAGTTGTCTAAAATGGTACCCCACCTTTCACAGAATGGGATGGTATGTATGTTCAAGTCTTCTGTAGACCACCTTGTAAATTCCAAGTGGGAATAAGGACTCTCCTACACATGAGTAAGGCACCCACTTTCATGCTATGCTGAAAACTGATCAAGAAGAAATGTGTCCCAGGTCTAATTTCCAGAGGAGATTTCAAAGAGTCTGGCAGAGCATGTGAAGAACTCTTGGATTTCTATCCACGTAATTTTGGACAAAGACAGAAGTGCCTGTTCCATGAACCACAATTTCAGTAAGTCTGGGTGTGAGACCTAATTTATATAGGTTAAACAGATTGTGAGCATATGTAGGTGTTAGTTTTACAAGGCAGACATAATAAGTGTTTGGACATTAGGAACATTGGAACCTGTGGATCTGATGCTCAGTTGAGGTGATTGAGCAGGGTGCTCATTGCATTGGGCTTCTCAGTATTATAGACTACAATAATTTCTGCATTTTCAAGCCCCAGAAAAGTAACAGGGAGGGCTAAAGAAGAACAGGGAGGTCTAAAGAAGAACAGGGATGTCTAAAGAAGGGGCTTTCAATACTTCCTTCATCTGCTAGAAACCATCCTCCCGATATCTCTCCAGGAGCTTCAGCTTTTCCTTAGCCAGACATTGCAGCAGTTAATCACTAGTAGATTCCACTCTGAGGTACCTAGATCCACCTTGTTAACTCTTGTTATACAAGGAGTCAGCAACCCAAATGGTTTCTGAATCTGTGTTACAGCCATTTTCTCTGTTATAGAACCTGACTCCTGAGACATTTCTTTCTCCTGTAGTTGTCTGCCCAATCCCCTGTTCAGATACTACATTCAAGCTACTACCTAATTTCCAAATAATTTGTTGCTGTACAGAGTATCTTCTTTCTTAGAAGGCATTATGCCATAGAAAAAGGGTTTGCTGCTTCTTTAGACTTAATTCTCTATAATGTCTACAACTGCATTTATTGCTGTTGAAGACCATCAGTTCTGAGTTTAGTTTAACAAGATTAAACGAGTATTAATTCAGTCTCCAGAAGCAAGTGTTCTCATATAGTCACATGATTCCAGACTGCAAAATGTTAGAGAAGTGAGAGTATTTTTTTGTGAAAGATACAGAAATAGAATGCTTTGTGTTATTGGTAATGATGTCCTGGGTTTTTTGCAAGATACTTTAATTTTGATTCATTTTGTGACAGCTGTATATAATTTCAAAAGAAAAAAGATGTTTTATTAAGAACTTACATTTATTTATGAATTCCTTTCTTCATAACACAGGGAAAGATTCAAACAACAAGACAAGACAATAAAAGTCCAGAGAGATAATGTGGTGCAGAATTATAATGCTTGACTATATTCTAGCAATGAGCAGGGAAAAAAACAACATCCTTCAAAAGACTTACGATGGGACATTTCCTATTTATGCAAATTAGGATCATGTAAGGAATGATCAAACTAGCTTTCCTACAGAGTGCCAATTTGTTAAATGGAACAGATTGAAAATAACAGGGCATTTCACACAGGCATAGGCCAAGCAGGCCTATTCCAGACTAAATGAGATCACAAACAGTAATTTGAGAATAGCATGTCATATATTTTTTCACCATGGCGTATACACCCATAAGCAAAGTAGTGGGTGTGTTAACCCAGTGTAAAAGTGCTCAATTTTCCCACTTAATACAGACTATTTTATATTCTAAGAGAAAAGAGTTCTTTATTTCCAAGCACCAGAATAGTTGTCACATAATTTGGAAAGCTCGCAGCACTTTGTAATGATGCCAATTTTGTGGAAAAAGAATAAATTGCACCATGTGTTATTTACAAAAATAATTCTAGCTACGTCTGGATCCTTTTCTGAACCAGGTTTAGTGCCTCAGGAAAATAACTGAAGTAAAATCAAAATGCCTACGTACAATTTGTCAGAGAGAAATGTTCTTTATAGATGAAAAAGTTCTGACTCTTCATGCTCTGGGGAGAGTAGCTTGCTGCAGTCATCTGCCAGCTGAAAGGGGATGTTTGTTGAAAGACTCACAGTAGGGTGCAAAGAAAACCATGCCTACTCCCTATGTCTTTGAGTGGTTTTGTATGATATATTTTGATTATCGGGGCAAAGACACATCAAACAATTGCCACCAACATTGAGCTTTAGTCAGTCACTCTTCTTTACTTTTAATTCCTATTTGCAGAAAATAATTTGTATTCCATGTACACATTTGAGCATAGCAAGAAACCTCCCTGTGTCTAGTCCCCAGATCACTGGTGAGTTTCTGTATAACTCTCCTATCCTCTTTTCGACTCCCAAGATAAACCACCCATGTGTCCTCATCCTGGAGCCAAGAACTTTGTTCAGAGTTGGCAGAAATCAGCAGCCTCATCATGGCCACACCCTATGGCCAAGAGTACCCAAGAGTGTTTCTACCATCTCAGAAACTGTTCTCCCACACAAGAATTGTCAGATCAGCTCTTGCTATAACTCCATTCACAGAATCACAGAATCACCGAATCCTAGGGGTGGGAAGGGACCTCGAAAGCTCATCCAGTCCAACCCCCCTGCCAGAGCAGGGTCACCTAGAATCCATCACACAGGAACACATCCAGGCGGGGTTTGAATGTCTCCAGCCAAGGAGACTCCACAGCCTCTCTGGGCAGCCTGGTCCAGTGCTCTGGCACTCTCACAGGAAAGAAGTTCTTCCTGATATTCACATAGAACCTCCTGTGCTCCAGTTTGCAACCATTGCCCCTTGTCCTATCATTGGTCATTACTGAAAAAAGCTTGGCTCCATCGTCCTGAAAGGTGTTTTTCCCTCAAAAGGTTCCCTCAAAAGGTCTTTTTCAGGGACTTAGTGGAGCCTTATGCCAGGCCACAACAACCTGTGAACTCTGATTTCTTCCTCTTCTGTTTCTTAAAATACGAATTCTCAGGCAATGACCAAGAAGATGAATGGAAAGAATTCTAAACTGATGGCATGGCTAAATAAAAATGGGTCACTGAAAGTATACAGACAATACAAATTTGTGGTCTTTTACAGGGTCAGTGTGGCCCACATCCTATAGGATGCTTAGAGAAAGGTTTTGGGTAGGGATAGATTTCTTTTGGTCCCAATATGACTTCATGAAAGTGAGTAGGAGGCCTTTGGTAGGAGCAGTGGTCTTCAGCAAACATGCAGGCCACTTGATAAACCTCTTCTCACCAAACCAATAGGATTGTTCTGAGCTTTTATCCTATCATTTGGTTGAACCAGAGCCTGAAAACTTACAAAAGCTTATAAATGAAACATGTAGATGAACAGAAAGTCTCTGTGAGCCTTTAAATTATCTCCAGTTTAGAGAGAAGGATGCCATGGGGGAACATGACAAACGCCTTACAGAATTCCAAATAGATGTCATCTATATCCTTCCTTTGTCTGTCGGTGTAGCAACTCCATCATAGAGGGCCATTAGGTTGGTTAGACATCACCTGCCCTTGGTGAAGCCATCCTGAAGGACTTCTGGAAAGCAAGGCAACAAAAGAGGTAAAATTAGAATAGAATAGAATAGAATAGAATAGAATAGAACAGAACAGAACAGAACAGAACAGAACAGAACAGAACAGAATAGAATAGAATAGAATAGAATAGAATAGAATAGAATAGAATAGAATAGAAGTTCACAGCCGAGATGGAAGAAGCAGGAGAAAGCTGAAAGAGCAATTTAAATGCTTATAGGAACTAGTAGGTAGGAAGATGCACATGACATTTGACCTTCATATTGCATGAGAACTATTGCAAAATGTCATGAGAACTTTATATGAAACCCTTCTGTTGGTGCATACTACTGAATATTGAAAACCTGTTTTCTGAATTCCTTCCTAAGTGAACAATTTTCATGTGCACTAAACACTGAGGTCCAAAACATCCAAAGTAAATGGAATCAGTAATATGACTTGTTTAAAGCTGTGCTATTGCTCTGAAACAAACTCACTACCAGAAACAGCCAAATAAGGTTAATATTATTTCAATCTGCATTATTTTTGTTGAGAAATAGAAAACTTCCTTCCTTGCTCCATTCATCTGCTATTGTGCTTCCCTACACTGTTGAAAACACTCTGCTCTTGACATTATGGAAATGCATCCTGATTTTCTGTCTGTCCCACATGGAAATCTCTTACAGGGATGCCCAGTCTCATGTGAAATGACATGTAAAGTTGAAAAATCTAGAAGCTGAATTTTCAGGCCTTCTGAGAAGGTTCTAGGGAGGAGCAGGGAGAAAACCCATGAGTGTTGTGAGTTTTGATGGAAGTCAATTTCCTCATTCAAATTAGAATTTCGTGGGCATCTGATGTTCAGAAGATTACTGATGTGCTCAAGTCTGTTCAGCTTTCTATCTGCGAGTGAACTGCTTGATGAACTGTCTTGAATAACTATGAAAAGAGATAAAACTTTATTACCTTACTTCTAAAGTTATTTAGGGCAGTCTGTCATATCAAACAGAGAGGAAGACTGAAGTTAATGAGCTGCTTTGAGTGTGATGGGTTTCTTTGAAAGAAGCTGTGTTTCCACATAGCAGTACCATTGAAGAAAAACTGTCACAGAATCAGTGAGAGGCTCGATAATTAGTAAGGTGCAAGAGCACAATGCTGCTTAATGTAATACAACAATTCTGAAGTGCAGACGGAGTCAGCATGGGCCTTCCTTTACAAAGACTCATCCCTGGAAAATCGGAAGCTACCAGTCTCATCAGAACCTGAAATGCTACACATGTGGAAATACTTCATTATTATGCATTTAGCAAAGTAAAGCTTTGTTACTGTTTGTGGCTACACTCTGCCTTTTCAACTCCTTTAAGATTCATTGCATTGATGGATCTGTTTGGTGCACCAAGTTGGAACAAGACACATACAGTACCTGGCCAAATATTCAGCACAAAAGTAAGGCTTAAAGGCATCTCAAGTGCTAAAAAGGTTTGAAGTTATTGTCAGATACTCCAAGCAAGCAGGAGGGCAGACAAGTTTGGTTGAAAAAACGCTTTTAAACAGCAAGAACTTTATTTACTATTTTATTTCATCATACACGCTGGTGTCTGCACCCAATTCTTTCACAGCAAACTGAACAGTTATTCAAAGAATAACAGATTTCCTGAAGGAAAGAAGCAGCATATTAAACCCATTAATTAAAGAGATGTTCTGTTCAAGTCTAGCAACAGCAGCCATTTCATTATACATGTGTGAAAAAGAGTGATAAAAACAGACTACAATCTCGAATGCTTAAAGATGCAAAACTTTATTGTTTCAACTGCAGAAAACGAGGGAATAATTTGTTTTCTCTCCATTTCATGCCTTTTACTACTGCAATACCAGCTTGAAGTCTGAAGAGGTAAGAGTCTAAAGAGGTATCTCTGGAGAGGTAAGAGGTAATTCTAAGAAGTAACTCAGGTCCTCATATTGAATTAAATTTGTTTGGACTTATTCAAAAAGGATTTTAACTCCAAGTAAAGCTGGGAAGACAGAAGTACTGAAGAGTTTCAGAAAATAGCTTGAATAAAAACTTAAAATATTAGAAAAAATATTAGAAATGTAGAAATAATTAGAAATATAGAAACATAGAAATAATTAGAAATTCAAAATAATTAGAAAAATAATTAGAAAAATACTGTGATGTTTTCTGTAACATGAGCAATGACAATTAAAATATCTTTTGTACACATTAAATAGCATATCTGAGATCTTAAGCAAGATCCACCCATGGACATATTACATTAATAAAAGAATGCAAAAAAGTAATTTTAAAACCAGCCAAGCAGAAGACATGTTTTAAACCTTTCATAAGGTATAGAAGAGGGTATGAAAACAAGACCGTTCCCTTCCTAATCCTAGTCTTAGATTTCCTAAACACTCTTGCTATTTCTGTAAGTAAATAAACAGAAATGAACAAAGGTATTACATAGAGGCAACCAGTCTCTGATTCAGAAGACATTAAGAATAGTAGCACACTTGAGTATTGATAAAACTAAATTCCAGATTACTTGTTTTATAGGTAGCTTGTGACTTAACATTGGGAAATGTAAATTAAAACTCAGAAAACTGAAACTCTTTACTGTGACCTTACATATTTAAATCCTTATCTCCAGCGCTTTCTCTTCACTTTAGAAGTTGGGGCAGAGCCTTGCAAAAACCTGTGGTTTTGGTACAGCACTTCTATTGTCCTAAAACACCTGCTAGTAAAATTATAAAAGCTCAAATTCTGATATTGTAGAAGTTAGGAGTTGCATTATTTGTGCCATGGGGAATCTCAAACTGATTAACTGAATGTTTGGAATTCATGCTGGGAACTTTTTTATGTTGTTCTTATATTGACCTGACTGAGGGGGGAAAAAACAAACAACAAAAAACAAGAAACCAAAACAAACTTATCCCAGTCCCTTCCTTTCTGTCTCTACTTAAAAGAAATTTTTTGCTTAGCTGAAGGAGCTTGGCCTACTGGGATCAATGAATCTAAAGACTCAGACTCTCAAAAAGAGATCTGAATAGGACAGCTCTAGTCAAAGGTAAAATCCTCAGACTTTGTGTTCAAATAGAACACAAACTTTTAACTACTGAATTCTGAAGATTAGTTTACTAATGTAATGATATTTGGTTTTGGGTATATCTAGACGTGTCCAATTTGATATTTACTGACCTGAAAGTCTTAAATAGGCATTAAATATTTCTCAGGGCCTTAGCTTTTTTTCAGGCACTAATCACACATGTTAAGCTTTAATAGAAGATAAGATTTAATCAAAACTCCTGAACTATTTTTGTAAAAAGAAGGTAAGTGTGAACTAAAGCTTTATGTACTTCCATGTTCTGCTGTAAGAGTTTAATGTTGTCAAACATTGCTTGAGACCCCATACATAAGGAATTTTTATTAAAAAGATTTGGGAAGTATTTTATATATTGTGAATTTTCAAATAAACCTAAATTTATTACTTACAGTACTTGGGAAAAAATAACTAATGTTTAATAAAGACAGTAGTATATTACTTCATTTTTTTAGATAGCAGAACAATGAAATTTATGACCTTAATAAAATGCATAGGGAAAAACCTTAATGCAAGACTCTCAAGGTGTTAGGAATTATTGTTCATTATTTCATGATGATGAAAAAGTTCCTCTCCCTATTTTGTCAAACATCCATACTCCTCAAGTCCCTTTTCCCCTTCACCACACACTACAAAATTTTTCATCCAGGATCCTCAATAAGGTAACAAGAAACTCATACATAATATATTCCATGGTATTTCTTTAACATCTTAACAATTCAAAAATTATTTTCAGGAAAAAATATCTTGTAGAAATTTCAGAAATGTGCAAATCATCATCGCAATAAGCCACAAAACATTTACCTTAGAAAACATCTCTCCTGGGAAAAAGATATCAAGGTTGTACCATCAAAGAATTTAATTAGCTACTAATTTAAAATCATTCTCATCAGCTGTGGCCCATCACTTCAAAACAATTCCTACTTATAATAATTACATCTTACAAGACTGCATTTTTATATGAAACTATAACTGAAGTTAAAATTTCAGAATAAATTCTCTTAATTCAGTCACTTTTGTTATTTAACATTAATAGTAATATAAAAATATTTTATGCCTATTGACACGAGTAAATACTAAATAGTAAAGGTCATTTTTTATTAGCTAATTGTAGACTTTAAGGTATGCAGAGCAGTTTCTGTAAAAATAGTTTCATATTCATTTTACATAAGTCTATTAAATTATGAATATGACATCAATCTGAGAATCTGTATAAGTTATTCTGCTGTGCATGTGTAATACTGTTTTAAACTACTGCTGACTAATTCCTTGAAGTTTGTAAGGTTTTCACAGACTGCAACAGACTTTCTACAATAAAAGTCTGTGAGATTTCTATTCCCTTTCCCAGTAACTGTTGTCAGAAACATTATGACAGAAACCTTTTTTGTAGCATATATTCTTCTAGCTTCATGTAAGATATAGTGGGGTACAGTCAGAAGAACAGAGACAGAGGAAAAATGCTGTCTGAACTTGCATGTAAACACAATGTAGATGATTTTTTCAAATAAAATTATATGCTTGCTTTGATTTAAACCTTAGCCACGGAGATACAAAGAAGAGAAAGAAATTATATTTCTTAAATCTACTTCCTTTCTTAGTCTGGATTTTAGCGAAAAGAAAAATAACCTATTTTACTGTAAGCATCATTTTGTCCAAATTATAATGAAATTACATACATACTTATATATCTTTTCCCTCTGCAAACTTTCAACCATTTTTTCTGAACTGCTCGACTTGCTTAAATAAATAAAACAATGCAAACTGTTGTGTTTGCAGACCTAATACTATCAGTTTCAAAACTAAAACCATTTCAGAAACATGACCACCAGAAAATGGTTTAACGTTGGAAGTTGATACAGAACTGAAAACCATCAGGTTTCCAGTGATATGGACCACATTTCATTGAACCTTCAAGGATTCACAAACTCTCTAAGCAGACCTTGGGTCAAGGCAGGAGAAGACAGCTCTAATCCACTTGGTGTCATTGGGACTCTGACCTCTTTGGACAGTGGAAGGGGTAGAAGTCCCTGTAATTCAATGTAAACCAGTCAAACCCCAAGTCTAGTTTCCTTTGGTCAGAGTCAGGAAAAAGCTTTCTTGCTCCTCGTCCCTCTTCACTTTATCATCCTCTCTTTATGGAACTATCTTCAAGACCTTGTTTCTATGTCTGAATAATTACTTTCTTCTTCTGGTTTAAGTCTTTGAAAACCAGATATTGAATATTCTGGAAATGTGGCAATGACAACTGAATGGAAGAAAAGATTCTTTTATTCCTGGATTTTTGTTCCTATTGGTCTTGTATGAACATTTTCAAGGCTTCAGAAACGGTGATTTGTCTTTGCCTTCAATTATTCATGCAGCATTTTCATTCCCACTCTGTCGACCTTTTTTCCTAAGAAGACATCGTACCATTCTCTCATTTTCTGCTACTTACATTTTCCTTAATTTTACCCTTACTCTGAATACAGTTCCTCAATACCCGAGTGCACACTTCCTCTTGGCATATTCATTTATAGAAGGTTTGGGCTTATCCATTTGTTGGCTTAGTTAATCAGAAATGCAAATTACTCTGATAAAAATTCAGTGCTTACTTTGTTTCCTACTGACTTATTCATAAAATGGAGAAGTTGCTATACTTTTCCATTACATACTATTCACAGCTATCTTACACTTGTATCATCCATTTAAGAGGATTTTTGCTCAGCAAGTATAACCACCACTGAGTGACAGAATGATATGACAGCATTTTGAGATACAAGCACATCTTGAAAGAGATTGGTTTGAAAAAAAGAAACAGAAAAAAATAATTGCTTAGGAACTTTTAAAGCTATCTTGAAATAGAAATAATTAAAAATCATAACTTTTCATTGAGAGTAAGTGATCCAGGGCTCTCCTAGCTATGAAAGAGAAAGTGCACATGGAACTGTCTTCCAGAAAGAGAGGAGATTTCTTGATTGGTAAAAGTGAGCAAAATATTTTGAGCAGAGTATTTTATCTTCACTTCGATAGTGGGACTCTGAATTCAAATTTGGCCAAATAAGATCCTGATATTCTGATTTATAACATTGATTATTACTCTGCAGCCAGAACTCAAAGCAATGAAGTCTACTCCACCTCACCCTGATTTGCCAGAAAAATGTTACTTTAAAGTCTGTTTCTGACCAAGATCCCTTCTGAATTAGCCAAAACCTGCAATAGTACTCCTTCATTTGCAGGAAACAGAGGAGTAAATATACAATTATACACAGTCAACAGGGCTAACAAGTGGAAAAAAATGAGCCAAAAGGTCTTATTTGACTTGAAAACCTAGAGGATAGCACTGCATGAGATTACTTCATTGACACTATAATTACTTTCATGGTGATAAATTGAAAACATTTATTAGAAACATAAAAATACTTGTGTGTATATATATATATAAATATTCTAGAGTACACCTGTGGCTATTTGAATTTCCTCCTTAGGTTTTGAAGTAGCTCCATCTAACTCTTGGCTAAAATATGAAGCATGTGAAGGTGAATATTCTAGCAAACAGACCTGTCCCAGTATATTATTCATTAATATATCTGACAACTCCCTAGCTTCTGGTGAGTATGACCTTTGTTGCTGGTAATTACTCTGCATGCTTTGGCAGATCTGGTGTTGAAGAATAGACACACTTTCTCCTATGTAGAACAGAAACAAGAAACAATCTTAACTGGCAAGTTTTTAAGTGTAAGGAATTGGAGATTAAAATTCTAGTCAAATCCACAGAAACTCATTCACAAAATTAAGAATGTAGTCATCACTCATCTTTTGATTGCTTATAATATAATAAACACATAAATTTAGTTTCTTCCACCTGCAATTACTGAAAACTATATCTCACAGATGCTTGAAAATTTGAAGTCAGCATGCAGAATGGAAAAGTTAAAATGCCCAAATCAAAAGATTCTCTCAATATATCATTCAGGAATTCATTATGAGTCCTAGATATATTTCCATGCACTTACAAAATAGGAACACTGAATTTGTCACTCATATGTAAAAGTTAATAGTCATTCCATTCAGTTCCCTTAGCTCAGAGTTTGGAGACCCAAACTCCTTTCTTAGTGCAATACTATGGGTTAAGATCAGGATGGGAAAAAACAACAGCAAAGTTGGTATGAACTCAGTCTTCTTGCTCTTTGAAGTTCTTAACCCTTATTCTGATTTTGAAATACATTGATTAAATTGTCAGAGTTTTCTGAGAGGGATTGAAATGCGAGGAAGCCCTCCAGTCTTTCTTTTCACTATCATCATTGTGGCACAAGTGGAGGCAGCAATTTCCATTAGAAAGCCTTGTAATCACAGGTAAGAATGAGGCAGAAATCTGATTTGTTTGATTTCCTGTGGCACACAAAGGGACTACAGGGCTATTTTTTTCCTAACACAAGCCTTTTTCAGCTTCAGAAATCTTGTCTAAGTAGAATCTGAAAACTTCACATATTTTCTATGTTACAAAGTTTAGCAAATATTCAGGCAAAGCCCAAATATGGTTCTTGCTACAACATGCACTATTATCATATGTGTTTTGTTGATAATCACAAGCTCCACAGGGGCAACAGTGTTCAGTTTGCCTCTGATTTAACACAACTGCTCTGTACTGGCTCATTGTAAAGTTGATGTGTGCTGTACAATCCAACCAATGCAAGTGTGCATGTATTTTGGGCTGAAAAATCCTGAGAACTTTAACACAGGTAAGTGAATTCACAAACTGCCACAAAGTTTAAGTGAGATTCAAAGGATGTAGAACTGGATCAAGATGCGTTGCATTTCACTTCCTAAATTACACACAATTGAAAAGCTCTCTTTTTTTAATCTGTAGCAAAAAACCTCAAACCTCAAATTCAGAAGAACCCTGAAAGAATGCAGAATTGAATATAATTTTCTGCAGTATCACGTGAAGAAATGCAGCCAGGTTTCTGCATATTTCTGAAACAATAAGAAAGTATATTAAACATTTGGGAGGCAAAGCATCTTTCCAGGGCTTCACTTTGTTATTTGTTTCTAGTTCTAAATATGGCTTTGATACAATTAAATGCTCTTTATACACAAAGGTCTTATTGAAGTACAATAAAACAGAATGCTTAAAAACAGGCTTGTCTTAGCAGATTGAGATCACAGAAAATGGATAAGAAAAACTATTTTTCGGAGATACTTTTTTAGATGCTGACCCAAGATGTTATTTTATACCTTTGATAAAGATTGCTTCTGAGTTCAAAAAACAGCTTAAAAAAAAGCTACGGAATAGCTTCAGTAACTGTTAAAAACCATGAAAACTTTTATAATGCAATTCATCACTGAAATTGTCATCACAGCTGGGCATACTGTAGGAAAATATTAGAGCTGCAAGTAAAGTAGAAAGCTTGCAAACCAGTCATGTCTTCAGAGATATATTTGAAAATGTATGTAAATATTCAGTTGAAATTGCAATTCATTAAATGTTTGGGGGGGAGGGCAGGGAATGTGAAGATAAAGAACATTTGTCAATGTAAAAGCAAACAAAGCCTTTATATTTACAGTGTATGTATGCCTAGTTCTACCTCCTTGCTTAAATACATAGAGGCTTATTAAAAAGATACAGCATGTATGTGCTGAAGGAATAATATGATTATGGTCCATGCAAGTGTGTTTAAACACTGTCACTTAACATCACAGACATATGACACCACCAAAGCCAGTCTTTCAGCTAGTCATTTTGAGATTACAGAGGATACATGAGACAGTCACATCTTCATACTGTCATTTCAAACATTCAGAAAGGAAAAGTAAAATGGAAGAAATATTCCAGAAGCCACCACGTCCTGTAATGGGGGCTCACAAGAGTGCTCCTATATAAGGGACCTCACATTTGAAGTCCCTCTGAAAGAGAAGTGTTGTGAATCCCTTTCTTTTTGCAGAGTAACTGTAAAATCAGCAGAAACCAGAGCAGGGTAATCTCCTCTGTCACTGTTCTGCAGTAAGGCTTTCAACTGATGGAATGATTCATACCCCAGTATTGTTCTACATTTCTTTTTCACCAGCTGTGTGGGAAAGAAGTTGAGGCTTTTCTCTAATAATAAACTTCTTACAAACCAGGTTTTACAAGTGTTCCATTTAACAAAAAAGCCTTTACAAAACTGAATTACCACAAGCACCCAAGCAAAAATAAACTGACTGGTGAAGGGCTTGCACAGAAATCAAAGCTGAGCATCAGCAAGGTATGCAATGCTAAAAATAAGTTGAAAAAGAAATTAGATTTTTTTTTGGCTTGATATTAACACTTAAGATGTAGAGGTTCCTCTGAAGACAGGCAGGAACAGAAACAGTAATTTTTACCATCCTAAGCATATGGATGACGCAGAAGAACTCAAAACCATGAAAAACAAACAACAGAGATGCATAAATGCATATTCCAGCTGTATGTGTGCATTACTGATGAACCACAGAGAATATCTGTGTATTGTTCTTTTATTTCTTTGGAAATCCCTTATCCACACCACTATAGGCCTGCATCAATGCTCCCAAAGACAAAACACTGATTTTGAAAGATGATGTTTACAAAAATACATGCAAACATGTGTTTTTAGAATACATTAATTATTGTATTAAGTCGAAGACTCACAATTTCAGTTTCTGAACTTACAGTGACTGAGTTAGAATCTTGATTTAGGTAATGTCAGGATTTCTACAAAGATCTCATCCTCCTTCAGTGCAGCTTCAGACAACCTTTACTAGATAAACTTAACAGACTAACCCAACCCAAAAGATTAACATAGTATTCACTTCTCCCAGTTATGTTTAATACAGATATGGCTACAGGGTTGAGCAGTTATAATTGCACCACGGAGGTTAGAATTGTGGGTGTTCCCTAAAAAGGTATTAATAGAGAGATGACAGGAATCCAAGTCAAGGTGGAATAGAAATTACTGTTTAATATCTGAAATGGAATGTCAGCCAGAAGGTTGTTGTAACCATCTTTGTGGATGTTTACATTCCTTATCTTGCAAAATAATTACCACTTAATGCATTATTTTTAAAAATACAGTAAAAAAGGAAGGATGTAGTAACATATCAGAAAATATGATTTTGACAAAGTCCTATTCACAGACAAATCTGATCATTATACAGAGGCATTGAGAAACAGGGAATAACACTTCTCTAAAATATCCTTCTTAGAGTTTATGAAATGCTGTAACAATGTCCCCATTTGAATGCACAGAAAATTGTGCAAGAATAATAACATGTTTACTTACACTTTTGATAGTCTTATTTTAATAATTTTACTAACAAATTGATTCAAAATCTTCTGTACTTGGGAGACAAGATTGAAGTTTAAGGCTAAGCAGATGAAAAATAACATCTAATACTAGTCATCATGTAGATCTTTACATGAAATGTATGTCTTAGAATTAAGTTAGCTGTTTTAGTCATCTTGACCCAGACAATGTTAGAAATATCATTACATGAAATGATTATCCTCAAATATTAGATTTTTACTCTGAGTAATTTCTTGTGATTTTGTTTGTTCAACTCATTATTCCAGAACTTCTTAACTGGTAGTTTACACAAAACACGTGGCCTTCTATGCAGTAGCATCAGCGCTGGACACACTGCAGCACACTCAGAGTCTTATAGAAAGAAGCCAGGGGCTCCTGAAGTAGTAGGTGCCAACAGGGTAGCACTGGGGAAATACCCCAAAGGAATTCCAGCCCCTCCAGCCAGTCAGTGAACTTCATCGGGGGCCCAACTGAAATGGCTCTGTGCAAACACACACAGCATGGGGAATAAACAGGAGGAGTTAGAGACATGTGTGTGCCTGCAGGGCTATGAGCTTATTGGCATCACGGAAACATGGTGGGATGACTCCTATGACTGGAGCATTGAAATGGAAGGTGACAGGCTCTTTAGGAAGTACAGGCAGGGGAGATGAGGAGAGGGTGTTGCCCTCTGTCAGTGACCAGCTGGAGTGCGTGGAGGTCCACCTTGGAATGCATGAGAAACTATCTGAGAGCTTATGGGTCAGGATTAAAGGGACGACATGGGACATTGTAGTGGGGTTCTGCTACAGGACACCGGATCAGAAGACAAAGTGGAGGAGGCCCTTTATAGACAGACAGGAGGTAGCCTCATTTTTGTAAGCCCTGGTCCTTATGGGGGCTTCAACCACCCCAATATCTGTGATTCTATGATTCTGTGATTCTGTGGATGATAGAGTAATACAAGGTCAAACAAATTAATTCTGAGGTCAATTTCAAAATTACTAAAGACATGAACCTCAAGTAGTTTCAACACTGTTCTTGTTAATAAGCATCAATTACTCTATATTTATTTCTTTTTAATAGGTGATAGTTTGCAAATACAAGTATCATAAAACTAAGCTTTTAAATTATGTTGATGCTCTAATGTACTCTACAAAGTATACTTATCATAAGTGTACCTTCAAGTCAAAATGCCATCAAGTAGCTAATAAAATCCACCAGTATTATTCCATATACTTTTTGAAGCAATATTGTTTTTTTATTGAAGCATTAGCTAAGCTCCAACTAGTCCAAGTCTAACACTCCCTAAGTTTAGAAATGGAATGCAAAGGCAGAAATTCTTTCTAGATATTAAATGGCAGAGAAACCTCTAACATGTCAGAATGATCTGACAATTTAAGAACACCAAAACCAAAACCCAACCAAAATCAAAGCCAAAACCCATCAACATTTTGCTGAAATTGAACAGTATTATCTGGAGCTCTAGCTGTAGTTCCCAGGAGAAACTGCAGTAAAACTACAGTTTTGTTCAGAAGTCCAGAACAAAAGCTCTGGGACACCACTTCCTGCTACGATACATTCTCAGTGTGTTGGGATTTTCCACACAGAGATTTTTTTTGGTTTTGTTACAAAAGCTGTTGCTGAATTTCCATTACAAAGGCATTTAGAAAAGCTCTGAATATGCAGTTCAAGTTTTTTGAAGTTTCAAAGTGAAAATGATTTTTTTCTTCCATCTGTATGTAAATTTCAACTCCTTAAATCGTTTAGAAAGACAGAGTTATTTAAGACAGTATAAATTTTAAACTAACCTAGGTGTTAATTTTTTCTTTATTTAACAATTTTAGTCAGAGTTCTTGTTGCTGGTGGTGAATACATAAAATATTATCAATATCACCTGTAATTTTAGCCTTACTAGGTTCTCTGCCAGAACTAGCAAATGATGGGATTTCTACAAAATTTTAATATTGCAGGTCACAGATGAAGAGAAACCAAAGTAACAGACAATGCCATATGCCTCAGTTTGGTTGACCAATCTGAGATATATAAAATGCCCCTAATAGTGTTGTAACCCTATAAAAATAAACTTAAACCTTTTGTTCTAAATCATTTTAACATGGAATAGGAAGAAAACATTTCAAAATAGAAAACCCTTTGTCATTCTAACTCAACTTTACTCAGTAAGAACTAGTATCTTACATGTCCTGAGGGAGTGTTGGGACCTGTCATGGCCCTGAGAGCACTTGATCCAGGGATTTGGGTGCCTATGTCCAAAGTTTAACCGTGAAACCTTGGATCTTGAGTGCTGTGAAAAAGCTGTCTGAGAAAGAGCCAGGAAAAGTCTTTGCAAGCCCTGACCCTCACCCTAACCATGAACTTCACTTTCTGGGTCAGCCTTGGTCTTGTTTTGTTACTAGGTGCTTGTCTGGTGTCCATGTGGACACTGGCTGACCTTTGATACCATTGCTAGACCAAATCATCGCTTTCACTAACTGACTTAGCTTGGCTTGGACCTGCCCCATTGTTATGGGTTTGTCTGGTGGTCTAGATTCTTGGCTGAACTCAGTTATGGTTGCTAAACTTGACCTGTGTTTCTTGCTCAGGTCCTATTGGTCTGTTCCTTTGTTGGTGAAGGGGACCACCCCTGCCTACCTCACCCCCCATTTTGCCTTCCCCTCTGGTGGAACCTGCTCCTGCTGTTCTCTGTCTAGTAGAAGTTTGATAGGATTTTTAATTTTTAGATAAAAATATAAAAGCATTTTAATAGATAAAACATTATCAGAAGAATGAGGAGAAAAGTTTAATAATTCACTAAATTATCTAATCTTGTTTTTCATCTAAGGGAATGACAATGGGTCCAGTAAAGTTTTTCTCGCCACTTTCTTCAGATATTGCCCACTGACAGTACTAGGCATGCTGGAGATGGACTTTTGGGGTGATCCACTATGGCTTGTGTTTTTCTAACTTATTGTTCCCAGCACAAAGTCACCAAGAAGCTAAGGAGTCCAGAGCATTTGCATGTATTTGGTGTCAGACACAAGAGTTTTGAGACCTCACATAAAATGAGGTACCAGAACCTTAAATGGTGAAACAGAAACCTGAAATTCTGGACCCCTTGGACTAAATGTGGGTCTTTCCATCGATTTCCAAATTCACTTTTGATTATCATATTTGTATTTGAAAAAAGGTGAACCCAAAAGTCTGTGTTCAATTGCCTTCTCCCCTGCCACTTTTCTGATCACAGAGTGAACCATGTAATTGGATTTTCAGTACAAAAGCAGTAAACAATGTCATAGTCTGGCATTGACAAAACTGTGAAGGCATTCGCCTGACTTCTGATAAAAAGCCTGTGTTTAGTTTTATGTGAAATAATACATGGGCAGAGGCAAAACTGCTGAATGGAAAGTAACTCACAAAGCCACTCTTGGGTGTCTGTGCTGACTGGTACACATTGGTGCTTGGAACATCAAGCAAGGAGTATTCTGCTCAGTTAGGAACTGTCAACACCAGTAACCAAAACAAGGTGCTCTCCCAGAAAATGACAAAGTACTTATTTTGCAAATGACATTGAGCATTATAAGACTTACAGCTTCAGATGAGCTGGAAGAGCTTGTCAAAAGGCAATCACCATGTAGTCTGTGAAGTGAGGTCACTGAAATACCAACAACTAGCTCCCACTACCTCATAGTTTGTCCACCCATTTCAAATCCTGGTCTTGGCTTGGAGTGGCTGATGTAAGTCAATATGTTGACAGTTAGATGGTGTTTGCTCAATTCAAATGACACCATCACACTGACTTTTGTTCTAAAGCTCTGAGAGGTTAATTGAACGGGCATGGAGAATAAGCCAGGCTAATATTACCACTGCTTTAACTCAGAAGTACTAAGCCTCTGGACTTAATTTAAGACTCCTCTACTTTGTGCATTAGACTGAATCATGTAGGCAGTTTAAAGGAGAAAATGTTAATAAAAGACAATTTAATTTTCACATTTGTATATGCTAAAGAATCTCAGTATAGCAGAGTTTGGTGGTTTCTGTGCCTGTCAGTGAGACTAAGGATTTTCCCAACTAATGTATTTGTACTACTATGTAGGCAAAGTGTGACATGATCTAATTTTTATTTTTTTTTTTAATTTGCAGGTTTGTTTATGACCTTTAAAAATGAATTCACAGACAATTTAATGTCAGTTTGAGGGGGATCTATGGTGACTTCAATTTTAATTTCAATAGATATACATTGCAGACTTCTGTTTTAGATGCAAATTATTTAAGGTTGTGATCATTGTATTCTGTATTCAGCAGGTAATTGTGGGATTAGAATATGTCTGTAAAGTATTATGCTTGGTTTTGTAAAACTGCAGGCTGTCTTGGAATAAGTGAGCAAAGCTAAATCTACTAAGAATTTTTTTTCCCCCTCTGCATTACTAAATGAAGTTAGGTTTCTCTTTAAATCAGGGGAGGCTTGAGATAAAGACAATATAAACAGACAGTGCAAAGTACCTTGTCAAAGAAAAATGTTGCCATAGTTGGAAAATATGCTCAGATGATTTTGCAGGGAGTATGTTTGTAATCTTACCCAAGATTGCTTCCTGTTTACTGTAAAAACCTTTCTGATTGATTGCATTTCAGCAGTTTTCAGTTTTAGGGAATTTCAAATTACTCTTGTTTCTAAGATGACAGGGAGTATACATTTCTGCTGTTGTTATTCTAAGCTGCAGAAGTATCATTTTTTTTCTTCCCTTATTGACCACAAATATATTATGTACAGCTTATTTGTTTCATGACAATAAAAGTTAAGAAGTTAAAATGTTAAAATTAAAAAGTTAATGAGGTTTCCTGTAGTTCACTTTATCTGTGAAATTTCTATAATATAAAGTAAAACATCATAGAGGATAATTCTTTATGGGTTTTTTGTGTTGTTTGGTTTTTGTTTGGTTTTTCTTTTAATATTTTTTCAATAAGCTGTCCTGAACATTTTTGCTTCATTAGAAGTGAAACTAAATTTTTTTCTGCAAATCGGCATATGTATAAATTTGAAGTTAGCATTCAAGTCACTGGTCAAATGTATTTATATGTCTTTAACATTCATTGCCTCTGAGGTTATTTACAATTTTATTTGCCTGCCCTTGAAGTTCATCTTCTCCTACAAATTTTCCATCTTTGCCTCTCTGAAATGTAATGAATGTCCCAAAGATGAATTGGCAAAATGAAATCTTCCTAAGAGGAAAAATGCAGTGAAGAGCTTTACTTCCTAACAACTTTTTTTTCCCTATAAACACTAACACCATTGTCCACTTGGCTTTCCATCTTTCCTTGAATACACAAGGAAGGTACACCCACCAAACAAATGAAGATTATTACTAATGCTAATATTCACTGAGACTTCCCATCGGCTTTGTCCCATGTCTCATGAACATGCATTTACGTGCTGAAATCTCAACAAAAACAAATTAAAATTGGTTCAGTGGCTACCATGAAACACATTTAACATTTATTCAAATATATTACAGTATTAACTGTAAATGTCACCTTTTTAAAGGAGAACTAATATTCTTTTAAATCTGCTTGGGAATATCAACATACAAAATATGTGGAACATACTTAAGTGTTCAGATTTCTAAACTGGTTATTTGCCTATTTTGTCATGCAATCCCTTAAATTTATATTCAGCTTCATTGTAATGAAATTAAGGTTCCTGATCTCTCTACCACTTTTGGGAATCTGCTTCTGAATTTTATTTTCTAGGTACCATTTTGTTTTAAATGGATACTGACCCAACTTTATATCGTGTTTTAAAATGTTTCTGAAAGATGTATTAAACTGTGTCACCATAACTTGTTTTAATTTCTTTAGATTTCTCATTTCTTGGTAACAATATAAATGGTGAAGATCTGAAAGATTAACATAATAGTAATGAAGTTCTTACATTTTCAATAGTATTAAGTATTTGGCATCTGGCATTCCTACAGAGGTTACTTTTTTGCATACAGTTTAGAGCTTAAAAACATGAAATGTAGAGGGCTGAAAGATTTATTCTAGACCATCAGGCTCAACTTTGGCCTTCAGATTTATCCAACTAAAGAATTATGCTTGTAAATGTCAAGGTCTGTGTTAAAACCAGCAACATTTCTTTCTACTCTTGCTCTGCCAAAGCCAGTAAAACATTTTCTCTAATGTTAAAAACATCCTTTGAAATAAATTAATTGACAGCTTACATTGTGGTTCAACATTAACACTGAAAGACAGATTAGGATTTTGGTATACTAGTGTTAGGAATTCTGTTGCAAAATATATATATTTTGAACAATTATATAGAGACGAAGATGAGGTGAATTAGATCATTTCTGAGTACTAGAGTACTGAGTATAATGTATCATGTCACCTTAAAAAAAATAAAGTCTTTTAAACCTTTCACATTGTATTTAGTTTTCATACATATTCAGACAATGTGCATACTACTTAGAGATAAAACAATTCAATTTGCAGGAATATGTGCTTTTAGGATGTGTGTTATGGTTTAATTTAACTGACATGATGCATCATTCACAACATGGTTATAGTGCTGTGAACCCACTAGTATAAAAAAAATCCCCTTACTAATATTCCAATATATTGATTGCCTGAAAGTACCTCACATACTAACAGTATATGCCTGACTAATTAGCTGAAGTAAGCATTTAAAGAATTAATCCGGAATCAAATATGCAGTTAATATTTTTTTTCAAAATTATAATATAAATTATCACAAAAATAATTACAATGCACATAAAATACTTTGATGTTTGCTGTTATTTCTTGAAATAATGAGTCTAAAGAGAGCAATTGTTAAATCTAATTCAGTTTCTACATAAATGTGAAATGAGATATTTGACATATTGATAAATTATATGATTTGTAAAAAAAAAAATAAAGAAAAAAAAAGAAAAGGACTAGATTAGTCTTTGAATTCTGTGCAACAACATAGAACATCCATAACAATCTGTCTTTCAAGGATAAATTTGCAAGTAATTTTTGTGATTGATGATTTTACCATATCATTGTATCATATGATGTCAGAATAATGTATTGCTGAAAGAAAACCCAAGAACAGACTTTGATGCCACTTTTAAACATAATTAAAAAATTAGAAACCTAGTGCAATGAAGACTGAATATTATTATTTTACCCAGTTAACTCTATTACCTTTATTATAATTCACAAAAATAACCCAATAGAATAAATATTTCTAAAGAATTTAGAAAGCCCTGCTTTTCCAGGTGCTACTGCATCTGTATTTTTATGATTCAAAAATCTTAGTTCTCCAAAACAAACTGATTTTCAGGAAAAACTCCCCCACTGACTGCCTTCTAAATAACAAGAGAGGTTCTTATTTTACTCTTTTTTATTCATGGGTTGTATAAAACTTACTTCTTAGGTGACATGCTTATGACCCACACTGTTTTATAGTCCAGAAAGTCCGAGTAAAAATCTTAAGTAAATAAAGTTACTTCATCTTGATGGTGTTTTTCACCACTCTACTACTATTGTGTTGTTATTTAAGCATGGTTATAGCTAACTTAGCATTTGATCTTAACTTTTACTTTATGACCTAAAAATCTTGCCTTAATCCAGTCTATATAAAACTATTCAGGTGATGGGACAAGGAAAGGCAGTAGGTCCCTTCTTTTTTTTCCTTTTCTTTTTTGTTTTTATATTCCATCAGGCATTGCAGAAATCTAGTTAGGAGCAAGGCAGAAAGAAAAGCTTTTTAGATTAATGTTGTCTTTGATATTTCTTGATGTTTTAAGTTGTTGAAATAACATTATGGAAAAAAGTACTGGAGGCAGTAAAAGAAGTAAATATTCTGCATTAGTCCCAAATGATGCTGAATAAAATTCTGGAAAAGAAATACACATGAAATGGAAATTTCTATCTGATTTTGTATAAGACAATGGTGGTGGGACAAGGCTGAACAGTTATTTGTAATATTAAGATTGCAAAATAGGCTCGTTTACTTTCTCCCAAAAATCAAATCCCACTTGTTGCTGTTCATCATGTTATTTTCTGTCATCTCATGTAAGGCTTCTGTTTGACGTAAATGTGGCAGATTCTGGTTCTAGGTGTCTAATAAAAAAGTATTTCTACTGGGAAGATGGAAGGGTTTTGCTCTCTTTGTTTGAATAATGCTTTCAGAGTCAAGGGTCTGTGTTGGTCCTACCTGTAACCTGTCCTTTATTTAAAGGGAAATTCTGGCTGTCTGAAATCATATTTTAGATCACTATAGAATGGCAGCAACATTGATTTGCACTTCTAGATGAAAAATGAAAGGCTAGATGTCAGCATTATACAGCATAATTACCCTGATGCTTCAGCTGAGTTTCAGCAGAGTTAGAACCCTGATGCTTCAGCTGAGTTAGAATATCAGAAGTCTGAACAGAGTTGGGCTGGAAGATTGAATGGCTGATCCTTTTCATTACAAACTCAATTTCTGATCCTTGCCTTCTGAATATATGGAACCTAATTCAGTCTTTAGCTAACAACAGTGGTAATTGCTTACATAGACCAAGGATCATGGACCCATAGAAATATAACAATAGGAGAGAAAATGTTAACCCTTAAATGTTTTCTAGCAGTTGATGGAGAAGCCTGTGGCATAGAAAAAGGACACTTCACCCAGTCAGAGCCACAGAGACCTCTTGGGTTCTTCATTCAAGAAAAATGATATGAAGAGTGATATTCTACCATGCAATTACTCTTCAACTTTCTAAATCTGGCTAAAAGTTAAGCAGCTGCTTCTTCTCCACTGCAGAAGCCAAGTAAATTCTGCCACATACAACTTCGAGAGTTCATGAAATGTTGTGGCACTCCTGATTCCCCTCACAAAAATCAGAAGACAATGATGTATCAATATGTTCCTTCCAAAAGTCAGATGCATAGAATTTATTTCCTCTCTGAAAGCATTCATGAAACACCATTACCACGTCATGCAATTCAGTGTATGCATTGACAAGGTCAAGGTAAAAATATAGAAGAAAAATGATGTATTTAGTATTTAAACTATTTCCAGATACAGCTTTTAAAAGATACTTGAAAAAAAATCATTTTACTTAGCTTCTAAAAGAACATGTCAGAACCACAAATGACAAATGCAGTCTTACCTTACCCTGAAGCATGCAGAAACTTGCCTTTGACTCAAAAGATATTGAAAAATACTTTCAGTTTCTTACTGTCTTACAATATAACTCAGTAAGTTACTGGAAAGTCCCAGTCAAACCTATCTACCCAGGCAACCCTATCAAATATAATAGGAGGTCCCAGTCTGTTATTTTTAAAATTATTATATATTTAAATGGGACAATGGAGGAATATCTAGTGCTTCCACTTTTGCCAATAGTTGGATAATGACAAAACAGAAAACAAGTTGGAAATATGGTTTTAAATTTCTAATTTCTCATATTGTTTTGTTAACAATGACTAAAATATGTTTCCTGTTTATCCTTCAATTTTGCTTGAATTACTAAAACTACTGAAAATGTTTATTTTAATTAACTCTTCAGTTAGAACATTTTCTTTTTTCTTTTGGTTCAGTCACAAAATTAAAAAAATTAATTTTATTAATAGTTGGAATATTAATTTTGCAAGTAATGCTGAAAAAAATGAAATTAATTTAAAGAAAATTTGAATAAAACATTCTGTTGAATGAAAAGCCTTGAGGTTGAAGTTGTCAGAGGTCTTTTCATCTTTTTGCTCTAAGAGAATGCCTAAAATGAAAGCCAAGATAAATGATCTAAGTGATTAAATGAAAATTCAAGAGATACATAGGTCAAAATATCTTCATTGATCTCCTGAGTTTTCCACTCAGTCTCTCCCAAAAGAGAAGGCTATCCCAAATTCTGTCCTAAATAATATAGTTATCATAAAATATTTTTGTAAAAATATTAAAATATATTAAAAAAACATACTGTCACCAGCTCTAAGATACTGAGCCTTCTGTTTATCTACTCCAAAGAACAGATAGCAACTGGAAAGACTTCCTTTGGACAATTACTCTTATGTTGAAAAATATATCTATAAAAATTTGAAGGAAAATTCTCATGTTTTCCTGTTTCATGCTGATATATTGTGTTTTAGGAAATAGACAGGAGTTAATTCACTTTTTATTTTGGGAAGATCTATAAACATTTATGAGCTTTAATAGGTTAAGTTTCATCTCTGTTTTGAACACCTTATATTAGGGAAAAAAACAAGAGTGTAAGTTTTATGATCTGCTAACTGTGTAATGGAATATATTATTCAACAGGTCCTAAGCAGAACAGAGTAGTGAACAGGAAAGAAAAAACAGATTCAAAACTGTGTCTGCAGTTCAGCAACAACTGTATTTACTCCTCTGGATACAATAAGGACCAGTGTGTTCTCTCTGGACCCCAAGTCAATGTGGAAAAGCAAAGGAATGAGGAAGGTCTCAAAAGAATTTGAAGGTCATCAGTCTGGATGAGAACAAAGCCTTGAAATGATCAGAGGTCACAGAAGGTAAAATCACAGGTCTATGAGTTAGCATATGGTGAGCAATTGCCAAAGCAATTCCGTGCGTAGACAAAAAAATAAGCATTAGCAATTGATTTTGCTATTTTCAGGTTTCAGTATGTGTTACTGAACTTATTTGAAAGTCCAGCTGAAAATCACGTTTCAGCACGATTTCCAGGTCAGGAGTTTGTCAAGAGCTATGCCGAACATGGAGAGACATGGTAAAAGATGGTTTGAGATTGTTCTTAGTAAACATGACCATTGAAGAAACTCTAAACAATAAGAAATGCTCATTGTAGTCAGCCCTGTATTAACACAGACCTTAGACAGTCTGCTGGGGATAAACTGAGGGATCATTCCTGGAAAACACACTGCTCAGAAACCAGCAAACTGAAAAGAAGCAAAATGTCAAAGAGCTATCTCTGTTTCAGGGATGGAAAAACACTGACATATGTGGGAAAGGGTGTAGATTTACAAAACAGCACCTGGTTATACCTTCCCCCCAGGTCAAAATGAGAAGAAAATGAACAGTTGTGAGCAATTTATCTGCACCTAGGAGAGAAGACTCTCACTGTCACTCATACATGGGGTGAACTCCTGAGTCTCCTACACCTACCAGGAGAACTTTTTTCCTTCCATTATATCCATTATGCTTCAAAGAAACCCCCTATTTTCAGAAGGCAGTATCAGTGACAGAGCACATGTAACTGAAGGAAAGAAAAGTAACTCTTATTCCACCTCTGCTGCTTGTTATATTGGCTCAGATACCGAAGGGTTGAACAGTATGTTTTATGATAGCTCGATCAGCACATTAAATGAGAGAACAAGCTCTCTGTCTTGCATTTTACCCATTAATTCATCTTACATCAATAACTATTTAAAAATTTCTGAATGCATGTTGTTTTGCAACTCAAAGTATTGCTAAGACACATGGCAAAACCCTGGGTATTTTATTTAACTATTGCACTTACACATATGCATTTTATTCATATAATAAATAGCTATTCATAGTAATATAGTGACTTTTTATCTTCTATGTAAGAGTTTTAGTGATTTAATCATTCATCACAGCTCTAGAAAAGGACAATCACATCGTATGGCAAACAGATCTAGGTTTATGATATGGTAAAGGTCATTGAACAATTATTGGGGTTACTAATTGACTTTGATTTTTTTGTAGGTCTGTCAAAAAGTTGTAACATATATACGACATACATGCTTTATAAAAATGATTTAGCTATTGGATCATTTGCAAAGGCCTTAAAGAAAATGCTGTCTAGACAAAGAGAGGTGATCAGCTATAAAATGTTCCTGCAAGATTATGGTTCACTTTGAGCTTTAATGAGATGCTTTCTACACAGTATTACAACCAAATGAAAAGCAAAGTAATGGCATGAGTTACTGTCACTTGTAGTGGGAGAAGGTTTTATTACATTTTACACTTATTTCACCCTTTTATTTGTGTTTTCTGTTTTAAAAAATTGGGACTGAGCCATGTACATTTGACATTGTAACTACAGTGTACTACAATAGTAAATAGATAAAATACATAGTAAAATAGGAAAAATGCATTTCCTTAGTCTCAGAACCGCTTTTATAATATTTTGTTTGTTTTCTGGTCATGATTTCATGCCTGTTCTTGATACTTTATGAAGCCTTCAAAAGAGAAGGAAAGGATCTCTATTTGCATCAGTACTGGTTCTGTAAAATTGACTGGAAGTGTATGTAACACAATGGAACTACAGCTGTAAGAACCCTTATGACTTTTCAATGTGTGTGCCTTACTGCTTTCATTGCAGCAGATAATAGGATGAAATCAAAAAGGTCCATGTTACAATTCTGTTATTCAAATAGAATAACACCTTATTCAGAAAGTTATTCAGCTTCCTTCAGGGGGATTATACATACAACAGTGATTGTTAAATGGGGCTGCTGCTATTTAGCTTTGTTCTACTTAGGTTCATATCTTCAAAGATAAATAAACCCACACTTCTCCTGATTTCAGTGGGATTAGTGGGGTTGAGAATTTGTCTCTTAGTTAATTTATAGGAGTTTTAAAGTTTCAGAACTCACAAATCCACATTGTTCTCACTCACATTCCTCCCAACTCACTTGAAAGTTCTGGAATTGTGTACAGTAGGATAATGGTGGAATAATGTAAACTAACCCCAAAGTCACTAGCCTTTATGCTTAGACTAAAGTTCTTATTATTTTGTTGTTTTCTTTTTTTTTTAAAAAAAAAGAAGGAAAGTCAGTTATGAGTTTTTCATCTTATGGTGTAAACCATCTTATGGTGTAGCTGACTTTGTGTTCAACAGCAGTTACTTACCTGGCCTCCAAAAATCAAAATTTTATCTTTTACAGGCACTGAAGTCGAAATTTTATTTTGATTCCATAATCTATGGTTTCAAAGCAGTACCTAAGAGACTAGGAATCCTTAATTATTTCTAAAAATATAATGTGCATAAACATCTGCAGTTATTGCTGGATTTAGTGCTCTTTTCCAAGACTACTGTTCACAAGTAAGTGTTTTCAATTACCTAGTATTCTAATGCAACATTTATATAATTATAATACTGAGCTGCCAAAGCTGAATATAACTGCACTTGCGTAACTTGGATCAGCTATGGGAAGCAAAGAAAAATAGAATGAGTCGCTTTAATTAAAAATTATGATCTTCAAATGAATTCAATATTGTCTGCTGATGTATGTGGTTTATAAGAATTTATGGAGTTTTGAAACATTAGTTCTATTAAAAAAGAGATGGAAAATAACAAAAATCTATGTATATATCTGTTACTAATATTTTGTTTCAACTCTATCTTCTGCTTAGTGTTAATTGAAAAATGATATATCTTACCTGGCTTGTGTTTTAATCATATCAGGTTTTCTGATGACATATAACCACAACATGTAGTCAGTCATAACATCACAACCAAAAAAGGGGTCTAAGCAGACTGTGTTTAGAGACGTGTGTGGAATAGATGAGTATGTGAATCTCTCCATGGCACAATAGTTCACTGAGTGCACAAAGACAGAAATCTGAATTTTGTTTCCAACACAACCTCCAAGAACTTTGTTCCCTTCTCTTCCTAAGGACTTTTGTATTCACCACTCCTGGAACAGGACCCTAAATACCATCTTATAAGATGTTCTTGGGTGGTATTTAAAGGTATAATTGGTTTCTCTTTTCATAGCAGCTCCACATACTATATTTGAATAATAAGTGTGAAAGATTAAAAATGAGATAATGAGTACATTTTTTAAGTGATTAGTCCACTTTCCTGCTTCATAAAATATTGTAGATAGATTGTGATATCACACTTCCATGAGAAGCTGAGCACATTTTTGGCCAGAACTGTGAGCATGCTCTGCCACCCTAGCCCTAGCCTGATGACTAGTGAGCTCTGGAAGGTAATGGACCAAAGTTTCTTCAAAGGAGGAGGGGTTGGGGAGTAGAGAATAAAAAAAAATTGTGTGTGTCACCTCCTGGGGGAATGCACTGGAGATGGAGAACCCAAATAATTAGATACGTTCTGGCAACCTGTAAGGTCAAGATCTATCTTTCCATGAACTGCCCAGCATTGCCATGTCTACTAAGACTTCAGTGTCTGGAGTATTTTACTGGTCAACCTGAGAGATAATACAATCTTGTAACACTTACTGGAAACTGGAACAAAAAGCTTAGTGAAATGTTTGATTCAGGTCTAGGATAATCTGAGAATACAAATATTTTTTCTGAATCTGGTTCCATTGTTTCTTAGAAGGATTGTGAGCTGTAAGTGTTGCACCAGAGGCTTTTGTTGCTGTTGTTAATTCTTGTTTTGCCCCTTGCTGTGACTTGAAATCCTAATGGTGACCAGAAATCTGTATCTGATATTGAACACCTACACTTGCCATATCTCATAAAACTTGAATCGTACCGATCATGTAAAATATCTAATTTTAGCTTCAGTTCACAATACATTTCATGTTAGAATTACCAATCCAAACTAAGAATATCTGCTCCGAATGTCAGACAAGGCCTTTTCTTTTTTTTTTATGTTAAGAATTATTGTGAAAATATTTGTAGTTTGAACAGGATCTAACCTAAAGACTAATGAATTAATAAATACTATTTAGTCCAAATACAACTGAGGATATAGCTTTGCTGTTTATAAAGCCTCTGCATGTATGCAATATGGTTGCTATATCAATATGTATGAAATGTGGTTTGCACATCAATAATGTATTTTCTGTTTATTCTGATATTGAGGACCAAAAGCCCAACAGCATCTACAAATATCTGAAATTCAAACTCACTGCAGTCACTGCTGCATTTTTTTTGAACAAGCCTAAGAACCTTTAATAGGTTCATCTTTAAAAGGCATCAGATCTTGACACAGCAATTTCTTTCTGCCTTTTCTTCTGCCTTGCTTTTTATACCAGAATATTTGATGTTTCATCAATACTGTCACCAAACATAAAGTTATATTATAAAATACTACATTTTGAAGAGAAAGAGATGAAAATGAAGCTTGAAAGTTTTGGAGTACTTTACTGCCTTCTACACCTACTGAACAGGTTACGGAATTTTAGATTTGTTGTATTTTCTTTTTTAAAACAATGAAAAACTGGAGATAAATACAAAAATCTACACTCTTTGGAAATGTAATCTTAGTCCATGTTAATATCTCCTTCAATTTTCTCTTTAAATTTTCCAAAATCTGGAAATGGTGCAAGTAGGGATATGCATTTTTCAATATTTTTTTAAAAGTATTTCCTGAAAAATTACAAGTCTTTAACTGTCAATAGAAAGACTGTTTCTTTACAACAAAATTGCTGTCAATTTTATATTTGCCTATGCCTTCAAAATATGCCAAAAGTAACACAGCCAGCCCATGCAATTTTATTTAGGTCACAAACCAAAAAGTGTATGTCTGTGGTGTTTATTGGAGTAATGAATCCTTTTGGAAGGTCTAAATATATGCACAAGGACTAGTGAATCTGACTTCTTTATACCATGCCAGGAAGTAATATTTCATTGTTCTTTGGTTCTGTTGTTTATCTGGATGTGTCTAAAAGTGTTCCACAGACACATTTCAATCTCTCGATTGCGATTGTGTCTGGACTCTATATCAGAAGGAAAAGTGTAATGAAAATAGCTTTCTATGGCCTGGAAACCTGCAAGTATGATTTGGATAGAAAACATGTCAGGGTCAGCCCAGGGTTGGATGAGGGGACCAGATGAATGAAGTGTATGTCAGATTGTACTAGCCCAACACACTCTAACATAAGTTTAATTTGAAACTGGCCAATTAATTTAAAATCCTGGCTTTGCCTGAACAACCCAGGCTTTATAAAAAGTTTTAAGGGTTTGGTGTTTTTTCCTGTCCTGAGGTGGTAGGAAATGTTAAGAGCTTAACTTTTTTCCTCTGTAGAATTGAAGAACTATATTGAGTAAAGTTCTATGATCTTGTAGAGAGTAACTTGAGAACAACCTAATCTACATTACATGACTGACTATTCCAGAAAAACAGAGCCAGACACTAGTGGGAGAGATTGAAAACTTAAACTTTCAAATAGTTTCATCTTGATCTAACAAGAAAAAGAAAGGCGAACTACTAAATTCATACATATGTATTAATAATACTACCCCAAAAAATATGTTTTGCAGTGTAAGAAAAAAACATGAAACAAAACTTTTCCCTACTGTAAATTTCAATTTTGCAGAAACTATGTGTTCAGCAAATAAAACCATGAGAAAATCTGAGCCAGCTCCAATCTGCAAGTAAAAGTTTAACTCAAAAGGCTCAGCGTAAGAATCAAAAAATAAAATGAGTTCTGAAAATAGATGAGCCAAGACAGGTTTCTTGATGTGTGCATTGAAGGAATTAAAGATTCTGCACTTTAAATTATACTCTCTGATAAATTCAGTTATTCTGATCTGACAGGATTGCTTCTGGACGGCAGTAGTTACTGGAAGGTTTTGTCACGGGCTGCCACGTGGCACATTTGAAGAGCTGTGTACATCAGGAGATGTGGGGTTGAAGTGGCAGCAGTTGATGAGCAATGCAGCCTTGGAGGAAGCAGCTTGTGAAATGGAGAGAGAAAACCCGTGAATGTCTACAGTATGACAAATGGTGCTACTTGGCAGGCAAAACATCTGATTTTCAGGAAAGAATATATAAATATCTATAGATATAAGCAATTTTACAGGAGGTGGAGTAATCAGCAATAAGAAATGGCATATGTAGTACAGTATGAATAGTCTTCTATTAAGGCTAGTTAATTAGCAGTAACTACTATTTTAAAAATCAATTCATAATAATCATAGAACATTTCACATTTTGATGTAACATGTTTGATATGCTGTTCAATTTTTATCTTTAATTTAGATTTTCAATCTATCCTCTAAGGAAGGCCTCATTTAGGAAGTGAGCATAGACTGGTTCTGAAGTAGAAACTGACATATCTGAAGTAGAAAAAGTGGGGTTTTGATCATTTCAAAACTCTCATTTCAAAATTCCTCCAGAATTATTTTCAATTACAGAAATACAGCTATTGAAAATGATCAAAATCAAAGTGAAATGCTAAACTATGAATGAATCAAAATCATCTATACCAATGTAATACATGTAATGAATATTCAATGGTAGTTCTTCCAGTATGGACTTTTTGATATGGGACTGGTTTCAGGACATGCTCTGCTATTTTCAGTCCTTGAAATCTGCAGATTAATATTTCTTGCCTGATTGAGTCAATACTCAAAAATATAAGCTAATGGGAACATAAGCTTTTAGATTTATATTTAATTCTGATTAATTGATGTTACATAGACACACAACAGAAGCAATTTGTGAACTCTTAATGCATCATATCCATTCAATCCTAACTGTTTTTCTCCTCCAAGGAGAAAATACATTAAAGGCTACTTGGGGTCAGTTCAGAAAATCTAAGTGAGAAAAATAGAGAAAATGCCATTTGCCTTCAGAAGAAGCTGAGACACAGTGTTATGCAGCTAGATCAATCACACAGGTAAGCACAGAATGCTGTATTCAGAGGACTTCTGCTATCAGAGCATCCAATGCTCTCCCTACTTTCCTGTTCATCCAGAGAAAGAGGATCTGCCCTGAACCACTCAAAGGTAGGTCCTCATGAGCATCCTTTCCAGCTCAGTGAAGCTCCTAGCAGAGTGAAGACTTAGACCCACATGGCACATGACGTGTTCTGTTAGGACTGTTCAAGTGTGATGAGGCAGAGCACAAACTCGGGGAGCAAAGGGTTGGCTGTTCCCAAAGCACTGGAGAGCTGAGGGTGACAGGGTCCTGCTTTGTTCTTAGTCTTCCCCTGCTTTTACTGTTCCTCTGCAAGCATCATCTACTCTGCATAGGACATTGGGAAGGACAGACTTTGCTTTGACTCTGTATAGCTAAATTTCCAGCTGTAATGTAGGTCTCTTTCTTGCATTTCTCCATGACTTTCAAATTAAAACTTAATAAAAAATTTCTGGCCTAACAAGTATCTAGTATGGTTTCAATGGCAGAAAGAAAGAGCAAATGTATGATGCAAAATATTATAGTCTACTTAAGTTTGTTATTTTTTGTCTGCATTTACAGTTTGTTCTTGTGATCTGATATCAGATGTTTTAAACTTCTAGAACTGGGTCTGAGAAGTGAAAAAAAATCAATTGCACAGAATTACTTGACTTGGAAAGCACCTTAAAGTTCATCTAATCAAACTCCCCCACCATGGGCAGGGACATCCCCCATTGGGCCAGGTTGTTCCAAGACCCATCCAACCTGGCCTTGAACACTGCCAGGGAGCGGCAGCCACAGCTTCTCTGGGCAACCTGGGACAATGTCTCACCACCCTCATGGTGAAAAACTTCTTCCTTATATCTAAACTAAATCTGCCCTCCTTCAGTTTAACGCCACCACCCCTCATCCTATCACAACAGACTCTGCTAAAAAGCCTGTAACCATCTTTCTTATAGGTAATTATTACCTTTAGGTAATGAAGGGCATCAATGGGGTCTCCTCAGAGCCTTCTCTTCTCCAGGCTGAACAGCCCCAACTCTCTCAGCCTCTCCTCGTAGCAGAGATGTTCCAGGTCTCTGACCATTGGTGTGGCCCTTCTCTGGACTCGTTCCAACAGGTCCATGTCCTTCCTGTGCTGAGGGCTCCAGAGCTGGATGCAGAGCTCCAGGAGGGGTCTGAGCAGAGCAAAGCAGAGGGGCAGAATCCACTCCCTTGATCTGCTGGTCACAGCTCTTCTGATGCAGCCCAGGACACGGTTGGTCTCCTGGGCTGTGAGGGCACAGTGCTCATGGCCAGCCTTTCATCCACCAGTACCTCCAAGTCCTTCTCAGCAAGGCTGCTTTCAATCCCTTGATCCCCCAGCTGGTACTGATACTGAGGGTTGCCCTGACCTAAGTGCAGGACCTTGCACTTCTCCTTGTCGAACCTCATGAGGTTCCCCTGGGAACATAGTTTATTGCTGTTCCCAGTATGAGAGATATATTTCAGTTGTTTAATTTATAACATAATCATAGAATCACAGAATGGTTTGGGTTGGAAGGGACCTTAAAGATCATCTAGTTCGAACCACCCTGCCATGGGCAGGGAGACCTCCCACTGGTTGCTCCAAGCCTGAAACAAACTGGTCTTGAACACTGGCAGGGAAAGGCAGTCACAACCTTTCTGGGCAACCTGTTCCAGTGTCTCACCACCCTCACAGGAAAGAATTTCCTTCTAATACTCAATCTAAATCTCCCCTCTAGTTTGAAACCATTTCACCTCATCCTATCACTCCATGCCCTTGTCAAAAGTCCCTCTCCAGCTTTCCTGTAGCCTCTTCAGGTGCTGGAAGGTGTTTTAAGATCTCCCCAGAGTCTTCCTTTCTCCAGGCTGAACAATTCTAACTCTCTCAGTCTGTGAGTCTCTGAGTCTTTGTGGTCCTCCTCTGGACTTGCTGCAACAGCTCCATGTCCTTCTATGCCGGAGAGTCCAGAATAGGACACAGTACTCCAGGTGGAGCCTCATGAGAGCAGAATAGATGAGGAGAATCCCATCCTACAACCTGCTGGTCAGGCTGCTTTTGATGTAGCTCAGGATCCCAGTGGCTTTTCTAGCTATAAGTGCACACTGCTGGCTCACGTTGAACTTCACATCAACCAACACCAAGTCCTTCTCCTCAGGGCTATTCTCAATCCATTCTCTGCCATGGTTGCATTTGTGCTTGGGATTGTTCTGACCAATGTGCAGGACCTTGTACTTGGCCTTGTTGAACTTCATGAAGTTTGCATGGACCCACCTCTCAAGCCTGTCAAGGTCCCTCTGGATGCCATCCCTTCCCTCCAGGATGTTGACCGCACCACACAGCTTGGTGTCATTGGCAAACTTGTTGAGGGTGCACTTGATCCCACTGTCCATGTTGCTGACAAAGATATTAAACAATATTGGTCCTAATATTGACCCCTGATGAACACTACTCATCACTGATCTC